>CM019066.1:27732492-28039992 GCA_009667805.1 Leptobrachium leishanense
TTTAAAAAAAACACTTTTTTTAATATTATTACTATATTTTTTTTTACTTTCACACCAAACCTAGTCATGATCAGGCCTTTCCAAAGATAAAAAACATTACGTTCTGGCTGCCACGGATCGGAAGGTATAGGGATCCAAAGGATCCCCCTAGCTCCACTTGGCAACTAGGGGGTAACTAGGGATGTGCATGACTTTTTTTTTCATTTTGGCTTTTTTCAGGTCTTTTTTTCATTTCGGGTCAATACAGACAGTTTTTTGTTTTGTTTCGGTGATTTGGATTGATTTGGTGATTCGGATCGATTTGGGTGATTCGGATCAGTTGGGTTTTAGTTTATTATGAGTTATTACATTTTTTGTTGGTTATTTAACCCCTTCGCTGCGGAGGACGTGCGGGGAAAGTCCTCATTGACTCCCGCTATATGCGGGTGATGTTCCACGCACATCCTCTGCTTGCGGGAGCCCAGTGAGAGAGATACTTACCTCTCTCTCCGGGGTCCCGCAGCATTCTGACTTCCTGGAAGTCAGTCGCGAATTTATGGGCCTCCCCACGTAAATGACGTCATTGCGCCATGTGCGATGATGTCATTTTCATACGAGCTCCCTCCGGCAATGTACCGGCATACGAGCTCCCGGCATTTTCATATGAGCTCTCGGGAGATTGCCTGAAAGAGAGGGGTATCTTTTTGGATCCCTCTCCCTCCCAATCGGGAGGTCCCATATGGACAAGCCAGGCACCACCTAAAAGGCCTTTTTAACCCCTTAGTGACCGGGCGGTTTTACACGAATCCGTCCGTTCGTGACCGCTGCTGTTTTTACGTTTCTGCGCTCTTAGTGTTTACGTCAAATTTTCCACTTACTCGTTTATGTAACCCACACATATTTTACACTGTTTTTTCTCGTCACTAAATGGACTTTATAAAGATACCATTTTTTTCATCATTTCATATAATTTACTATAAAAAATATTGTGAAATATGACACAAAAATTGAAAAAACACACACTTTTTCGAACTTTGACCCCAAAATTTCTTATGTATCAACAAACCGTCAAAAAAATTAATTCCTTAGTAGTTTCTAAATTTAGTACTGAGTTTAGCAATACCCAATGTTTACATATTCCTCGCTTTTTTCCTTATTTTATGCAACAATAAGTGCAAGTAGCACTTTGCCATTTCCAAAGAGTTTATTTTCAAAACTAGTGATAGTGAAATTGTAACACTGATATCTGTTCACTAATTCCTGAATAACCCTCCACATATACATATTTTTTTAAAGTACACAAATCAAGGTATTAAACTTGGGGTATTTTGACTCTTTCCATGCAAACCATTTTACCACAAATCTATGCCAAAGTTTTGAGAAAAAAAATTTGGTGATTTTTTTTTTTGAACGGCAATTTAAGAATACATGTACTGTGAACTTTAAGGTTTACTGCCAAAAGCACCCCAAAATATGTTCAGCACATCTTCTGAGTAAATTGATACCACCCATGTATAGGTATGTCGGGTCATTTGGGGGCTAAAAGGCTTATTTGGGGGGTGCGCATTTCAGTTTTCCAACTTGGAATTTTCACATTTCGTCATCATGCACCCATGTCCTATTTGGGACATTTTTGAAGCCGGCCAAAGTAATTTACCCCCATCAAACATATATTTTTAGAAAGGGCACACCCTAGGGTGCTTCAAAGAGTTGTATTTTAACACTTTCCATGCACTAGCTCTATGTCAAACTTTCAGGTAGTCACTTTTTGTGTTATTTTTTCACACACATTGTACTTTAGGCATGAATTGTCAAATCCAGTTATGGGTTACTGCCAAAAAACACCCCAAAATATGTTCAGCAACATCTTCTGAGTAAATTGATACCACCCATGTATAGGTATGTCGGGTCATTTGGGGGCTAATAGGCCTTATTTGGGGGGTGCGCATTTCAGTTTTCCAACTTGGAATTTTCACATTTCGTCATCATGCACCCATGTCCTATTTGGGACATTTTTGAAGCCGGCCAAAGTAATTTACCCCCATCAAACCATATATTTTTAGAAAGGGCACACCCGGGGTGCTTCAAAGAGTTGTATTTTTAAACACTTTCCATGCACTAGCTCTATGTCAAACTTTCAGGTAGTCACTTTTTGTGTTATTTTTTCACACACATTGTACTTTAGGCATGAATTGTCAAATCCAGTTATGGGTTACTGCCAAAACACCCAAAAATATGTTCAGCAACATCTTCTGAGTAAATTGATACCACCCATGTATAGGTATGTCGGGTCATTTGGGGGCTAATAGGCCTTATTTGGGGGGTGTGCATTTCAGTTTTTCCAACTTGGAATTTTCAACATTTCGTCATCATGCACCCATGTCCTATTTGGGACATTTTTGAAGCCGGCCAAAGTAATTTACCCCCATCAAACCATATATTTTTAGAAAGGGCACACCCTAGGGTGCTTCAAAGAGTTGTATTTTAACACTTTCCATGCACTAGCTCTATGTCAAACTTTCAGGTAGTCACTTTTTGTGTTATTTTTTCACACACATTGTACTTTAGGCATGAATTGTCAAATCCAGTTATGGGTTACTGCCAAAAAACACCCCAAAATATGTTCAGCAACATCTTCTGAGTAAATTGATCAACCCAAGTATAGGTATGTCGGGTCATTTGGGGCTAATAGGCCTTATTTGGGGGGTGCGCATTTCAGTTTTCCAACTTGGAATTTTCAACATTTCGTCATCATGCACCCATGTCTATTTGGGACATTTTTGAAGCCGGCCAAAGTAATTTACCCCCATCAAACCAATATATTTTTAAAAGGGCACACCCTAGGGTGCTTCAAAGAGTTGTATTTTAACACTTTCCATGCACTAGCTCTATGTCAAACTTTCAGGTAGTCACTTTTTGTGTTATTTTTTCACACACATTGTACTTTAGGCATGAATTGTCAAATCCAGTTATGGGTTACTGCCAAAAAACACCCCAAAATATGTTCAGCAACATCTTCTGAGTAAATTGATACCACCCATGTATAGGTATGTCGGGTCATTTGGGGGCTAATAGCCTTATTTGGGGGGTGCGCATTTCAGTTTTCCAACTTGGAATTTTCACATTTCGTCATCATGCACCCATGTCCTATTTGGGACATTTTTTGAAGCGCGGCCAAAGTAATTTACCCCCATCAAACCATATATTTTTTAGAAAGGGCACACCCTGGGGTGCTTCAAAGAGTTGTATTTTAACACTTTCCATGCACTAGCTCTATGTCAAACTTTCAGGTAGTCACTTTTTGTGTTATTTTTTTTCACACACATTGTACTTTAGGCATGAATTGTCAAATCCAGTTATGGGTTACTGCCAAAAAACACCCCAAAATATGTTCAGCAACATCTTCTGAGTAAATTGATACCACCCATGTATAGGTATGTCGGGTCATTTGGGGGCTAATAGGCCTTATTTGGGGGGTGCGCATTTCAGTTTTCCAACTTGGAATTTTCACATTTCGTCATCATGCACCCATGTCTATTTGGGACATTTTTGAAGCCGGCCAAAGTAATTTACCCCCATCCAATCAAACCATATATTTTTAGAAAGGGCACACCCTAGGGTGCTTCAAAGAGTTGTATTTTAACACTTTCCATGCACTAGCTCTATGTCAAACTTTCAGGTAGTCACTTTTTGTGTTATTTTTTCACACACATTGTACTTTAGGCATGAATTGTCAAATCCAGTTATGGGTTACTGCCAAAAAACACCCCAAAATATGTTCAGGCAACATCTTCTGAGTAAATTGATACCACCCATATATAGATTTGTTCTGTTGTTTTTGGGGTGCTACGCCAATCTTTGACATGTGCTTGTCAATTTTCTAATTTGACATACAGTATCTTCTTTGCTTATCTTCTTTTTAGGGGCCTTTTTACATACCCCAGTTTTAATGAACGTGCATATATTTGGTAAGCTAACACCCCAAGTATTGTAAATGGAGTGTTTTTATGCTATGGATGCATCCGTTTGCTCCAAACAAATTGGATACAGTTTGGTGGTCATTTTTCATTTTCACACCCACATCAGTTTTGGACTGTGATTTAGGAGACACTGTTGTTTGTTACTGCATGAAAACTCTCCAGGTTGTTTTCTGCAAGGTCTCCTGAGTACACCCATGCCCCCCATGCATAGGTTTGCCAGGATTTTGGAAGGTTCAAATACAATTTTTATGACTTTGTCATTGGAGTTTGAAATTGAGATTATTTCTTCAGCTAGGCCTATCTTTGGTTTTGGGTCTACCGCATACCCCAGTTTGAATTATTGCCAGAAAATTGTTTATATTTGTTATGTTGACACCCTAAGGTATTGCATATGGCGTGCTTTGATGCATGGATGCAACGGTTTTAGCCAAAACATTTGAGAAGGTGTGTGGCGGTAATTTTTCAATTTTCAGATTTTTACGCCCACAGTAGTTTTGGACTGTGATTTAGGAGACACTGTTGTTTGTTACTGCATAAAACTCTCCAGGTTGTTTTCTGCAAGATCTCCTGAGTACACCCATGCCCCCCATGCATAGTTTTGCCAGGATTTTGGGAAGGTTCAAATACAATTTTTATGACTTTGTCATTAGAGTTGAAATTGAGATTATTTCTTCAGCTAGGCCTATCTTTGGTTTTGGGTCTCGCATACCCCAGTTTGAATTATTGCCAAGAAAATTGTTTATATTTGTTATGTTGACACCCCAAGGTATTGCATATGGAGTGCTTTGATGCCATGGATGCAACGGTTTTAGCCCAAAACATTTGAGAAGTGTGTGGCGTAATTTTTCAATTTTCAGATTTTTACGCCCACAGTAGTTTTGGACTGTGATTTAGGAGACACTGTTGTTTTGTTACTGCATGAAAACTCTCCAGGTTGTTTTCTGCAAGATCTCCTGAGTACACCCATGCCCCCCATGCATAGGTTTGCCAGGATTTTGGGAAGGTTCAAATACAATTTTTATGACTTTGTCATTAGAGTTGAAATTGAGATTATTTCTTCAGCTAGGCCTAGCTTTGGTTTTGGTCTACCGCATACCCCAGTTTGAATTATTGCCAGAAAATTGTTTATATTTGTTATGTTGACACCCCAAGGTATTGCATATGGAGTGCTTTGATGCCATGGATGCAACGGTTTTAGCCCAAAACATTTGAGAAGGTGTGTGGCGGTAATTTTTCAATTTTCAGATTTTTACGCCCACATTAGATTTGGACTGTGATTTAGGAGAAACTGTTGTTTGTTACTGCATGAAAACTCTCCAGGTTGTTTTCTGCAAGATCTCCTGAGTACACCATGCCCCCCATGCATAGGTGTGCAAAGATTTTGGCAAAATACAGCACCAATTGTAGAACATAAAATGTACGAATAAAATGTAAAAGTCTGGTGCCTGTCAAACTGGGGATGCTCTCTAGGGGGGCACAGGCTGTTGTCACTGAAGTGCATGAAACGCAAAATGTTTTCATACCTTCTACGTGACATTGATTGGGGGTAAATGGGGGTAGAGCAGATGGGGCTAAACTGCCCAGTAGGAGCGAATTGAGGGCTTCTTTATGATGCCTCAGCATAGTAAGTGCCCAGAATTTCAGAAATTCTGGCACATCTAGCGGGGTCCATTGCTGCCTTGCCAAGTAGGAGTCTGGCTTCGCAGCACAATGCTGATGGGCATACAGATTTGATTGGGCCACGATGTGGCCCAACAAATCATCCCCATAAACACCTGCAAAAACTGTGTGGCGGTAAATCCTGCAAATCAATATTGATGCCAGGATTTGCCGTGAAAGGAGGGATATCTGGCCTCTGGCGATGAGGCACTACCCACTCTCAGCTGGAGCTGTGCGTCTCCTGCTGGCAGGTGGTGACCCAGGATCTGCATCAGAAACATCACTAGATACATCAGCCAGCGTAGATAATGTATCTAGCGACGTCTCTGAGCAGTTAGCGGGGTCGAAAATGAGGGTCTGAGTCTGACGCAGATGCCTCAGATTCTGACGCCAGGATGGCATATGCCTCCTCGGCGCTGTACACCCTCTCAGAACATTATATATAATAGATTATAAAATTTTATAATGATTATTATATATAACGGATTGTTGGTTCTTAGAAGAACCGTTGGGTTTCACAAGAAAATACAAAATAAACACCTAAATCTCTCTAAATCCCTCTAAACCTGCCTCAATTCTTCTAAATCTCCCTAAAATCTCTCTAAATCTGCCTCAATTTTTCTAATCTCACTAAATCTCACTAAAATCTCTAACCTGTCAAATCTGATCTCTCTCTTCTCGCTCACCAAAACACAAGTGAGGAGAGGGAGGGAGATCATCACAGAGGTCAGAGCCAATATTTACAAAATATTGACCTGACCTGACAAATTAGAAATTTTATTTTGATTTTTTTCTAACTTCTGATTGGATGTTGCTAGCCTGCCTCTCTGATGAGGGCAGGCTAGGAACATCCCACTCAGCCCCAAGATGACCCTGCCCTTAGAACCCTAACCCTACGCCTAACCCTACCCCTAACCCTAACCCTACCCTAACCCTAACCCTAACCCTACCCCTACCCCTAACCCTAACCCTACCCCTAACCCTAACCCTACCCCTAACCCTACCCCTACCCCTAACCCTAACCCTAACCCTAACCCTACCCTTACCCCTACCCTAACCCTACCCCTCCCTACCCCTAACCCTAACCCTACCCCTAACCCTACCCCTAACCCTAACCCTACCCCTAACCCTACCCCTAACCCTAACCCTAACCCTAACCCTAACCGTCAGTTTATTTTTATTTATTTTTATTTTTATTTTACTTTTTTTTCACTTTTTTTTCACTTTTTTTTTACTTCTTTTTTTTTACTCTGCTGGGTGCCTTGATCCCTCGAGGCACCCAGCAGAGCCCTGATGTGATCGTTTTTGTACTGAGTGCCACGATACCTCGTGGCACTCAGTACTTCCTGCCGCTACCGGAAGTGATCGCTCGGGGGAGCGATCACGGACGGACCGGCAGGTAAGCATATTGCAAGGATGCCTCGATGTCGAGGCATCCTTGTAATATACTCAGAGCAGCTGGAAGCGATCTGATCGCTTCCAGCGCTCTCTAGAAGTGCCGGGCACCTCTCCGGTGAAACCGGATGTTGATCGCTCCCGGGGAGCGATCACATGGTGCCCCGGCACTTCTAAACGCCATTGCACGGCTCCCTGGACTCCCAGGCAGCCTGCAATGGCGTTTGAGCTGCTGGAAGCGATCCGATCGCTTCCAGCGCTCAAAAAACGGCAGGACGTACCATGTACGTCAGCGGGTCTAAGAGAGACCCGCTGCAATGACGTACATGGTACGTCCTCGGTCCTTAAGGGGTTAAGAAGTGCCTGACTTTAACCCCTCAGGCACCGGGCTGCGATCCGGCGCCAGATCGCGGCCTAGTTCCTGGGGGCCGCCATCTTGGATGGCGGCTCCACCTCCGGGTCCCCCCTCGCTACCTGATGTCATCGCGCATGGCGCGATGACATCAGTTAGCCGGGGAACCCCTAGCTGCCTGGCGATTTCCTAAGGAAATCCCCTGGTGGAGATAGGGGGTTCCTTCGAACCCCGGTATTTCCTGAACCGTGGCAGCTAGATGGTCATGTTTGGTATCATTCAAAAGGCCAGAGTATCGCTTTCTAATGATACCAAACATGACTGTGGTCATAGTACAGAAAAAAAAAATACTAAAAAAAATAAAACCGTGTTTTTTTGTATTGTTTTAATTAACCCCTTAGTGACCGGGCGGTTTTACACAAATCCGTCTTTTAGTGACCGCTGCTGTTTTTACGTTTCTGCGCTGTTAGTGTTTAGGACAATTTTTCCTCTTACTCGTTTATTCGACCCACACATATTATACACCCTTTTTCCCGCCATTAAATGGACTTTCTAGAAATACCATTATTTCCATCATATCGAATAATTTACTATAAAAAAAAATATGAAATATGAGGAAAAAAATGGTAAAAACACACTTTTTCGTAATTTAATCCCCAAAATCTACAACCACCCAAAAAGACCCCGGCTAAATAGGTTCAAAATTTTGTCCCGAGACTAGAAATACCCAATTTTAACATGCGTTTGCTTTTTAACCCCTTCACTGCTGAGACAGTTCACCTATGTGCGCTGCGCTCATTCTGACCATTTTGTGCTAATTATTTTTAGATGACAGCCTAGGTCCTATTTAATTAAACTCCCCCCAGACAAAAAAAACTTTTAAAAAAAAAACATTTTTTTATTTTATTTAATTTTTTTATTATTTTTTTTTATTTAATTTTTTTTTAAAACCAAACCTGGTCATGTTTGGTATCATTTGAAAGGCCATAATCAGGCCTTTTAAATGATGGCAAATATGACCATCCAGCTGCCATGGATCGGGAGATAAAGGGATCCTTAGGATCCACTTATCTCTACATGGCAGCTAGAGGGTTAACTGGCCCACTGACATCCTCACACATATGGTGAGGTTGTCAGTGGGTGGGGGGACCTGGAGGCTTGGCTGACATCCAAGATGTCAGCCCCCCTCCAGGTTTGAATCGCGTTTTGGCGCCAATTGGCGCCGAAAAGCGATCCGGCGGCGAAACTGTTAATGCCATAAACCGCTGGAAAGGGGAGGCTCTCCCCTCTCCAGCGGTGCAAACGGCATCTCCCTAGCTTCAATGGTTGGGGAGATAGAGGGCTCCGAAGGAGCCCCCCCTCCCCTCCATTGAAACACATGGGGGCACCTTCTGATGACGTCACCACGCAGCGTGGCGACGTCATCAGCCTCGCCTGCCCATGTAAATCACATGGGCAGGCTTCCTCCCTGCCAGATCGCCGTGGGATCCGACGAGGGAGGTGAGTATCGGGCGGGAGGGGGATTTGGCGCCGCTGACGTACCCTGTACGTCCGCGGGTCTAAGGGAGACCCGAGTACAGGACGTACAGGGTACGTCAGAGGTCCTTAAGGGGTTAATGCAGCAATATTGTTCCCATTTCAATTATAATGTGAACAATGATGCTGCACTAATGATTTTTTTCTATGGGATGCGTTTGCTAAAAATGACGTAATTCCCCCCAAAAAGTGTAACGAGTCCCCATTTTTAATTTTTTTAACAAGTGCACCCCATAAAAAATATAACCGCAAAGGCTTGTATGATAAAATGTTAAAAAAAATACTTTACATGTTGTAGATGATTAGAAATCTAAATTTTATTGCATTTTTTGTTATAGCATTCTGGCAGAACATGACGATTACATATAGAAATAATATATTATGAATCTGCGGAGTCTGCCTGAAAGAACGATATATAATATGTCTGGGTCATATGATAAAACGTGGCTTCAAATTGCATGATGAGCAAAAGCAGTAAAAATTAGTTCAGCACACGGGTGAAATGGCTCAGCAGAGAAAGTGTTAAGAATGGAAAGTAGATTACTACCAATAGAATGAAAGTTTCTTTACTTATTTGTCTATTTTTTAAGTTTTTTTTGGTGAAATTTTAGGTTTCCTAATTTTTTAAAGGAGCAAGGTCTTTTTAACCTATAGGTTTCAATGCAGGATATGAATTCACACAATGCTGGGAAGCACCTCTCTGCAGTATAATTATTTTAATTCAGCATATGAATCCACACACTGCTGGGCAGCACCTCCCTGCAGTATAATTATTGCAGCATACGAATCCACACACTGCTGGGCAGCGCCTCTCTGTAGTATAGTTAATGCAGCATATGAATCCACACACTGCTGGAAAGTTAGTTCCCAGCAGTGTGTGGATTATATGTTGCATTAATTATAATTTATAAAAAACAAAAAACTAACTGATCCGAAAATTAATCGATCCGAATCACCGAATTGAACTCCAGAGAGATGCTGCCCCGCAGTGTGCGGATTCATACACTGCATTAATTATACCACAGAGAGGCGCTTCACCGCAGTGTGTGGATTCACATGCTGCATTAATTATACTACAGAGAGGTGCTTCCCCGCAGTGTGCGGATTCATATGCTGCATTAATTATACTGCAGAGAGGCACTTCCCAGCAGTGTGTGGATTCATATGCTGCATTAATTATACCGCAGAGAGGCGCTTCCCCTCAGTGTGTGGATTCATATGCTGCATTAATTATACCGCAGAGAGGCGCTTCCCCTCAGTGTGTGGATTCATATGCTGCATTAATTATACCGCAGAGAGGCACTTCTCAGCAGTGTGCGGATTCATATGCTGCATTAATTATACCGCAGATAGGCACTTCCCAGCAGTGTGTGGATTCATATGCTGCATTAATTATACCGCAGAGAGGCGCTTCCCCTCAGTGTGTGGATTCATATGCTGCATTAATTATACCGCAGAGAGGCACTTCCCAGCAGTTTGTGGATTCATATGCTGCATTAATTATACCGCAGAGAGGCGCTTCCAAGCAGTGTGCGGATTCATATGCCGCATTAATTATAACGCAGAGAGGCGCTTCCCAGCAGTGTGCGGATTCATATGCTGCATTAATTATACCGCAGAGAGGCGCTTCCCAGCAGTGTGCGGATTCATATGCTGCATTAATTATACTGCAGAGAGGTGCTTCCCAGCAGTGTGTGGATTCATATGCTGCATTAATTATACTGCAGAGAGGCGCTTCCCAGCAGTGTGTGGATTCATATGCTGCATTAATTATACTACAGAGAGGCGCTTCACAGCAGTGTGCAGATTCATATGCTGCATTAATTATACCACAGAGAGGCGCTTCCCAGCAGTGTGCGGATTCATATGCTGCATTAATTATACCGCAGAGAGGTGCTTCCCAGCAGTGTGAGGATTCATATGCTGCATTAATTATACTGCAGAGAGGCGCTGCCCCTCAGTGTGTGGATTCATATGCTTCATTAATTATACTGCAGAGAGGCGCTTCCCAGCAGTGTGTGGATTCATATGCTTCATTAATTATACTGCAGAGAGGTGCTTCACAGCAGTGTGCAGATTCATATGCTGCATTAATTATACCACAGAGAGGCGCTTCCCAGCAGTGTGCGGATTCATATGCTGCATTAATTATACCGCAGAGAGGTGCTTCCCAGCAGTGTGAGGATTCATATGCTGCATTAATTATACTGCAGAGAGGCGCTGCCCCTCAGTGTGTGGATTCATATGCTGCATTAATTATACTGCAGAGAGGCGCTTCCCAGCAGTGTGTGGATTCATATGCTTCATTAATTATACCGCAGAGAGGCGCTTCCCAGTAGTGTGTGGATTCATATGCTGCATTAATTATACCACAGAGAGGCGCTTCCCCGCAGTGTGTGGATTCATATGCTGCATTAATTATACTACAGAGAGGCACTTCCCAGCAGTGTGCGGATTCATATGCTGCATTAATTATACTGCAGAGAGGCGCTTCCCCGCATTGTGTGGATTCATATGCTGCATTAATTATACCGCAGAGAAGCGCATCCCCGCAGTGTGCGGATTCATATGCTGCATTAATTATACCGCAGAGAGGCGCTTCCCAGCAGTGTGCGGATTCATATGCTGCATTAATTATACCGCAGAGAGGCGCTTCCCAGCAGTGTGTGGATTCATATGCTGCATTAATTATACCGCAGAGAGGCGCTTCCCAGCAGTGTGTGGATTCAAATGCTGCATTAATTATACTGCAGAGAGGCGCTTCCCAGCAGTGTGTGGATTCAGATGCTGCATTAATTATACTGCAGAGAGGCGCTTCCCTGCAGTGTGTGGATTCATATGCTGCATTAATTATACTACAGAGAGGAACTTCCCAGCAGTGTGCGGATTTATATGCTGCAATAATTTTACTACAGATAGGCACTTCCCAGCAGTGTGCGGATTCATATGCCGCATTAATTATACTGCAGAGAGGCGCTTCCCCGCAGTGTGTGGATTCATATGCTGCATTAATTATACTACAGAGAGGCACTTCCCAGCAGTGTGCGGATTTATATGCTGCAATAATTTTACTACAGATAGGCACTTCCCAGCAGTGTGCGGATTCATATGCTGCATTAATTATACTGCAGAGAGACGCTTCCCTGCAGTGTGCGGATTTATATGCTGCAATAATTTTACTACAGAGAGGCGCTTCCCAGCAGTGTGTGGAGTCATATGCTGCATTGAAACCTATGGGTTAAAAAGCCTTGTTTTTTTAAAAAAAGTTAGAAAACCTAAGATTTCACCCAAAAAATACCTAAAACAAAAACCTAAAAAAATAAATAAGTAAAGAAACTTCCATTCTATTGGTAGCAATCTACTTCCCATTCTTAAATAAGCAATAAAAAAAAAAAAAAATAACTGATCCGAATCATCCGAATTGACCTGAATCACGAATCGATAAGAATCGCGTCGAAATTTCGGACTGATGCTAATTTTTTAGATGGTCGATATTTTGTTTTCAAATATGCTCCCGAAATCCGAAGATGGTGAATTTCGTCCGAATTTGGATTCAGAACAAAACTAATTGCACATCTCTAGGGGGATAACTGGCCGACTGACGTCATTGCACATACGGCGACGATGTCAGTGGATGGGGGGTGACCTGGAGGCTTGGCTGACATCCAAGATGTCAGCCACTTCCGGATTTGAATCGCGATCCGTTACCTAAGGGGTTAAAGAGAGGCACCACTGAAAGGGGCAGACCCTGCCCTCTTCAGCAGTGCTACTCTTTTTTTTGTATGTGGAGCCGGTTTGGGAGGGAGAGGACTCCAAAGGCGCCCCCCTCCCCTTTCACATTGATCACTGCAGGTGCCTCTGCCTAATTATTTAAGGGCAAAAGAGGACTAATTTTCTCTTTCTTTCCAATTACATGCAAATAATAGTAAACATGACTATCATACAATATACAGGTATTTCTATATAATAAAATTTATATCTACTTTTGCTGATTACAGAAAACGTTCAAAACGAAATCGAGAAAGTGATTGGAATTGCTCAGCCCAAAGCGAGCACAGGAAACAAATGCCGTACACCGACGCTGTCCTTCATGAAGTGCAAAGGTTTGGTGATGTCGTGCCGGGTAATTTGCCGCATTCCACCACCCGAGACGTAGAATTCAGAGGCTACTTTTTGCCTAAGGTACACGTCAGATTAATTCATATCCGGTGTTGAGATAAAACGCACAGATCCACACTGTAGATGATATTTAAGGGGTTATTCAGAGAGAGACGATCTGGCCCCAATTGTCACCGAACAGTGAATTTCCCCCTACGGTGCCATTTCGGGGCCATTCGGCTATTCAGAGAACAGGCAGTTTGCAGAATTTTGCCAAACTGCCTGCCAGTACGTTGCCTGTTCGACGGCAGTGAAATCCCCCATAGAGAAGCAATGGTTAATCTTTTCAGAGACACTGAACAGCAGAGAAAAGTTGCCGCAATACCCTGCTGTTCGCTGGTTTCATTCGGCAGGTTTATTCAGGCGAATCCCATAGGCGTCAATGTTAAAAATATTCCTGTTTTAATCCAATATCTGATAAACCGTTTATTATTTTAATCTGCAGCAAAACGCCTCTTTGTTCATTGATTTTTTTTTAGGATCTTTTAGGCATTTTTCGGGATTTGTTTGGAAAAATTTGTTTAGTTTTTTTTTTTTTAATCGTTTTTTCTTTTTTCTGTAACAGACCTTTTTATTATCATTTGTTGGATCTTATGTGTAAATTCCAGGCATTTTCGTTCAGTAGTTTTTTTTGCAAACAGCGTTTCAATTTTGACACTTTCAATCATGTTGTTTGTTTTGGTTCTTTTTTTAGCCGTTCGGCGGCTTGTCGGCTGCGTTTGGCAGCCCTCCGGTGGGTTTTCGGTGGAAGTTCGCGGGTTTGCTGTGGATGTTCAGCGGGTTGGAGACAGATTGGTGGCGGCATTCAGCGACCGATTCCCTGCACTGCGGGGACCCTGGGGTGAATGCTGAATTCACTGCAGGGTGGGGAAATTTGAATTGCCGAAGTGCGGGAACGAGCGGGCACCGAAATGTCGGCGACATTTCAGTGCTCTCTGAATAACCCCCTTAGAAAATCAACACTGGGCTCCACTGTGAATATTTTGTGTTAAAAAAAAAGTGATTCAGTTCAGCCGAGGTGAAATTAATTAAATTCAATTTAAGATTATTATTTTCTAAATTTTAAATTAAAATACGAGTGATTTTTAAAATTAACTAACACATTTTGGAGACTTTAAGATACATTTGGACACGACAACATTAATTTATTACAAGTATATAAAATGATTAAATATATATCAATATTTGTACTTTAAAGCTTTGCCTTTTCCTTGTTTTACTTTTTTTTCCTCATATTATTTTTCTGTTTTAGGGTACTCATGTCTTTCCACTGTTGACATCCGTACTGAAAGATAAGGCTCACTTTGAGAAACCTGATGAGTTTTACCCCCATCATTTTCTAGACGCCAAAGGAAACTTTGTAAAAAACGAGGCATTCCTTCCTTTCTCTGCAGGTAATTGCTAAAACATAACAAGCATCGTTATAGGAGCCAGTGGCAACCGGTGACATTTCAAGTTGGTGGGGCTCCAGACCGGCGGATACATGAATGTTTTTAATCATTACTAAGTACATAACAAGAAAAAATTATGTCATCTGCACTCGTTTCTATACAATTCCATGTGCAACAAAACAGAGGTTTTAGTTTGCTCGAATGGCCATTGAAACGTAAGCTCACTCGCCCCATCAAGGCACCTCTTTGTAGAGTGAGTACTTAGCCAATGTAACATAGGAGCGGCTTTTGGTCATTGGTTAGGGACTCACTCTACAAAGGAGGTGCCTTGATGGGGCGAGTGAGCTTACGCTTCAATGGACATTCGAGCAAACTAAAACCTCTGTGTTTTGTTGCACATGGAATTGAATAGAAACGAGCACAGATGAAACCTTTTATTCTTGTTAGGTTTTATACATGAACTGGGTTGTTACTCCTGGCTGTTGCAGCCGCTCTGGTGAGTACAGGAGAGACGCCATTTTTTCTGTATCTATGTATATTATGTTGTAACACCAGTTAAGTCATTTTTGCTGCTGTTCCTTTTTCCATGTTTTTGTTTTCAACTCCAAGTGGGAAGTGCTTGGTGCGTGTATAAATAAAACCCACCATTCTTCTGCCTCTTAGCTGAAAAGCAGCAAGAGAGCATGCAGCTGCTCAGAGGAGCAGCTTTTGGTTACATTGGTTAGGTACTCACTCGTCTACATCAAGATGTACACGCAGTGGCGACTCTAGGAACAATATTTAGGGGGGGCACATAAGATACCGCAGTCAAAACTGGGGGGGCACTAATAATTTTCACCACTAAATCATACCACTGAATAAAACTAAGGGCCCTATCACCTGAAACACCATCGCTAATGGAAAAATTTAGTGCGAGTTGCTAAAACTTACAGGGTTATTCAGAGAGAGGGGAAAAGCAGGAGAATGACTGTAGAATGGAAAATACTTGGTCAAAATAGCAAACCAGAAAAATTCTCCCATTTATCTCACTTTCCAAATTGGCTATTTTGACCTAGAATTTCCATTCTCCAGTCATTCTCCTGCTTTTCACCGCTCTCTAAACAACCCTGTTAGTGCCTGACGACCTAATAACAGATCACCTTGTCCGCGGTAGTCCATGAATAAGGTTGTTTGGCGCATACTAGGGAAACTCTAAGACCCGGGCAGAGACCCAGCGCTAATTTGGTTGTGTACAGGATAGAACGTTTTTTCTTTTCCAGTGCAGAGTGCCGAACCATACCTACCCCCCGCCCTCACAAGCTTGAATATGAGCACATCCAGTGAAAAACCTCACACCCCTGCATTATTAAGATCCTCCAAGGTGGCCGTATCATCCATGTTTTGATGCACATATATTAAGGCTGATGGTTATTGAATGATAAATGCCACCCAGCAGCATGTAGAATTATTACACTGCATTTAATAGATCCAAAAGGAAGGCCAGGTGAGCGACACAAATTTCCCTGCAGCAGCATATAAATAATACATGTTTCAGGGCAAGACTTATTCACGTGTCCCTTTAAACATGGTCCACACAGTCACCCTAATAATCAACTGCTTCCATACTATGAATAACCCTCAGCATAAAATGTTTAAAATTAGGAAATATATTAGATTTAGGATATATGTGGATAAAGGACACATCTATATAATAGAGCCTACTGCAACAGCAGCGACATTGCTGACCAGATCCATTACTATGATGTATGGGGCCAAGAGAACACCAGTGCTGCATTCCTTTCAATTGCCTATTAATTTTGGGCGAGGAACTGTTTTTTCTGTCTTTTTGGAGTTAGCACCAGGGTTGAGCAGTAGGTAAAATGTTGCAATTAGCGCCCCTCAAAAAATTTGCGCTGCCACCAAGTGATCTGTTAGCTGCAAAAGCGCTAGAGATCTCTAGCACTCCCCCTGCTAAGTAAAGTACGCAGAAAGTACAGTAAGCTTGCGGTACAAATCGCTAATAGCAACGTGCCAAGTGATTTTTCCCGTTTGTAGTGGGAGGCAAACGATCTGTTGGTCAGGCGCTAGACTCGATCAACCTGGCACCAACGCAAAAACATGCTGATGCTATGGTTAGCTCACACCAGGTAATAGTGCCCTAAATAAGTATATATAAATAAGATTCCAAATCCCAGAGTAATGTGATGCAATGATGCCTTTTTGTTGTACTAACCTGATACTTAAATTCAATATTTTATTTACCGCAATTCAGCAGTTTTCGCTGAATGTCTGATAGCTGCTTCAGTGACTCCAAATTTAGCAAATTAAGGTGACCATTTGCTAAATAGGGAATTCACCATATTTTTGGAGAAATTAATTCCCCAAAATGTGACGAAAAGCAGAGGATCTAAAGCTGATTAGACCCTTAAGGCTAGGGTCAGATGAGCGCATTTTGTACGGACTGTGCGTCCGTGCAGTACGGACGTACTTTCTGACTAACGACAAGGTAGTGCCCACACAGTCCGTTTTTTTCACTGACGTATTCTTTGACTGATGTAGCATGGAAAATAAATTACAATGAAAAAACATTCTGTCCGTCAAAAATGCTGGACGTATAAATGCAGTCCATCTGACCTTGTTGCATCACTCACACACAAAGCTATGCGGACGTTGTGGACGTGGCGCACTCTGCACGTCCATTCTAGCAGTATTACGTTCTTGCCTAACCTGCGTCCGTTTGCAGCGTCCGTCAGCCTCCGCACTTCTGTGCGGATGTACTTCGTGTGTGGGGCTCCATTTAACACAATTGTATGCTATCACGGACGTACTTATGTGCGGGCAACACGGACGTTAACACTGCGCTCGTCTGACCCCAGCCTTAGAGTCTAACTTCCATAATGACCTCTAACATGCCATAAACCCAGAGAAATACAATAAAAATAATAAACAATGTGGCATTTAGCTACCCCTTAACCCCTAATATGCAATTGATCAAGGTAAAACATGAAATGAATACACTGTGAGGCTTGTAGCCTACCCATCAACCCCTAAAATGCCATTAATCAAGTAAAAAACGAATGTGTACTGTAAGGGATGAAGCCTACCCATTAACCCTTAATATACAATTAAACCAAGGCAAAAACTAACGTAATACACAATGTAATGTATAGTCTGAACATTAACCATTTCACTGCTGAGCCATTTCAACCCTGTGAAAATGTTTAAGTTTAAGTGCCCGTTTTTATTTAATGTTTTTTGACTTTTACTTCACACTGAATATGGTCATGTTGGGTATCATTGGAAAGGCCAGAATCTGCCCTTTCAAATGACACATAGATCATCCACATACAATGCATAGCGAAGGAGATAATTTGGCCCGAAAAAGTGTGGGAAACTGGATGCTGATTTTTGGTGGGGGGGCACATGGGGGGCAAGGAATAACCTAAGGGGCAATTGCCCCCCCTTGCCCCCCTGTAGAGTCGCCTATGTGTACCCGTAACACATTACTCATAACACAATACTCAGTATAACAAAAAACTAAAAGTGATTTTATTATTATTTACTAAAAAAATAATCCTACCCATTTTACTCTAAATAACTCTAAGAATATAAAGCAAAAAAATCCTGTTTACTATTGTTATTTAGCACATTAACGCAAATGTGGCAGTCCGTTCTAAGTCATTAGGGGGTTAAGGCAGGTATCTGCTGTGTGAAGCAAATTAAGATCTACATTGCTTTGGCCAGGTTTGTTTGATGCCCATCAGAGTTCAAATAGCCAGCAGCAGGGTGTTTAACCTGCCTGGCAGTCCGAATTTTACATATTTTACATATTTTTATTCTCGTGACGGGAACCCGGAAGCAGGACGCCACAATCGGCGAAGGTGACTGCGGGAGGACAGCAAGGGAGCGCAGGGACAGGTATGTATATCCAGCCCGAGTGTAGCTCTGGATTATCGCTTTCAGCATTGAAATTTAACCACGAGACACACTCGGGAATACCACCAGGGAGGTTAAACACAGTTATAGGTCCATGATTCTTGAGACCTCCAATAGAGTCCAGATCCTGAATCTGCATCTTTTGTACAGTGCTGCGGAATGTGTCGGCGCTTAATAAATAATAAAAATAATAATCCCAGACACAGGCTGTGCAGATGTCTGTGAGGTTAATGGATGGATATATGTCCCCTAGATATGTGCGTTTCTGCTCGAATGTGATCTTTTGTGTTGTAAACTGCCCCCCCAACAGTAACTTTACATCACTTGCTCCTCACTGTGTGGCATTGGCCACAGATTGAAGTTTATAGGTAAGGTCTCCAAAAAAGCTACTCATTAAGATTGTGTTGTGTGGGATGTATGCAAAGGACATCACCAGTAGGTATATTACAGTGTTGAAAGTCCACTATCAGATCTCATTCAGGTGCAATTTCTTATATCAGGTAGCCTAGACAGCACAATAGATCCCCTGCGGCCTTGTTTAAACATTCCCTACTCCAACCCATTGCCTCTTCACTACTGTTTTATCCTATACCACAGCTGCAACATGAAGGAAAATTAAAGGGGGGGGGGGAAACAGCAGCATGTGTTTTATAAGGTGTTTTTTTTAATTGCACAATAATCTGGTTGCGGCTTATGTTAGAGGTAGCGTCCCTTTAAGTGATGTGTTTATGCATAGGAATATCACACCGTTAATTCTCATGGCAATGTAAGGTCCTCTTCATTTTTCTTCTTGTGTTACCAGGACGAAGAAGTTGCGCCGGAGAGAATTTGGCAAAGATGGAGTTGTTCTTGTTCTTTACGTGTCTCCTACAGAACTTTACGTTCAAGCCGCCTGCCGGAGTCAAGCTTGATCTCACCTGCGCGATCGGTTTCACCAACAGTCCAAAGCCATATGAGACCTGCGCTCTGCCTCGTCATTAGGACGAGTCTGCAACATTAGAACTATTAACGAGATCAGATGCATTGTTGTTTTTACCCTTGCTTGCCTGTCCACCGTTTCGGGACTTCCCTGCAGCCTGCCATGTCTCAGACCACCTGACCAACAGACACTGACCCACTCCCAATTTAGGCCCGTGTCAGACGAACGCACTGATCACGTCCGTGTTGCCACACAGTTTAACGTCCGTCGTAGCATAGAATCCTGATTCCTGAGCAATAGAGACCCACACACTAAGCATGTCCGCACCGAACAGCACACGCAGTACGCAAGTGGCAAACGGACGCAAGTTAGGCCAGAACGTCAAATCGCTAGAACGGACGCACGGAGTGTGCGACGTTCACGTAGCGTTCTGTCACATTTGTGACGTCCAGCACCTTGACGCACACAATGGCTTTCCATATCCTTTTCAAATTTTTATCATTTTCCATATTAATTTTGTTTCCCGTAGTTCACTTTTTTTTTGCTACGTCCATCAAGAAAAACGGACCGTGTGGTGTCTGCAGTATCTTCCAACAGTACATCCGTCTGTTGTGCACGCACGCAGTGTGCGCTCAGAATGCGCTCGTCTGACATTAGCCTTAACAGTGGATCTCCCTCTCCGCCCAGTGCTCAGTTGAGTCCCCAGTGTGAAGCTAGTTCTGCTGCTTCAACTCCTGGTTCTTTCATTGCCCTGCTCCACAGCAGATTCACACCTAGTCGCACCATCTCTCCAGGTGTGCTGTGCTTTCCTGACCAGCAGGGTAGAGAACTGAAGACCACCGAACCCCTGCTGTGCAATAAACTCTTATTGTTTTTCCACTCTTGTTCCGTGTGTCCTCCCCTGTAGTGTTTTCCGTGTCTCTCTCCCGTGTTCCCACAATGGCTCAAGACGGTTGCCACCCTGACAGGGAGATAAAGTGAGGTTAACTCCTTTTACTACCAAAAAGTACACAAGTAACTGTAACCCCTTATATGGAACTCTGAAATCCAGAATTTTAAGACTTTTTCAATTTTCAGTATGATATACCTCCCTGAAATTCCAGATGGTTCTTGCTGCGCTCCTTTGACAGCTGCAGCACACTCTGGGAGACTCTGTGCAGCTCCTGTATGTGACATGCTGCATTGAGAATCACCGGCTCTGTGTAGCATGTCTTTCTCCAGGTATGTGTACCAGAAGAGGGCTGGAAAGTGCTGACCTGGGGGCAAGTACAAGCAAACAGCTCATTTGTGACCCGAAGAAACTCATTAAACCCCATTTACATTCACAGAGCCCTGTCTTTTCCTATAATTGGATATATTTTTTTAACAAATATATCAGACATTATAGCTATTGTTTTTTTTATAGAATTGTTACAGGAACCAAGGTCTATTAGGTCCCTTGGCCATTGTGACTAGCTTCCTCCTCTGGTCCTTAACTCCAACACAGCAGAACAGCACAGCATCTTTTGCATATTTTCCAATGCCCCAATATCACAGATGACACCGATCGTACTGACTCAACCATATTGCTTCATTGTCATAGCACACATATTTATACCCTGGTGATACAATAGAAATCCCTTCCTGTCGTCTGGACACCAAGACCCCTTCACTGCTGAGGCATTTCACCGCTGTGTGCTGAGCTCATTTTTACCGCTTTCGCTTATCATGTTTAAACGCGATTTGAAGCCATATTTTAATAAATGACCCAGACATATTATATATCGTTCTTTCTGGCAGACTCCGCAGATTCATAATATATCATTTTTAAATGTATACGTCATGTCCTGTCTGTATATTATAACAAAAAATACAATAAAAATTGAGTTTTTAATCATCTGCAGTGTGTAAAGTGTTTTTTTTCACATTTTATCACCTGAGCGTTTGCGGTTATGTTTTCTATGGGGTGCGCTTGTACAAAAATTTGAAATGGGGACTTGTTACATTTTGTGGGGGGGATTTACGTGATTTTTAGCAAACGCACCCCATAGAAAAAAATCATTAATGCAGCATCATTGTTCACATTATAATTGAAATGTGAACAATATTGCTGCATTAATAAAAACAACACACAAACAAAAATGGGTTTTTTTTAAATTTATTTATTTTTATTAAAAACAAAATTATTATTTTTTTTACTTTGTACCTAGTCATGTTGGGTATCATTCGAAAGGCCATGCTCAGGCCTTTCAAATGACACCATCCATGACCCCCTAGCTGCTAGAACCTAGACGGTTCCTCCCGGCGTAAATGACGTCAACGCGCTTGGCGTGATGACGTCATTTCCAGGCGACCCCCCCGGGAATGCCGAGAGCCTGGAAGGGAGGGGGGGGATCCATTCGGATCCCTCTCCCTCCCGATCGGAAAGGAGCAGCGCCAAAAGCCAGAAGCTCTGCCAGCCCTGGGTACCTGGTTAGGAAACGCTGTACCACCATATTTAGGACATGTGCTAGGCATGGTAC
Organism: Leptobrachium leishanense; assembly: GCA_009667805.1. Lineage (NCBI taxonomy): Eukaryota > Metazoa > Chordata > Amphibia > Anura > Megophryidae > Leptobrachium > Leptobrachium leishanense. The sequence goes on from CM019066.1 coordinate 27,754,278, forward strand.
ATATGTCAACTTACCCTGGCGTAGGGCGGAGAGAAAGTTGCTACCATTATCACAGACGACCATTCCCAGCTCAAGCTGGCGTGGTGTTAACCATCTCTGCACCTGCCCCTGTAGAGCTGACAGAATTTCTGGCCCGGTGTGGCTCCTGTCCCCTAAACAAACCAGCTCAAGCACAGTATGGCATCTTTTTGCTTTAGCCATTGCGTAGTCCCTGTCACGCGTCGGTTTAACTGCCACTTCGCCAGAGACACAGAAGGAGGAGGAGGAAGAGGTGGTGGTGGAGCAGACAGACCTCATACAAGCAGCTTTCTGGAGGCGTGGTGGATGAACAAGCTCCAGCGCAGAGCCCCGTCTTGGATCCGTCCAAGCTGCAATCAGAGTTACCCAGTGTGCCGTGAAGGAAATGTAACGGCCCTGTCCATGCTTGCTGGACCATGTGTCTAAAGTCACGTGCACCTTGCTGCTGACTGCCTTTCCCAATGAGTCCATAACATTGTGTTCCACGTGCTGGTATAGTGCTGGAATGGCCTTCCGTGAAAAGAAATGGAGACCTGCCACTGTGGCACAGCACATTCAGCAAATTCACGGAAGGAAGCAGAGTCCACCAGCTGGAAAGGCAGCAGCTGCAATGTGAGTAATTTTGCTAAGCTGGCATTTAGACGCTGTGCTTGGGGATGGTTGGGACTATATTTTTTCTTACGCTGCAGCAGCTGAGACAACGTAATCTGACTGTGTAAACCTTCAGCTGATGGGATACTGTCACATTGTGAGGAAGGACCTGGTACACCCATTACTGGAGCATCATCCCTGTCAGTGGAGGTTGGAGTCAATGACATGGCAGGACATATAGTGGGGGTAGAGACAGATGAGAGGACCTACACAAAGTGTTGCGCCAACGGGATGCGTATGTCGCCTCAAGCACGTGGTACCCAAGCGTCCGGTGTCTTTCCCACGCTTAATCCTCATCTGACATAGATTACAAATAGCAACGGTGTGGTCTGCTGCACATTTCTTGTGTGCTTTGAGACAACAGCGCTCTGCACCTTAGCAGCTCTGACATCTGATGCCTTGGACTGGCTACGGGTGGTCATAGAGGACGTTGTGCATCGTGTTTGTTGTGCCTCTTCCTCCTGCTCACTTGACTCCTCTGTTCGATCAGGCACCCAGGTGGAGTCAGTGACCTCATCATCATTGTCATCATCCCCTATCGCCTCGCTACTGGAGCCAAATTGGTAGTATGCTGCAGCTGCTGGGGCAACATGAGTGCCAGTTATTTGTGTGTCATCACTGGCACCCCCTTCCTCTAGGTTGATTATACTCCCTTCCTCAACCTCACAGATTGAATCAGAGCACTGTAGTTGCTGCGCATCCTCAAGCAGCATGTCACTGTCATTGTAGTCAAACAATTCAGCTGACTCCTCCGTGTGTGATAGTGAGGCTACGGCAGGAGTAGCTGTGGACATGGAGGCTGCATTAGATGCTTTGGCAACTGAGGTGGACTGTAAACCACTACAAGCCTGGCTGGCAGAGGACTCGGAGGATGAGGATGGCCTGGTTAGCCAATCCACCAAATCCTCTGTATGTTGCTGCTGCTGAAGACGGCCAGCACCAGTTAGAAAGGACAAGTGTGCCCCTGCAGAGGATGCACCACGTCCACGACAACCAGAGGCACAGCCTCCCGACACAGGGGCTGCTTGCCCTCTTATCTGTATCTGGGAGCGTCTGCCTGTCCTTTTTGGTCTTTCTGATATGGTGAGTGATATAAAGATTTACAGAACTCTGATTCAACTCTGGTATAAAGATTAAAGATGTCCAGAACTCTGGTATAACTCAGTGAGACACCCCGATAGCTGGCAGCCAGTGACAAGACACAGATTACAATTCCCAGAAACCTCCTATAAATCTGTGAGACCCCCTGATGGGTGGCAGCGACAGACACAAATTACAATTCCCAGGAACCTCCTATAAATCAGTGAGCTCCCCTGAAGGGTGGCAGTGTGACAAGACACAGATTACAATTCTCAGAAATCTGCTAGAAGTATGTGACACCCCCTGATAGCTGACTGTCAGTGACTGAGAAGACACGGATTACAATTCACAGAAATTTTATGGAAGTATGTGACACCCCTGATAGCTGACTCTCAGTGACTGAGAAGACACGCTTTCCACCACCAATTCCCAGATATCTGCAACGATTGAGCCCCCCAATTTGCTGCTGTCACTGACTGAGAAGACACACTTTCCACCACCAATTCCCAGATATCTGCAACAAGTGAGCCCCCCCCAATTTGCTGCTGTCACTGACTGAGAAGACACACTTTCCACCACCAATTCCCAGATATCTGCAACAAGTGAGTCCCCCCAATTGCTGCGGTCACTGAATGAGAAGACACACTTTCCACCACCAATTCCCAGATATCTGCAACAAGTGAGCCCCCCAAATTGTTGCTGTCACTGACTGAGAAGACACACTTTCCACCACCAATTCCCAGATATCTGCAACAAGTGAGCCCCCCAATTGCTGCTGTCACTGAATGAGAAGACACACTTTCCACCACCAATTCCCAGATATCTGCAACAAGTGAGCCCCCCCCAATTGCTGCTGTCACTGACTGAGAAGACACACTTTCCACCACCAATTCCCAGATATCTGCAACAAGTGAGCCCCCCCAAATTGTTGCTGTCACTGACTGAGAAGACACACTGTCCACCACCAATTCCCAGATATCTGCAACAAGTGAGCCCCCCCAAATTGTTGCTGTCACTGACTGAGAAGACACACTTTTCACCAACAATTCCCAGATATCTGCAAAAAGTGAGCCCCCCCAATTGCTGCTGTCACTGAAGGAGAAGACACACTTTCCACCACCAGTTACCAGATATCTGCAACAAGTGAGCCCCCCCAATTGCTGCTGTCACTGAATGAGAAGACACACTTTTGTAGCGCTGTGCTAAAGATCTTGCTGTGGCAGTACCTATTTTTGGCCACAAGATGGAGACTATCGCGATCAGAGATACTGGATATTGGGACTACAGTGCCCGGCATGCTTTGCAGGAGGACAGGAAGTGGGTGGGGACTGGACCCTTACATCCTCTGCCTCGTGGGGAAGGTTCCAGAGCGCGCCAGGGAAGGGAAGAGAGGAGACGCATTGTGTGAGATCACGAGAGGGCCTATGCCAGAGACCCAGAGAGAGCCAAGTAAAGACCAAGAGAGACCTGTTATTGCAGAGAGGATCACCCCAGCTGAGGAGAAGAAGACCCGCCGGAATCCAGGCATTGCTGCAGACCGGAGGAATCGAACGGAGAGCAGGCGGTGAGCTGGATAAGCTGTATGGAGTCAGACAACGGATCGGGCCGCTAGTATCCCCAGTCAAAATCGGGTGGAGAGACGTCCTGGGTCAGCGGAGCCTAAAGTAGTCATCGGATGGGTGAGAGGCCTCCAAGGCTGTTGTATGATTAAAGGACGCTCTGCTGTTTCTCTTTAAAGTTTACAGGGCCCCAACTGACTAGTCGAAGATCTTCCTTTAATAAATTCACTGGCCAGTTGAACAGTACCCGGGTACCACACACACACACACACACGGATACGCTTCTCACATTCTGGAACTTAACTTGTACAGGACTCATTTCCTTTTACGAATCGGAACGGGGGGTTAAGGACAAAGATACGTTCCGAATACATTTTTCTCTTTTCCGCTGCGCGTTTGCCGTAATACGAAAGGGATTGTATGTTTGGGGTTTCGCTACGTGTCCCTTTTTCTGAACTATCGGGAAATTGCATTCTTTTATGTTCGGTCGCGAATATTTTATTTTCCGAAATACGAAGCCTCGTGTTTCGTTTCTTTTCCGCTGCGCGTTTTACCGGAATACGAAAATATTGTAATAACTCTTGTGAATACCGTGTTTCAACATCTGCTCAAGATTTTAGTAAACTATTTAAATGATAAAAACTCACAACTGTGTTGGAGTATATTTATTCCCTAGTGCGGGGAGACTGACCCGTGGTTCATTTTCAGCGGCTCCTCCGGGAGTGAGCGCTACACGTGGGGGCTCGTTTCCGGGATCCAGTCTCTGGAAAAACCGCATCTAAAGGGTTAAATATGGATCCAGACACTGTTGCCGAGTGGTGTGGGGAGCACAGTAGCCAGTCGGAATGTTGTATAGTCATGGATATTCCAGCAGACACTTGGGCTGAAGATCAGATTCGCCAGGCCGTGGCCACGCTAGCACCAGATCATCGGGGGTTAATTCTGGACATTAAAAAAAACCCAGATACCTCTCACATGTATGTTCTTCTCGAATGGAGAAAGGGTGTTCCGCCATGTTTTCAGGGCACGAGCGTGAAACTGGCCGAAGAGGTGGAAGTCCAACTAATTAAGCCAAGTACGCCACGTGGTGAATCCGCAAGTGTCCCTGTGTCTAGTCCGTTGGCCATGATAGGGCCTGAATTTATCGTGGCTATTGGAGATCTGCTGGCTAAATGTCAGAAAACAAGCCCTCCTCACACTAACTTCGGTTATCGACGGTTAAGAAATTTTACAGGAAACGTACCAACTCCGGCGGGAGAAGAAACCTTTCAAGAATGGGTGGAACAGGCGATGCAGGCTCTGGATGAGTGGGATGTCCCTGAGGCCCAGAAAAAGCAAAGGATTACCGAGAGCTTAAAGGGACCTGCGTCAGAAGCGGTGAGAAACCTGAAACTGAGCAGAAAAGATTGTACTGCTTTAGATTACTTAAACGTTCTTGAAGAAGTTTTTGGACGAACTGAAAAGGCGGCCGAAATGGTATATCAGTACGAACACACCTATCAGAAAAGAGGTGAGAGAATGACCGAGTACATGAGGCGCCTGGATAAGATTCTACACCAGATACTCCTGAAGAAAGGGGCCGAACCGGCCGAAGTAGATAAGATCCGAATAAAACAGATCCTGAGGGGCTCTCAACCTCTAGATCCAGTGATGATGCAGCTGAGAAGCAGAGCAGGTAGTCAAGAGTTAAAGTACCTGGAACTGATTCGAGTTGTGCGAGAGGAAGAGGCTTTACTAGAAGAGAAATCTTTCAGGCGGGGGGAAAGGGCGTATGCACAACCTGTGAGACATAGCGGCGGCCTGCAGCCTGAAAGCGACTCTCTAGATACCTATGGGTCGGATGAGGACGAACAAGAACACCTAGTTGGTTTTAAATCTACAGAGAGGGCTGCTAAAGAATCAAACCTCCCTGAACGGGGTGAATTGTCCAAAACCGTCAAGGAAGTTCAGGAAGCTCAAGTTGAATTGCAACAAGCGCACGCGGAACTGTGTCGGGTATTGATGAAGGTGACAGAAATGCAGGCAGAAATGCAGAAATTCCTCACAGGTATGCAGACGACGGAGGTTGCTGTGGCGTCTGGTCCAAATCTTTTGACTAAATCTCAACAAGCAACTGCGTCTCCGCTCTCTAGGAAGAGATGTTTCGGGTGTGGAGAGATGGGCCATTTTCGCGCACAATGCAAAGGCCGGAAGCCTGAGAAGGATAGAGTCAAGGGACTGTTGGAAGCCCTGGAAGGACTGTTATCTACCTCACCGGCGGGAAACGCCAGAGGGCACCAGTAAAGGAGCAACCTGAGTGCCCGAGGGTTGAGCCCCGCTCCAGAAACCAAGTAAAGATTAAGAGGGCGAGGAGGCCCAAAGCCGAGCCAACTGTAGAGCCTACCAGGACTGAGAGAGTCACTCCTTAGCATCCGGGTCTACGTCATGGGGAGGCAATGCACACCCAAAACCTGCACGGGCCAAGAAAAAGGCCAGGGTACAGCAAACTGGGTCTAAGCGTCTGGATACCGCCACAAAATTTCCTGACCAACTGATAGGTCCTTCTCCTATCGTGCCAATCCAAGTGGAAGGAGTCTACACCAAAGCCCTGTTAGATTCAGGGGCTCAAGTGACATTGATTTACAGAGACTTCTACGAGAAACACTTAAAGCACATCCCTTTGCAAGAATTGAAGGATTTGGAAATATGGGGTATCGGCACTGAGAAACTTCCTTATGACGGGTACCTGCAAGTAAAGTTGGAGATCGGATCTGAAGTCATCGGGCAGTCTGGGGGTTGTGATGCATTGGCCATTGTGTGTCCTCGACCCTCGGGTGCGAACAGAAGCTCCCTGATAGTGGGGACGAATACTGACCTAGTGCGGCGTCTCCTGACACCTATCGTGTTGGAAGAAGGTTCAACTCAAGGAGTACACCCAATGTTACGTCCGGTCTATCAGAGGATGGTCGAAGAACGAAAAGCACCTGCCGAAGTGGGAAGACTGTGGAGACTGGGTGGAACGGAGAAGGTTCTGCAAGCAGGAGAAGTAGCGAGCTTCCGGGCTTCAGTCAAGTTGAACGGATCGCACCCCGGTCCCTATGTGGTGCTGGGAACCGATTTTGATCATGGGAGTGAAACCGGAGTCGAAGTAATTCCTGAAATAATCTCCACCAAGGCTCTGAAGAGAACACGAGGAAGAGTCTCGGTCAGTGTGTGCAATGTGACGGATTCTCCAGTGGTTCTTAAAGCACGAATGCCTATCGGGCAAGTAGAGTCTGCTACACCCCTCTCTACCGACTCAGGAGGGGGAGAAGGTAAAGAGATTCCAGATGAAAGATTCTACCCCAAGGACGCTCCCATTTCACCTGAGTGGAAGAAACGTCTTCAGTCTCAAGTCTTAAAGTGGAAGGAATTGTTCTCGAAAGACGAGTTCGATGTGGGCCTAGCTAAGAGTACTGAACATCGTATTCGATTACAAGAAGACAAGCCGTTTCGTGAAAGATCAAGGCGAGTTCCGCTAGGAGACTTAGATGATTTGCGAGAGCAGCTGAACGAATTACAAAGAACCAAGGTGATTCAAGAGTCCAGGAGTCCATATGCATCTCCCATAGTGTTGGTCCGGAAGAAAAATGGTTCTGTCCGCTTATGCATAGACTATCGCACATTGAACCGGAGAACCATCCCCGATCAATATGCCACTCCTCGGATTGAAGATGCCCTACAGTGTTTGTCTGGAGCAAAGTGGTTTAGTGTACTAGACCTGCGAAGTGGGTATCACCAGATACCAATGCATCCTGAAGACAAGGAGAAAACTGCTTTCATCTGCCCACTGGGGTTCTTTGAATTCAACAGAATGCCTCAAGGCCTTACAGGGGCTCCAGCTACGTTCCAACGGTTGATGGAGAAGACAGTCGGGGATATGAATCTAATCGAAGTATTAGTGTACCTGGATGACATAATTGTGTTTGGGAAGACTCTGGAAGAACATGAGCAACGTCTGGAGAAGGTCTTGAAGAGGCTCCATGAAGAGGGGCTGAAACTGTCTCTGGAGAAATGCCAATTCTGTCTACCCTCTGTTACGTATCTAGGACATGTGGTTTCAGCAGAAGGTGTTTCAACAGACCCTCGGAAGTTGGAGGCCGTAGCTTCTTGGCCTAGACCCCGAAACGTCACTGAGCTTAGATTTTTCTTGGGATTCTGTTCCTACTATAGAAGATTTGTGGGAGGATTCGCGAAAATAGCTCAACCATTGAACAAACTCCTGCAGAAAGAAACCACCGAAGAAGGCTGCAAGGTCTCTGACAAAAACCCGTCAGTTCCGGGGCCAAGGAAAGCTCGAGAGTCTATACAAGGTGAATGGACCAGTCAATGTGAAGGAGCTTTCGTAAAGTTGAAAGAGAGTCTAACCCGAGCTCCTGTTTTGGCCTATGCGGACCCTCACAAGCCGTATGAACTACATGTGGATGCCAGCCGAGAAGGTCTGGGAGGAGTCTTATATCAGGAGTATGATGGATTGCTGAGGCCTGTGGCGTATGTGAGCCGGAGCCTTGCTCCTTCAGAGAAGAACTATCCTACTCACAAGCTGGAGTTCCTAGCCTTGAAGTGGGCAGTGGTGGACAAGTTGAAAGACTATCTGTATGGAGCTGAGTTCGTGATTAAGACGGATAATAATCCTCTCACCTATATCCTTACTACTGCAAAACTGAACGCAACGGGACATCGGTGGTTGGCCGCTCTGTCAGGGTTTCGGTTCAGCCTGAAGTATCGCCCTGGGGTGAATAATCGAGATGCTGATGCGTTATCGAGAAGACCCTATATTACAGAATGGACTCAGTTGACTCCAGACGGGGTGCAAGCTTTGTGTCAAGGAACAGAGCGCCGGGTCAAAGGAGGGATTGAAGCAGAGGCCATAGGAGTTATGGCTGCGGCTGTTCCTGAGTTCTACTGTAACCCTACACAGTTAAGGGATGAAAGTTTACCTACTTTTTCGAGACAGGACCTGAAAGCGGATCAGGCCAGAGACCCTTTAATTGCCTTGACCCTAAAGGCCCTGACTGCAAACCAGCGAGAGATTTTGTTAACCAACTCCCCGAGTGGAGCCAGGTTGGTCTACAAAGAATGGGAGCGGTTAAAGATGCTGGATGGGGTGGTCTACCGAAGGGGCCCCTCCAACAACGCGGAAGAGATTCAACAGTTATTCCTCCCTACAAAACATAGGGAGAGTGTGCTGTGATCACTACATGATGAGCATGGACATTTGGGTGCAGAGAGAACTTTTAAGCTGGTGCGAGATAGGTTTTATTGGCCTTGCATGAGGGCTGAAGTGGAAAGTTATTGTCATTCCTGTCTGAGGTGTATTCAGAGAAAGACTCTACCAACCCGAACTGCTCCAATGAGCCATCTGCAGAGTCAGGGACCCATGGATTTGGTGTGCATTGACTTCTTGTGCTTAGAGCCGGATGCTAGTGGGCAAGGGAACATTCTAATAGTGACTGATCATTAGACATGTGCACAGCACAAAATTTCGTTTTGAACTAATGCATTAGTACTAAAATGCAATTTATTTAGTTGCTAAAGAAATTCGTTTTCAGTTCTTTAGTATGAAAACTAATTTCATTCATCCGAAAACCAGTGGATACAATTACTATTGTAGTGGCTCCTCAGAGGGCTGAGATCGCTGCTTGTTACAGTATCTCTCACTCTCAGCACAATGTGGGCCATATTATATAGCTGGTGCTAACATAACCAGAGCTGTTGTAAACTTCCCAGAGCTATTATAGCCTATGGAGGTTTTCAGTTACAACAGCTCTGGTTAAGTTAGCACCAACATTGTAATACTGCCCCGTGTCAGGCAAAGCTGTTACAGTAACTGACTGCTGCTCATCACAGCGCTCAGAGTTTCAGTAAAACTAGTAAATAATATTTTTATATATAAGACGTTAGAACAATATTATTTTCTTGTTTTACTGAAACTCTGAGCGCTGTGATGAGCAGCAGTCAGTTACTGTAACAGCTGAGCCTGATACATTGTACTGAGAGATAATGTAACAAGCAGCCGATCTCCGCGCTCACAGCCACTGGATTTAAAGGGCTAAAAAAAAAAAGGCTCCTCTCTGTATAATGTTTAGAACATCCTCCTGCATTAATTAATACCCCTCTCTGTATAATATATAGAACATCCTCCTGAATTAATGTCCCTCTCTGTATAGAACATCTTCCTGCATTGGCATGTGGAGGGTGCAGAACTTCGGATGTTGCGATGTTGCGCTCTTCATTGCTGGTCTCCTTCACTCATCAATATAATATCACAAAGAGGACTGAAACTAAAATGTAGTGCATTTTATTTTAGTTTCTTTCGTTTTTTGTACTGAGCAGTTTCGTTTCTCTTGAGTCATACTAAAACTAAATTATCCCAAAATTCGGACTAAATCGCTTTAGTACTAAAACGAATGCACATGTCTACTGATCATTTCACTCGTTATGCCCAAGCATTTTCTACGAAAGATCAACGCGCTCCAACAGTAGCCAAAGTGTTGATGGAAAAATTCTTTGTTCATTACGGACTGCCAAGAAGGATACACTCGGATCAGGGTAGAGACTTTGAAAGCCGACTGGTGGGGCAATTGTTGGAGTTGTTGGGAATCCAGAAGACCCGAACTACACCATATCACCCTCAAGGTGATGCTCAGCCTGAAAGGTTTAATCGCACACTGCTAAACATGTTGGGGACCTTGTCGAATGTGGAGAAGCAGAGTTGGAGTCGACACATAGCTACTCTGGTGCATGCATATAACAGTACGGAGAGTGATGCAACTGGATACTCGCCGTACCGTCTTATGTTTGGAAGAGAGGCTCGACTGCCGGTTGATTTGGCATTTGGGTTGTCTCTAGACCAGACGTCAGTAGCTTCTCATAGAAACTACGTGGATAGACTTCGAAAGAATTTGGCTTCTGCATTTGAACAGGCCCGGTTGACCTCGGGAAACAGGGAGCAAAGAAACAAAAGGAACTATGACTTGAAGGTCCGGATACAAGATCTACAACCTGGTGATAGGGTCCTACTGAAGAACTTGGGTGTTGCTGCAAGACACAAGTTGGCGGATAGATGGAGTTCCCAGGTTTACATTGTCTGCAAACAGCTACCAGGTCTACCAGTGTATCAGATTCGCCCGGATGGAAAGGCTGGGCCTCTCAAGAACTGGCACCGGAATCATTTGTTACCCTTGAGAGAGGCTGTGAGAATGCCAGTTGGGGACGAACCGCCTCTGCCAAATCCGCCTGTTCCATGTTTGCCTCCTGTTACTCGGTCTCAACAGACCCGGGCTGTCGAAGAGAGCGAAAGGGACAGTGAAGAAGAAAGTTTCTGTCTGGACTGGATACGTTCACCGGAGCCTGAAGAGATTACCTCAGTTCCTGAACGATAGGAGAGTAATTTGAGGCCTGAAGCTCCTGAATTCTTGTTGGAAGTCCCTGAGACTGTTGATATCCCTGAGCCTCTTGAATTTCAGTTGGAAGTCCCTGAGGATGTGGGGATCTCGGTAGTTCCGGAAGCTTACTCAGGTGATTATAGTTCTATGCCTTCGCTGGAAGGATCATACTCTGAAGAAACGTCTGCTCCAGTGATAGAGAGAAGGACTGAGCCAACGTCTATAGTACTTCCACCTGAAGAGGAACTGATTGAGCCAGAACCAAAACGCTCTGTTCGACCGCCCCAACGACTCACCTACGACTCACCAGGACATAGCACTGAAGAGGCCATCACCACGGTGCGGAGGTTGCCCGAAGTGTCTGCTATGCTAGCTGAGGTGGCCCAAAATATGAGTCAACTTGAGGAAGTGTTCCTAACCCACTGTATGTATGCTGCTGAACCTGTACATGTTATGTAAATTGTATTCAAATATTGTGGAACGTAATGTAACTGTTGTACCTCCTTGGAGAGACCCAAGAGTTCTAGGAGGGGAGAGTGTAGCGCTGTGCTAAAGATCTTGCTGTGGCAGTACCTATTTTTGGCCACAAGATGGAGACTATCGCGATCAGAGATACTGGATATTGGGACTACAGTGCCCGGCATGCTTTGCAGGAGGACAGGAAGTGGGTGGGGACTGGACCCTTACATCCTCTGCCTCGTGGGGAAGGTTCCAGAGCGCGCCAGGGAAGGGAAGAGAGGAGACGCATTGTGTGAGATCACGAGAGGGCCTATGCCAGAGACCCAGAGAGAGCCAAGTAAAGACCAAGAGAGACCTGTTATTGCAGAGAGGATCACCCCAGCTGAGGAGAAGAAGACCCGCCGGAATCCAGGCATTGCTGCAGACCGGAGGAATCGAACGGAGAGCAGGCGGTGAGCTGGATAAGCTGTATGGAGTCAGACAACGGATCGGGCCGCTAGTATCCCCAGTCAAAATCGGGTGGAGAGACGTCCTGGGTCAGCGGAGCCTAAAGTAGTCAGCGGATGGGTGAGAGGCCTCCAAGGCTGTTGTATGATTAAAGGACGCTCTGCTGTTTCTCTTTAAAGTTTACAGGGCCCCAACTGACTAGTCGAAGATCTTCCTTTAATAAATTCACTGGCCAGTTGAACAGTACCCGGGTACTACCACACACAACACACACGGATACGCTTCTCACATTCTGGAACTTAACTTGTACAGGACTCATTTCCTTTTACGAATCGGAACGGGGGTTAAGGACAAAGATACGTTCCGAATACATTTTTCTCTTTTCCGCTGCGCGTTTGCCGTAATACGAAAGGGATTGTATGTTTGGGGTTTCGCTACGTGTCCCTTTTTCTGAACTATCGGGAAATTGCATTCTTTTATGTTCGGTCGCGAATATTTTATTTTCCGAAATACGAAGCCTCGTGTTTCGTTTCTTTTCCGCTGCGCGTTTTACCGGAATACGAAAATATTGTAATAACTCTTGTGAATACCGTGTTTCAACATCTGCTCAAGATTTTAGTAAACTATTTAAATGATAAAAACTCACAACTGTGTTGGAGTATATTTATTCCCTAGTGCGGGGAGACTGACCCGTGGTTCATTTTCAGCGGCTCCTCCGGGAGTGAGCTCTACACTTTCCACCACCAATTCCCAGATATCTGCAACAAGTGAGCCCCCCCCCCAATTGCTGCTGTCACTGACTGAGAAGACACACTTTCCACCAATTCCCAGATATCTGCAACAAGTGAGCCCCCCAAATTGTTGCTGTCACTGACTGAGAAGACACACTTTCCACTACCAATTCCCAGATATCTGCAACAAGTGAGCCCCCCCAATTGCTGCTGTCACTGAATGAGAAGACACACTTTCCACCACCAATTCCCAGATATCTGCAACAAGTGAGCCCCCCCCCCAAATTGCTGCTGTCACTGACTGAGAAGACACACTTTCCACCAATTCCCAGATATCTGCAACAAGTGAGCCCCCCCAATTGCTGCTGTCACTGAATGAGAAGACACACTTTCCACCACCAATTCCCAGATATCTGCAACAAGTGAGCCCCCCAAATTGTTGCTGTCACTGACTGAGAAGACACACTTTCCACCACCAATTCCCAGATATCTGCAACAAGTGAGCCCCCCCAATTGCTGCTGTCACTGAATGAGAAGACACACTTTCCACCACCAATTCCCAGATATCTGCAACAAGTGAGCCCCCCCCAAATTGCTGCTGTCACTGACTGAGAAGACACACTGTCCACCACCAATTCCCAGATATCTGCAACAAGTGAGCCCCCCCAAATTGTTGCTGTCACTGACTGAGAAGACACACTTTCCACCACCAATTCCCAGATATCTGCAACAAGTGAGCCCCCAATTGCTGCTGTCACTGAATGAGAAGACACACTTTCCACCACCAATTCCCAGATATCTGCAACAAGTGAGCCCCCCAAATTGTTGCTGTCACTGACTGAGAAGACACACTTTCCACCACCAATTACCAGATATCTGCAACAAGTGAGCCCCCCCAATTGCTGCTGTCACTGAAGGAGAAGACACACTTTCCACCACCAATTCCCAGATATCTGCACAAGTGAGCCCCCCCAATTGCTGCTGTCACTGACTGAGAAGACACACTTTCCACCACCAATTCCAGATATCTGCAACAAGTGAGCCCCCCCAATTGCTGCTGTCACTGACTGAGAAGACACACTTTCCACCACCAATTCCCAGATATCTGCAACAAGTGAGCCCCCCCAATTGCTGCTGTCACTGAATGAGAAGACACACTTTCCACCACCAATTCCCAGATATCTGCAACAAGTGAGCCCCCCCCAAATTGCTGCTGTCACTGACTGAGAAGACACACTTTCCACCAATTCCCAGATATCTGCAACAAGTGAGCCCCCAAATTGTTGCTGTCACTGACTGAGAAGACACACTTTCCACCAATTCCCAGATATCTGCAACAAGTGAGCCCCCCCCAAATTGCTGCTGTCACTGACTGAGAAGACACACTTTCCACCAATTCCCAGATATCTGCAACAAGTGAGCCCCCCCAATTGTTGCTGTCACTGACTGAGAAGACACACTTTCCACCAATTCCCAGATATCTGCAACAAGTGAGCCCCCCCCAAATTGCTGCTGTCACTGACTGAGAAGACACACTTTCCACCAATTCCCAGATATCTGCAACAAGTGAGCCCCCAAATTGCTGCTGTCACTGACTGAGAAGACACACTTTCCACCACCAATTCCCAGATATCTGCAACAAGTGAGCCCCCCCAATTGCTGCTGTCACTGAAGGAGAAGACACACTTTCCACCACCAATTCCCAGATATCTGCAACAAGTGAGCCCCCAAATTGCTGCTGTCACTGACTGAGAAGACACACTTTCCACCACCAATTCCCAGATATCTGCAACAAGTGAGCCCCCCCCAAATTGCTGCTGTCACTGACTGAGAAGACACACTTTCCACCAATTCCCAGATATCTGCAACAAGTGTGACCCCCCCCCATCGCTGTCACTGGCAGTTAGAAGACACACTGACAGAACAATCTCCTCTCACTCCTGCAGAAAAACACGTGCTGGCTGGGCTGGGTTCAAGCCTTATATAGTGTGCTGCGGGACTTAGCTCTGTGAGCCCGTGATTGGGCAAAATTTGCCCAATCAGGACTCTGAGCCGTGATTGGCATAGTCTTGCACCTGAACTGTGGTCAGGTGCAGGCTGTAGCCAATTACAAGCATCAGGCCAGTGGAATAAGTGCATTGTGGTCCATTGTGGGCGAACATGCGGTGAACACGCGGAAATGTTCGTAGTTCGCAAACATCCGAACTGGTGATGTTCGAATCGAACTCCGAACACATCGAACCGAACAGCTCATCCCTAGTGATGACCTACATACACCCACTAGACATCTACAGTGCTGAAAAATCAGGCTAGGGTTGCCACTTTCTTCCTTTTGTTCAGGCATTTTTTTCTCCCTGATGAAGTTTGTGGATAGACAAACGAAACGCGTTGGAGATTTTATTTTACTGTATGCTGTTTACACTAAATCCTTTTTTGGAAAATTTCCTTGTGGTTCCTTCCTGTGGCGGCGGGTGAACTAAACAAAGATCTTCCATTGTGAGCAGTAACAAGCAATACTACATGCCTACTATTTTATAATATTCTCTGAGTGCTATGATAGCGGGGGGCCTTTTAAAGTAGAAAGTTGCTACCCTCTGCACCATGAGATGTTTTCTTGTTTTTATAGATTGCATATCCCCTACTTTGGACTGATAACACTGGTATGGCACACTGGTATTATGCATGGCAGACTGGTATGGCACACACTGGTATTATGCATGGCAGACTGGTATGGCTGGCACACTGGTATTATGCATGGCAGACTGGTA
This sequence comes from Leptobrachium leishanense, assembly GCA_009667805.1. Taxonomy (NCBI): domain Eukaryota; kingdom Metazoa; phylum Chordata; class Amphibia; order Anura; family Megophryidae; genus Leptobrachium; species Leptobrachium leishanense. Next base: position 27,769,397 of record CM019066.1, read on the forward strand.
TGGCTGGCACACTGGTATTATGCATGGCAGACTGGTATGGCTGGCACACTGGTATTATGCATGGCAGACTGGTATGGCTCGCACACTGGAATGGCACACACTGGTTTTATGCATGGCAGACTGGTATGGCTGGCACACTGGTATGGCACGCACTGGTATAATGCATGGCAGACTGGTATGGCACACACTGGTATTATGCATGGCAGACTGGTATGGCTGGCACACACTGGTTTTATGCATGGTAAACTGGTATGGCTGGCAGACTGGTATGGCACACACTGGTATTATGCTGGCAGGCACACTGACTGCTGATGATCTTCGAGCCCCCTGCACGCCTCACTCACACTGCAGAGAGTCGAGATTCTTTGCTTTTTGTGACAGTCCGGTCGGAGAGTGGATGGAGAGCGTCGCAGCACCATCAGCAGGTCTCGTTGGCTGCTCGGAACCAGTAGGGAGCCGCAGTGCCGCACGCACGCTAGGGCACGACAAGCAACCACGTGAACATTGTCACGTGAGCCCGTTGCGCCTGCACGTGCTTACAGAGGCTCATGGGAGGACGACACATGACTGAGGCACCGCCCAACCCCTCCCACAGTGGGCGGTGCGTCTCCAAAATAAAAAATAAAAAAAAGACGGAGGAGAGGAGCGAGGTGCCGGGGGGACGCAGGAAATGTAAGTATGAGGCGGGTCTTGTGCCGGCACCTCGGAGTCATGTGTCCGGGTGGCAGAGGGTGTCAAACCCGGGCATATGACTCCAAACCCAGACAGTCTGGGTCAAAACCGGACAGGTGGGAACCCTAATGGAGAGCCAGTGAAGGGACTCGCAGAGAGGAGAGGCATAGAGGAACGGCGGGTGAGGTAGATGAGCCTGGCAGAGGCATTCAGAATGGATTGTAGGGGTGGCGAGCAGGAGAGGGAGAGGCCAACTACAATATTATTACAATCTTACAAGAGATGTGCGTTTAAGGTGCGCCTTTAATACTTTCAGGGTTATTCAGAGAGAGGTGAAAACCAGAATGACTGGAGAAGTGAAAATTCTAGGTCAAAATAGCCAAACCAGAAAAATTCTCCCATTTATCTCACTTTCCAAATCGGCTATTTGGTCTAGATTGTTCATTCTCCTGTTTTTCACCTCTCTCTGAATAACCCTGTTAGTTTTATAATTCTTTGATTCACACAAAACAGGGGCACTCTATTATTTCAGCGTATGAAATACGAGATTGCCCAAAAGAAATGGGTTTCTCCACAGTTTATACTGCAACGATCAGCATTTTCAAAGAACAATCTGTGCAGTAAAGGGTGAGCAGATCAAGTGACACACAAAAAAAAAACAACAGCAGCCCTGCAGCAAAAACAAAACAGGATGAGGGGTTTAGGAATGTTATGATGGTCGGAACGTCACACGCCAGCATCCTGTTACGTTCCAAGTGGGGACGCATTGCGGAACGGACACCGGAAGTGCTGCTGGAAGCGAGGCATGCAGGGAGTTGTAGTTTAGCTGGTTCCTGGGGCAGACTGCTGTCAGTGTCTACGTGAGCCTCCAGGTAAAGAGACCTTTGGGTAAATAAAACGCGTGTGGGAGGCCTGGGGTCGTGAAGCTACAGGGATCCCTCTGTATGATGAGGGGAGGGGGCGGATATGTAGGGTGCACTGCAGTTTGTATGGTTCACCTTGAGTCAGAACTGCAGATTCACACCCCCTGCCACAGCAAATCAGCCCTCTGTGCCAGCTGGGTGTGTGTCTGTCTCACAGGGTCCTGATCAGGTGCATAAAGCTGTGTTTTTCCACAGTGTGTCCATATTACACATGCAGTGGGTCTGGGGCTACCTGTCTCATCCAGACCATGGGACAACCACATTGATTTATAGAGCGCCAACAGATTCCGCAGCGCTGTACAACGGGCAGGGCAAAACAAACCTAAAAACACAAATATAGTATATGGTGGATTTACAGTTGCCAGGTCGGCCATGTTTTCCTGGACACACATTACCAGTTCCTGTAATATGTGTAATTCATATGCTGCAGGAAGGAGATCAAGGCAGGTCACCTGGGTCCTTTCTGATGTCCTCCCAGATCGTCCCTTCTCCAAGTAAAGCAGATCCGCAGCAGCTTTCTTTTTCTCACAACCCTCAGCCAGAACGCGAGGGAGCGCTGTATAATTTTACGTATCTCTCCAAAACACCGTTTATTGCAGAGCGAAGCATGATGGTCAATCTGAAACGGGGACCAGTTATATGGGAAACTGGGGGGTGGTAAAATCACACAATCCACAGAATACATTGTCTATACAAGGGGACGGCTCGAGTCAGACGAGCGCACTGATCACGTCCGTGTTGCCGCACTTTGTACGTCCGTTATAGCATATAATCATGACCATTGGAGCCCCACACGGAACTGCGGACGCGGCAAACGGACGCAGGTTAGGCAAGAACGTAAATCCGCTAGAACGGACGCACAAAGTGCGCTGCGTCCGCAATGTCCGCATAGCTTTGTGTGTGAGTGATGGAACGAGGTCAGACGGACTGCATTTATACGTCCAGCATTTTTGACGGACAGAATGTTTTTCATATTTATTTCCATCTACATCCGTCAAAAAAAACGTCAGTCACAAAAACGGACCGTGTGGCCACTACCTTGTCGTCAGTCAGAAAGTACGTCCGTTGTGTACGGACGCACAGAATGCGCTCGTCTGACTCTAGCCGAAATAGAAATCTAGTCACCCTTTCCTGGCAGGTGGGCCTTGAAGACGCGGGGCGTACTGGTACTCCCCACTGACTTCAATGGGCTGCCCCCTCCCCGCAGCCGGCGCGCGATGCGCAATGTTGGCTGCAGAGAGACAGCCTGCGGGGAGCGCCAAATCCGAGGCCCCTGGCGGAGAAGTGACTCGCCAGCACCGCCTGTCCTTAAGGAGATTGATTAGTGGACAATACACAGGATTAGCACATTGACAACCACAAATCAATCAGTCACGCAGCACTGACAGTATTCTATGGGTCCGTCACTGACTCACATTGTATTATGTGGGATGTATTCAAAGGACATCACCAGGGGGTAAATTAGAAGGCTTTTAAGATCCCTGTTTTCTCTCCGGTAGTCTGGAGAGCAATAGATCTCCTGCAGCCTTAGCTAACCATTCCCTCCTCCACCTCATTTAACTGTTCAATACTGTATATTAGACAAACCACAGCAGTAAAGTAAAACGTTTGCACAGATATTGGTAATTGTTGCATCATGGGAAAACTCCACAAAATGGAAACAGGAGACATAAAAACCTAACATTATTTTTCCTTTTTACTTGCAATTACTTCAAACAAAAGAGACATGTTTTATCACGTGGTTTTATTTGTAACGCACAAATAATCGAGTTACAGCTCGTGTGATAGTGTCCTTTTTAAGATACCAAAACATTTAACAACATTAACCCTTCTATGCCCACTGTCAACGTTGGCTTTGGCACTTTGGTCCCTTGAAAGAGTCCAGCATCCACAGCTCTCCAACGGGCACAGAGGCCGTATATAGTGTGGGCATGGGTAAAACCTGTGCCACGGAGGGAGCTTCAGTTGGACGCAGGATATCCGTTTCCAGCTCCAGCCTGTGTTTGTAAAGTCAGTAATCTCTGCTTTGTCGCTGCCAGGAACCACACCATCTCCATCATATTCACCCAAGTACGTCGTTACCCGAGTCTACATCTTTGAAAGCAGCTCCGCTACAGTCAGGGAAAGTGCAGCTCGGATGTGATTGCCAGGTTGCTCATATGGTTTAAAGCCATGTTTCCCAAACCTGTCCTCAGGACCCCCTAACAGGCCAGGTTTACAGGATATGTGAAGCACAGCACAGGTGATACGATTTACTACTCAGTGATTGGAGGATTCCGTCTGCATTTCCCCAAGGTAATCCTTTAAACCTGTCCTGTTAAAGGGACCTGAGGACCAGGGTTAGGGACCACTGGTTAACGTTTAGTGAATAGACCCCCACGCATTGCAGGTAATGCCCTCGTTAAATGTGTTGGGTGTCCGGCGGGTAGCTGGGAAATTGGGCTAGTTGATGTGTGATCTGGCATCCCTGGAGGAGGCTCTGAGCCAGATAAAGGGCATGATGTGTGCCACGGTTTGTAACCGGGAGGAGCGGCTCGGCTGTTTGGATGGGAGTCAGGTTTAAAGCATATATTATAGAGCTTTGCAGAGAGCGAGCCCCAGATTACATCGTGTCCGTGTGCTCTGTGTCCATATGTCTCGCGAGCAGGAATCCTCTCTGCATCAGCGCACTGCGTATGTGTCCGGATGCTGCTGTAGGTATGTAGCAAACTACTGGATGCATTGCAGTTACAGCATGTCTGGGAAGACCGAGGTCAGGAGCGAACTGGTACAAATGGGATGCTACTGCAGGAAGGACATTACCTGATACATGTAGGATGCTACTGCAGGAAGGACATTACCTGATACATGTAGGATGCTACTGCAGGAAGGACATTACCTGATACATGTAGGATGCTACTGCAGGAAGGACATTACCTGATACATGTAGGATGCTACTGCAGGAAGGACATTACCTGATACATGTAGGATGCTACTGCAGGAAGGACATTACCTGATACATGTAGGATGCTACTGCAGGAAGGACATTACCTGATACATGTAGGATCCTACTGCAGGAAGGACATTACCTGATACATGTAGGATGCTACTGCAGGAAGGACATTACCTGATACATGTAGGATGCTACTGCAGGAAGGACATTACCTGATACATGTAGGATGCTACTGCAGGAAGGACATTACCTGATACATGTAGGATGCTACTGCAGGAAGGACATTACCTGATACATGTAGGGTGCTACTGCAGGAAGGACCTTACCTGATACATGTAGGATCCTACTGCAGGAAGGACATTACCTGATACATGTAGGATGCTACTGCAGGAAGGACATTACCTGATACATGTAGGATGCTACTGCAGGAAGGACATTACCTGATACATGTAGGATGCTACTGCAGGAAGGACATTACCTGATACATGTAGGATGCTACTGCAGGAAGGACATTACCTGATACATGTAGGATGCTACTGCAGGAAGGACATTACCTGATACATGTAGGATGCGTGCTACTGCAGGAAGGACATTACCTGATGCATGTGGGATGATGCTGCAGGAACGACATTACCTGACGCATGTGGGATGATGCTGCAGGAACGACATTACCTGATACATGTAGGATGCTACTGCAGGAAGGACCTTACCTGATAGATGTAGGGTGCTACTGCAGGAAGGACATTACCTGATACATGTAGGATGCTACTGCAGGAAGGACCTTACCTGATACATGTAGGGTGCTACTGCAGGAAGGACATTACCTGATACATGTAGGATGCTACTGCAGGAAGGACATTACCTGATACATGTAGGATGCTACTGCAGGAAGGACATTACCTGATACATGTAGGATGCTACTGCAGGAAGGACATTACCTGATACATGTAGGATGCTACTGCAGGAAGGACATTACCTGATACATGTAGGATGCTACTGCAGGAAGGACATTACCTGATACATGTAGGATGCTACTGCAGGAAGGACATTACCTGATACATGTAGGATGCTACTGCAGGAAGGACATTACCTGATACATGTAGGATGCTACTGCAGGAAGGACATTACCTGATACATGTAGGATGCTACTGCAGGAAGGACATTACCTGATACATGTAGGATGCGTGCTACTGCAGGAAGGACATTACCTGACGCATGTGGGATGATGCTGCAGGAAGGACATTACCTGATACATGTAGGATGCTACTGCAGGAAGGACATTACCTGATACATGTGGGATGCTACTGCAGGAAGGACATTACCTGATACATGTAGGATGCTACTGCAGGAAGGACATTACCTGATACATGTAGGATGCTACTGCAGGAAGGACATTACCTGATACATGTAGGATGCTACTGCAGGAAGGACATTACCTGATACATGTAGGATGCTACTGCAGGAAGGACATTACCTGATACATGTAGGATGCTACTGCAGGAAGGACATTACCTGATACATGTAGGATGCTACTGCAGGAGGACATTACCTGATACATGTAGGATGCTACTGCAGGAAGGACATTACCTGATACATGTAGGATGCTACTGCAGGAAGGACATTACCTGACATGTAGGATGCTACTGCAGAAGGACATTACCTGATACATGTAGGATGCTACTGCAGGAAGGACATTACCTGATACATGTAGGATGCTACTGCAGGAAGGACATTACCTGATACATGTAGGATGCTACTGCAGGAAGGACATTACCTGACGCATGTGGGATGATGCTGCAGGAAGGACATTACCTGATGCATGTAGGATGCTACTGCAGGAAGGACATTACCTGATACATGTAGGATGCTACTGCAGGAAGGACATTACCTGATACATGTAGGATGCTACTGCAGGAACGACATTACCTGACGCATGTGGGATGATGCTGCAGGAACGACATTACCTGACGCATGTGGGATGATGCTGCATGAAGGACATTACCTGACGCATGTGGGATGATGCTGCAGGAACGACATTACCTGACGCATGTGGGATGATGCTGCAGGAACGACATTACCTGACGCATGTGGGATGATGCTGCAGGAACGACATTACCTGACGCATGTGGGATGATGCTGCAGGAACGACATTACCTGACGCATGTGGGATGATGCTGCAGGAACGACATTACCTGACGCATGTGGGATGATGCTGCAGGAACGACATTACCTGACGCATGTCAGACGCCGCTGCAGGAAGGACATTACCTGACGCATGTGGGATGATGCTGCATGAAGGACATTACCTGACGCATGTGGGATGATGCTGCAGGAATGACATTACCTGACGCATGTGGGATGATGCTGCAGGAACGACATTACCTGACGCATGTGGGATGATGCTGCAGGAACGACATTACCTGACGCATGTCAGACGCCGCTGCAGGAAGGACATTACCTGACGCATGTGGGATGATGCTGCAGGAACGACATTACCTGACGCATGTCAGACGCCGCTGCTGGTAGAATGGGAATGTGACTGGTGAGCAGTGACATTAGTGACCGTTTGTCAGACGTATCAGTTTGCGCCTGACCTTGTTTTATACTTGAAGCCACGCTACGCGTGTTAATAGTGACATGATGACATGACGCTGGAGGCGGGGCTCGCCTCTGCACGGCGCAGGTCTGCTGCTTTAATGAGATGGTGTAAAACGCTAAAGAATAAATACATTAAATGCGATAATTTCATTTACTTTGCAAAAACCAGGACATTCAACTTTTACAATTTTATTTTTATTTTCTGTTCTGTATCTTCTTCAATTATTATTTTTTTTGGCCAAAAATGTAAAATATATGAAATAGTAGAGTTGGAAACATTTTCAGGCTTAAAACCTCAGGCTTAAAAAAACCTTTTTTTGCAGAAGTGACAACTTGTGGACTTCATTTGCATATGCTACCCAGAACCCTTTGCTGCATTCTGGGGGAGAGGCAAAGGAGCTCCGTGGGCAAATCGAGTCTCTGATTTGCATGGCTGTGCAAATGGTTTTTTTTCTTGCAATGATCTATATTCTTCCTTGAAGGAGGATTGAAATCTCCCTGGTTTGTCCTCCTGCTTCAGTAACTTTTTAACCCCTTAAGGACCAAGGCTCTTTAAAGTCAATGCATTCACGACGTAACAGTTATGCCATTGGTCCTTAAGGGGTTAAAAAAAAGCATAGCACAATAAGTATTGTGTTGCTTTGTTTGCGAAGTTGTGTCTTTTTATAATCTATTTTGTGCGGTGGGAATTGTAATCGAGGTTTGCCTGGTCCTTGGCAGGTGAGCTTACACTTTAATGGACATTTATGCAAAGTAGAGATCCCCCGATCTCGGTTTCCTGGAAATCCGCCCTCTCCAGGTCGTGCCGTGTTGTTGATCAGCCGTTCTCGAGTCCCGATTTAAATACGGCACAGCCAGACCGGCAGTAAAGTCATGGAAGCGAACCTCGTGGCCACCTCATTAGCTGCCGGTGTCTTCCAGCTCGTGGATCATGGAGCAGGCAGGGAAGACGCTGCGAGTGAAGACAGAGGCCGCGGTCTCCAACTGGGGGGCTCACAGTGTCTTCTTCACATCCTCCCATGACTTGCAAGCAGGCAGGGCAGACGCCGCAGGACTCCCGCAGGGCAGCTGGCAGGTCCCTGCTTCGGAGATCGGATCAACTCGAAAGAGCCGATAACTGCTCACCAAAGAATGCCGCGATCGTGCACAGATCTCGATCCTAGGGATTCAATCGCGACATCCCTAATGTAAAGTCTGTGTTTTTATTTGCCCTGGGTATATGGGATCAATCTGACCGGCGCTCTTGTGACCAGCCCAACCATAACCGAGCAAGTGCAATGCAGCTCACCGTTTAGTGAATAAACCCCAACTACAAAAATTTAGGACAAAACCACCCAAAAGCGTTTATTATTAATCATTGAGTAGATCTTATTTTAACTTCCTGTCTGTTTTTAACCCCTCCAGCTCTAACTGTTCGGACCTCTGGTCTTCTCCAAACCATGCTCCGTGCCAAAGCGCGCCACCTGATACTGCGCAACATAAGCGGACGCCATCTTCCCGGACCAGGGACGCTCCCAGCTCTCCTCAAATATTCCCGCAGCCAGTGCCCCGCCGCACGCCTCCTTCATCATCAGACATTGCACCCGGAATGGGCAGCTTTGGCCAAGAAACAGCTGAAGGGCAAAGACCCGGAGAGCCTGCGGTGGCACACGCCAGAGGGCATCGACATCAAGCCGCTCTACACCAAGAGAGACACAGCGGAGACTCCGGAGGAACTGCCAGGGGTCAAACCGTTCACCCGCGGCCCGTACCCCACGATGTACACCCACAGGCCATGGACCATACGGCAGTACGCAGGCTTCAGCACGGTGGAGGAGAGCAACAAATTCTATAGAGACAACATTAAGGGTCAGTATTAACTCCTACTACTCCCAGCCTCCATGATACACCACCAAGAGAAATCCGATCCGTCTGACTCGCGTTTTATTCCAGACTTGCGAGACCATTGATGGCGGACCTTGGCACCTCAGACGTTTCAGAATGACATGTCACATTTTAGGATGGCTGAGCATCATGGGGCATGCAGCTCAGAAACATCTGGTGTTGCCAAGGCTTGCCATCACCGGCCTAGACTTTATTCTAAGAGGGGAAATATATATATCTCGTCAAAAGTAGCCGGCGCTGTAGGGTCTTGTAAAATGCAAACCTTTATTTAGGGGATTAAAATCTTTTTTATATATTTTATATTTTAATGACTTAAATAAAGGCTTGCGTTTTGGAAGACCCTACAGTGCCGGCTACTTCTGCCGAGCTGTGTTTACACCGAGCTGAGCACCGGGCGTGTAGGAGTGGTTCTATTGTGTGTCTCTTTCTGTCCGTCCAGATATTCAGACACAATATATAGTGCAGAATGTATAAAACCAACATATATATATATATATATATAACACAAAGAAATCGAGGTAATGAAATCAAATGAAACTCAGGGTTATTCAAAGAGATCCGAATAGAGGCCGAAAGGTAACCATACACTGAAATTCACCATTCGGTTACCTTTCTTGGCCATTCGGCTATCCAGAGAGCAGGCAGTTCGTCAAATGTTGGCGAATTGCCTGCACATACGGTGCCTGTTCGAGGGCAGTGAAATCCCCATAGAGAAGCAATGCTTCGTCTATTCAGGTGAAAAGTTGCCAAATTGCCCTGCCATTCGGTGGTTTAATTCGTCTGGTTTATTCAGGCGAATCCCATGGGCTTCAATGTTAAAAATAATCCCGTTTTAATTCAATATCTAATAAACTGTTCATTATAAAATTCTGCAGTAAAGAGTCTCTTTATCTATAGATTTTGTTTAGGATCTTTTTAGGCATTTTTCGGGATTTTTTTTGCACAATAATTATTTTTTTTTTAAATCGTTTTTCCTGTAACAGCCCTTTTTATTATCATTCATTGGATCTTTATATGTAAATTTCAGACATTTTCGTTCAGTAGTTTCTTTGCAAACAGCGTTTCACTTTTCAAACATTCAAGCGGACTGGTGTTTCTTTTTTTCACTCCATTCGTCTGCGGTGTCGGGTTTTTCCGGCGGCTGCTCGGGTTTCTCCGGCGTGTTCGGCAGGGTTAATCCAGATGTTTCTGCGGGTTTCGGTGTGCGTTCGCCAGGATTTGCAGTGAGTGTTCGTCGGGTTTGCGGCGGCTTTTCCCTCCAGTACAACGGCCCTGTGGTGTTTGCTGAATACACCGCAGGGTCGCCAAAATGGGATCGCCGAATCGCACCGAATTGAACGAAAAGTCACTGAACGTGCGGTGCTTTTCGATTCTCTTTGAATAACCCTGTATGTGCCGGTGCTGCTCATAAAGTGAATGTAAATAGCAAAAAAGGGAGAGCACTCCGGGACTTCTAAAAGACGAAGTTTAATTGGTATGCATTAAAAACCCAGCGTTTCGGGTATATATTTATATATATTATGCTCCGGCTGAGTGTGCCTTATTCAGAATTCCCAATTATTTAGAAGTTTTAAAAAAAAAAAAAAAAAAAAAAAACTTTTTTATTTTTTATTATATAGAAATGAATTTTTTTATTGACAGACTATAATAATAATATATGAGCAGGTACACACAGGATGTATCGACAACACATCAAAGGAATAAAAACAGAGTGCAGTAATCCGCAGTATGCTCGACCCAAAGGAAAGATCATATACATGTTGTTTATATTCGCATTGAGGCCTCCTTTTTACGGCAATAAGGTCCAACCGCATATTCTCCAATATCATGGGTCCGCAACCCTGGCCCTGCAGATATTTTAGAACAAGATCTCCCATGATGCTCTGTGCGTAGGCTAGCTGGTCATCATGGGAGATGTAGTTCCAAAACATCTGGAGCGCTGAGCTCGCCGACGCTGCTTTATGACCATCACAAGACACGACGACGCAGCGCTGCGTTTATAATAACCTGTAAATAGGAGCCTGTGCGCTTCATATGCGACGTCATGTGACTCGTTAACCTGTATAAATTAAACAGAGGAGCTGATAAGGTGAACGTTGCGTCTCTGCGGTTAAGCCAGGGTCAGGAATTGCTGTGCCTAAAAATGTCCACTAGAGGGCAATACGCTTTCACGAAAAAGAAGAGCAAAAGTGGAAACACCTGAGAGGAAAATATACAGGGTTATTCAGAGAGAGGTGAAAACTAGGAGAATTTGCAGGAGAAGAGAACAATCTAGACAAAATAGCCGATTGGGAAAGTGAGATAAATGGGAGAATTTTTCTGGTTCGGCTATTTTGACCTAGAATTTTCACTTCTCCAGCCATTCTCCTGCTTTTCACCTCTCTCTGAATAACCTTGATAGATCTAGGATGGAGACGTTATACCTTCTTTTATAATTAATGAAGAGGTAGTCACTGGGTTTCGGGACACTTAGGTCACATTGGATTTGACAACGTCCTAAATAAGGCTTTTTATCCTGCCGGGGCAGATGTTTGCCTTTACCTGGGTATATGTGATTCCCATCAACGGGTCATTTGAGGGAAGGAAAAAAAAAAACCAAAAGGTCTGGACATCAACCATTGCCTTTATTTTATTTTATTCTTTTAATCCTATATAAGAAGATGATTTTAATGTTCCACGTTGTAATAATGGGGCGATTCCGTGGCTCGACTTTGTAAAATACTAAAAAATAGAGAAACCTATAACCTTTTATTTAAATATTATAATTCTATATTTTTATCTTCTTTAAATACATATAAAGCAATAATTATATCCATAGATTATCCTCATCAAAAGTATCTACCGGTAGGTAAATCACAAATTAGATACGCACTTTATATCTCAAGGACAACATACGGTCAGAAAAAAACAACAATGCAATATAATCAATATTGAGGCAATATGACATTATTGAAAAATCAATCTGCGCAGTAATCAATAATATAGATAAACATATATACCCTCATATCCACAATAATATAGTTACATGTATCCCTTGCAGAGACCAGGTAGCCAACGTTTCAGCTGTGCACCTTTAATCAAGGGTTACCTCGATTTACTGATTTTTCCATAATGTCATTTTGCCTCAATATTGATTTATATTGCATTGTTTTTTTTTCCTGACCGTATGCTGTTGACCATATGATACACCTCTGCTGCATTATCTATACATTCCTTCCTCCTTATCTGTTAAATACTGTAGATTACATAAAACACAACAGTAACGTAAAACATTTGCACAGATTTTGGTAAATGGGAATCATGGGGAAAAATCCACAAAATGGGAGCAGGAGATAAAGTTAGTTTTTTTATTATTATTATTTTTCATTTTTTACATGCAATTGCATCAAACAAAGAAAAGAACCAGCAGCATGTGTTTTGTAATGTGGTTTTGTTTATAATGCATAAAGTAATGTAGTTACAGCTTATGTAAGTGGTAGCGTCCTTTTTAATATTGGCACTCCTATGTGTAAAAATGTGCTGCACAGGTGTTTCGAGGTGCTATTTTCTTTTTCCTGTGTTTTATTTCATGACAATAATATTACACACCATTATTTCCAAATTATAAAAAAAAAATGTATAAAAAACTTAAAGGGATATGCATGTCTAAAAATATTTTTTTTAAATTGACATTTAAACAGTTTTATACCTAATAGAAAACTAGAATAAATCAATAAAAGCTTTAAAAAATGTGTAGAAAATGTTTATTTTCTTGCTTTAAACTCATTTCATCTTCTCTGGCGACGCCCCTCAGCTAGGGGTGTTTCTTCAGCTCCTACTTCCTGAATATTCCCCGCCTCCTCCACGCCCACTACTCCACCCACTATTGCACCTATCAAAGCTTCACATGATCTACATTTCTTGCTCCATCTTGCCCACATCCCCCATGCACCCCACTACTTCACATACTCAGCTATTACCCTCACCTTGTGTCTCACCCCTCTCCTCTCTAGATTGTAAGATCAGGTGATGGCTATGTCTTGTTATTTGCAGCTGGCCAGCAGGGATTGTCGGTGGCTTTCGACCTGGCTACCCACCGCGGCTATGACTCTGACAACCCTCGGGTCCACGGAGACGTAGGAATGGCCGGAGTCGCCATAGACACCGTGGAGGACACAAAGATGCTTTTCGATGGGATCCCTTTGGAGAAAATGTCAGTCTCCATGACCATGAACGGTGCCGTCATCCCTGTCCTAGCCATGTTCATCGTCTCTGGTGAAGAGCAGGGCGTCCCTCAGGAAAAGCTGACTGGGACCATCCAGAATGACATCTTAAAGGAATTTATGGTGCGGAACACCTACATATACCCCCCAGGGCCGTCCATGCGAATCATCGCTGATATTTTCCAGTATACGTCCCAGGTACGAGGCGCCGTTTCAATGGTTTCCATGTAGCCCCCCCGTTCCTCCCATGTAGCCGCCCCCCCTGTTCCTCCCATGTAGCCCCCCCGTTCCTCCCATGTAGCCCCCCCGTTCCTCCCATGTAGCCCCCCCCATTCCTCCCATGTAACCCCCCCCCCCCCCGTTCCTCCCATGTAGCCATATGGAAGGTCTGTGCAAGATGCTTGAGCTGGTCCAGGAGAAACCAGAATGATTACTGACAATGAACAGGGCCATTGCAGGGAGTTGGGGTCACACGGACCACACATTGCAAGGACATCTTACCTTGTATGTGTGTGTTGTTCTATGTGGCACACTGTATGTGCGTGACTGTAATGTGAGTATCTGTTTATAGGAGAAGACGGGCAACACTGCAGGGTGAACCCCTCGCTCCGGCCGGGTTGCAGGGTGAACCCCTCGCTCCGGCAGGGTTGCAGGGTGAACCCCTCGCTCCGGCCGTGTTGCAGGGTGAACCCCTCGCTCCGGCCGTGTTGCAGGGTGAACCCCTCGCTCCGGCCGTGTTGCAGGGTGAACCCCTCGCTCCGGCCGGGTTGCAGGGTGAACCCCTCGCTCCGGTCCGGCTGCAGGTTCGCAAAGGTGCACCCCTCGCTCCAGTCACGCTGCGTGGTGCACCCCTCGCTCTGGCCGTGCTGCAGGGTGGACATCTCGCCCCAAAATTCCTACAAGTCTGTGTGGTGTGCCTTTTACTCCATTGCTGCTTCTTCTTCCCCGACAGCTGCCGCTGCGTCTCCTCTTGAGAAGGCCGGTCAGCACGCTGGGATTTAAAGGGAATGGTGTCAGATTAAGAAAGCTGCATTTTCACAGGAGCAGATCTCCAGCATTAAGATTAAAAAAGCTATGCATATATTATACGCTTTTATATGATATAATTGCACCCAGCCGGCTGCATGGAGTAGAGGTAACATCACTGCTCTATAACCGTGGAGACACAGGTTCGATCCCGGCCAGAGCACCTCTCCAGTAAGTGTCCTTGGGCAAGACACCTAACGGTACATACTCGCCACCCAGGACATACTGAAAGCGAGAGAAATCTCAATGTATCCTTCCTGGTAAAATCCTTTCTCAAAAAAAAAAAAGTGCTTTCATTACATCCCCCTTACATGATATTTGGGTTATTTTAGTGTTACCTCTCTCCTATTCTTGCAGCATATGCCAAAATTTAACTCCATTTCTATCAGCGGCTACCACATGCAGGAAGCTGGGGCGGATGCTATCTTGGAGTTGGCCTACACCGTGGCCGATGGGCTAGAATATTGTCGAACTGGACTGCAAGCCGGCCTGACCATTGACGAGTTTGCTCCCAGGTACGTCTGTCCTGCCCCCCCCCCCCACTATATGATCTACATTAATCTCTTACGGGGATTCACATTTTTAGAATAACCAACACTGAAATCTATTATTTAAATTCAATATTTCATGTGCAGCGATCAGAGAATTTAGTCAATATTTTAAAAAAAATATAAATTTTTATTCAAGGTTTTTTTTTTTTTTTTACATTTTCTTGATTTTAATTTAGCAATTTTTTGTTAAAGGGCCACTATCACCAATAAATGCAATGTCCTTATCGTGTTTATGTGATGTTGCTGATAGCTTACATGTGCTTTGTTTTTCTCTTGTTTGTTTAGTTAAGAAAATATTTTCCTCTATATGTGTCACTGGGTGCATCCATTGTGTGATATTTTCCTCTATATGTGTCACTGGGTGCATCCATTGTGTGATATTTTCCTCTATATGTGTCATTGGGTGCATCCATTGTGTGATATTTTCCTCTATATGTGTCACTGGGCGCATCCATTGTGTACTATTTTGTGTTGTACCACCCCCCCCCCCCCCACAGTATCTTTCCATCACTTGCTCCTCACTGTGTGGCTTTGGTCATAGAATGGAGTGAATGGGTCAGTCACCGACTCACATCATTGTTTTTTAGTGGGATGTATTCAAAGGACATCACCAGGGGTAGATTAGAAGTCTTTTAAGCTCCCTGTTTTATCTCATTCAGGTGCCGGCTCTTGAGTAGCCTGGAGAACACGATACACCCCTGCTACCTTAACTGTTAAATACTGTTGATTACATAAACCACAACAATAATGTAAAACGTTTGCACAGATTTTGGTAAATGGGAATCATGGGAAAAATCCACAAAATGGGAACAGGAGACTTAAAAACTAACTTTATTTTTCCTTTTTTACATGCAATTACGTCAAACAAAGAAAAAAATAAGCAGCAGCATGTGTTTTATAATGTGTTTTATAATGTGGTTTTATTTGTATTGCACAAGTAATGTAGTTACAGCTTATGTAAGTGCTAGTGTCCCTTTATTATTTTCCCTCCTATGTGTAAAAATGTGCTGCACAGGTGTTTCGAGGTGCTACTTTTCCTGTGTTTTTTCTTTCTTTTTGCTCACACACGCGCCAGTGATATTACACACCATTATATCCAAATATAAAAAACCTTAAGAGCAAAGAATCCCAAGAGCCGAATAAATCAGTGCGTTTTTGAAAGCAGCGCAGTTACTTGTCACATGGGTCTGTTTCGTGACGAGGGGGTTATTCCTGCAGGTTGTCGTTCTTTTGGGGAATCGGGATGAATTTCTACATGGAAATCGCCAAGATGAGAGCGGGCAGGCGGCTCTGGGCGGACCTGATCCAGAAATACTTCCAGCCCAAGGATCAGAAATCTCTGCTGCTGAGAGCCCATTGCCAGACGTCGGGATGGTCCCTCACTGAACAGGTACACGTAGCAACCCCGAGAAAGCTGGGATGGTCCCTCACTGAACAGGTACACGTAGCAACCCCGAGAAAGCTGGGATGGTCCCTCACTGAACAGGTACACGTAGCAACCCCAAGAAAGCCGGAATGGTCCCTCACTGAACAGGTACACGTAGCAACCCCGAGAAAGCTGGGATGGTCCCTCACTGAACAGGTACACGTAGCAACCCCGAGTAAGCTGGGATGGTCCCTCACTGAACAGGTACACGTAGCAACCCCGAGGTAAGCTGGGATGGTCCCTCACTGAACAGGTACACGTAGCAACCCCGAGTAAGCCGGGATGGTCCCTCACTGAACAGGTACACGTAGCAACCCCGAGTAAGTAGGGATGGTCCCTCACTGAACAGGTACACGTAGCAACCCCGAGTAAGCTGGGATGGTCCCTCACTGAACAGGTACACGTAGCAACCCCGAGTAAGCTGGGATGGTCCCTCACTGAACAGGTACACGTAGCAACCCCGAGTAAGCTGGGATGGTCCCTCACTGAACAGGTACACGTAGCAACCCCGAGTAAGCTGGGATGGTCCCTCACTGAACAGGTACACGTAGCAACCCCGAGTAAGCTGGGATGGTCCCTCACTGAACAGGTACACGTAGCAACCCCGAGTAAGCCGGGATGGTCCCTCACTGAACAGGTACACGTAGCAACCCCGAGTAAGCCGGGATGGTCCCTCACTGAACAGGTACACGTAGCAAGTCCGAGAAAGCCGGGATGGTCCCTCACTGAACAGGTACACGTAGCAACCCCGAGTAAGCTGGGATGGTCCCTCACTGAACAGGTACACGTAGCAACCCCGAGTAAGCCGGGATGGTCCCTCACTGAACAGGTACACGTAGCAACTCCGAGAAAGCCGGGATGGTCCCTCACTGAACAGGTACACGTAGCAACCCCGAGAAAGCCGGGATGGTCCCTCACTGAACAGGTACACGTAGCAACCCCGAGTAAGCTGGGATGGTCCCTCACTGAACAGGTACACGTAGCAACCCCGAGTAAGCTGGGATGGTCCCTCACTGAACAGGTACACGTAGCAACCCCGAGTAAGCCGGGATGGTCCCTCACTGAACAGGTACACGTAGCAACCCCGAGAAAGCCGGGATGGTCCCTCACTGAACAGGTACACGTAGCAACCCCGAGTAAGCTGGGATGGTCCCTCACTGAACAGGTACACGTAGCAACCCCGAGTAAGCTGGGATGGTCCCTCACTGAACAGGTACACGTAGCAACCCCGAGTAAGCCGGGATGGTCCCTCACTGAACAGGTACACGTAGCAACCCCGAGAAAGCCGGGATGGTCCCTCACTGAACAGGTACACGTAGCAACCCCGAGTAAGCTGGGATGGTCCCTCACTGAACAGGTACACGTAGCAACCCCAAGTAAGCTGGGATGGTCCCTCACTGAACAGGTACACGTAGCAACCCCGAGAAAGCCTGGACATACGCTTGTGCTTCCCATGTTTTAAGATCCACACTCTTTAAAGTGTGTGTGTGTGTGTGTCAAAACAAAAGCATTGTGAAAGCAGAGTGTGACGCTCACGTGTCCCCACACAAAGGGATTATGTAGCTTATATTAAATCTGGATATGATGGCAGTCTTTGATATCAGCTGTAGTATATTAAACATAGGGGGTCCGCATCATCTGAAGAGATCTTCACCCTCGCATATAAAATAAAAACATACAATACATACAGGTCTTTTAAGAGAAAGATGAAACTCAGGAGAATGACTGGAGAAGTGAAGATTCTATCAAGGTTATTCAAAGAGAATCGAAAAGTCACCGCACGTTCTGTGACTTTTCGTTCTCTTCAATTCGGTGCGTTTCGGTGACCCTGCAGTGTATTCAGCAAGCACCACAGGGCCGTCGTAATGCAGGGAAAGGTCACCGCAAAACCCAGGCGAATGCACACCGAAACCCGCAAAAACATCTGGAATAACCCGCCGAACACGCCAGAAAAACCCGAGCAGGAGCCGATCTCGCGCAGCCGCCGTAAAAAGCCGACCCCGCAGACGAATGGTGTGTGAATAAAGAAAAAAAAAAAGTACGCTTGAATGTTTGAAAAGTGAAACTCTGTTTGCAAAGAAACTACAGAACGAAAATGTCTGAAATTTACATATAAGATCCAATGAATGATAATAAAAAGGGCTGTTACAGAAAAACGAAAAAACGTTTAAAAATACAAAAAAAGAAAAAAAAAATGCCTAAGGCTGGGGTCAGACCAGCGCACTTTTAACGTGCGTTCTGGCGCACTTAATTACGGCCGCACTAGCAGCAAATGACGGGCAATGACAGCTAATATACGAAGTACGGTCGCACGAAAGTCCGGCCGCGCAACGCAAGTGGAAAATTAACGCATTTTTTCGAGAACGCTGAACCGCTAGTACGGACGTACAGAGTGCGCTGCGTCCACTAGTGGCGTGTGTGCGTGATTAGGAGACGTCAGACGCTGCTCGTGTCCGGCCAACATAACGTCCAGACACCCAAAGTTTCCTGGTTTGGATCCGTAAAACATCACGCACGAAAATGCGCATCGTATGACCGTTTTCGCCTATTCCGTGAAAAAATACGTCAATGCGTTCGGACGCACTTTTTTACGTTCGCGGGGAAAAATGCTTTCGTTTGACCCTAGCCTACAAGATCCTAAAAAAATCTATAAAGAGACTTTTTACTGCAGAATAAAATAATAAACGGTTTATTAGATATTAAAACGGGAATATTTTTAACATTGAAGCCTATGGGATTCTCCTGAATAAACCTGTCGAATGAAACCGCCGAACAGCAGGGCATTTCGGGAACTTTTCACTGCTGGTTTTTGTTCTCTGAATAGACGAAGCATTGCTTCTCTATGGGGATTTCTCTGCCCTCGAACAGGCACCGAACAGTCACCGTATGTGCAGGCAATTCGCTAGGATTTGACGAACTGCCTGCTCTCTGAATAGCCGAATGGTCAGGAAAGGAAAGCATACACTGAATTTCACTGTTCGGTTCCCTTTCGCCAGCAATTCGGATCTCTTTGAATAACCCTGTAGGTCAAAATAGCCAAACCAGAAAAGTTCTCCCATTTATCTCACTTTCCAAATCGGCTACTTGGTTCTAGATTGTTCTCTTCTCCTGCCAATTCTCCCAAGTTCCACCTTTCTCTGAATAACACCCTGGTAGTGTAACCCCAGATAATCTATGATTTAAACTAAAGCCGTAGTAATGGACCACTCACATGGTTTAGAGCAGACACATGCTCCTATCCTGCGCATATGGGCACTTCGACGGGACGACCCATCAACCACCTACACCGCGATGAACTGCCGTAGATCTCAAAAGAAGACAGAGAAAAATAAGTGTCAAACTCACCCCACCCCCCAAGAGCCAAGGAGCCGGCTCGGGGTATGTGCGCCTCCAGGTTTAAATTTCAGCCAAACCTTCTAAAAGCCCACTTCACTTTTGGTGATTTGAAGATAAAGGGGATTTGCCGAGATGAAGTACATAGATGTTGTTGCGGGCTTAGACGTCTTGTGATCACAATGTGTGACATGCTGCCTGGAATCACACTGATTCTGTGCAGCATGTCGGTGGAGAAACCCTGCACAGTGCTCTGTGTCCGTACATGCTGGTGGCTGCAGCAGGATGGGATTGCGGCGCTCCTGTCACCATATCCTTCCACTCAAACATCAGATTCTCCTGGTTTGAGGAATTCGGACATCTTTGAGGTCCCCAGCATTCCGGGTAAGTGTTTCTCCACCTTTTATTTATAATGCATTTACACGTGTCTTACCCATAATTCCATGCTGCATGCAGGGCGTGTGGCAGAGGAGCTTTGTTTGTGTGATTCTTATCTGTCCCCCTGTGTCCCTTGTTGCCGCTCACAGGATCCGTATAACAATGTTGTCCGCACGGTGATTGAAGCCATGGCGGCGGTTTTTGGAGGGACTCAGTCTCTGCACACAAATTCCTTCGACGAAGCCCTGGGATTGCCGACCGTCAAGAGCGCCCGCATCGCCCGAAACACGCAGATCATTATCCAGGAGGAGTCTGGGATTCCCAAAGTGGCTGACCCCTGGGGGGGCTCTTACATGATGGAGTGTCTCACAGAGGATGTCTACCAGGCTGCACTGAAGGTACGTTCAGAAGGAGCCTCTTCCTGTCCCCTCCTCGACTGGGTCTGTACAAGAGCTGTCACAGGTCCATGGTGGTCACTGATGGACAGCAGTCGCTGTTGGGCTGATTAACCGTGAAACCTTTTATTATCGAGTCCTGTTCAGGGGGTTATTTACTAAACAGTGAAGTGAAAACACCGCAGCTTCGGTTTTGACCAAACCGGTAACTGAAAATCCGTCTCTGTAGTGATTGAGCCTGCAAAGAAGAACAGGTTCCAGACAGTCCAGAATTCCAAGAAAACACCCATAATGCAGCAGCAGCAACATTTTCGTATCTGTATGCAAGTTGCACGGCAGCCCGAAACCTGACCGATGCCACATTATAGGGGTTTTCAAGGAAAACTGGGGCGTCTGGAAGCCCTTCTTTCCTGTGTACCTGAGGCTGGCCTCTGCAGGCTCTATGAGCACCCATCCTTTGGTGTCATGATCCTATTGTTGTGCATTTTTGTTACTGCTACCAGCGCGCGGCGCTCTACACCGGTGTATAGTTTCCTGGAGTCACGTGTGAGCTCGCACAGAGTCATGCATTGTCAGTGGAAGGACTACCGATATATTTTCCCTGTCGAGAGATTTTGCATAATCTGAGCCGGTGTGCTGTCGAAGAGTGCCAGAGTGTTGGATATTGCAAGCAACGCTATGCGCATGCGCCGGTGCCACTACCAGCCAAAATCAGTGACGTAGACGAAAATCGGCCCAAGGCACGAGCACAGAAAGCCGTCAGATGATGCCTCACGCATTCTGCCCATGCGCATGCCGAAGCCGCGGAGGAGGAAAAAGTTTAATTTGCTTAATTTAATTTAAAAAATTATTATAATTTGAAAATTTGGCACGAAAGGGGTGAAGGGGCGCCCATCTGCTGTAATTGTGCTGTACTTTAATAGGATTTATTATTATTATTTTTCACTCGTTTAATATATTTAGTAATGGTGCTGTACTTTAATAGGAATTATTATTATTATTTTTCACTCGTTTAATATATTTAGTAATGGTTCTGTACTTTAATAGGAATTATTATTATTATTTTTCACTCGTTTAATATATTTAGTAATGGTTCTGTACTTTAATAGGAATTATTATTATTATTTTTCACTCGTTTAATATATTTAGTAATGGTTCTGTACTTTAATAGGTTTTTTTATTATTATTAAATTTTTTTTTATTTTTAAAGCTTGAGGAAAAAAAACCCCAAACAAACTTTTATCTCCTCCGCGGCGTCGGCATGCGCAGAATGCGTGAGGCATTATCCGACGGCTTTCTGTGCTCGTGCCTGTGGATTCCCTTGCAGAATCCGGCGCTCGTGGCCGATTTGCGCCTAAGCCACGGATTCCAGCTGATCGGCCACTGATTGACAGATCAGCTGCGTGACGTAGTGGTACTGGCGTGTGTGCAGAGCGTCGCTTGCACTATCCGACTCTCTGGCATTATTTGATGGTACACCGGTATTTATTCTGGGGTACCGGCTCGAGGCGAGAATAATGAGCTCCCAGGTAATAGCTCGTTATTCTCCTCCTCCTCCAGGGGGGGCCTTTGTTGACACTTCCAAAGCAAAGCACAACAATGCCCCCTCTCAATCCCTCTATTAAACAGGCGGCTGCAAATATAAAAATAGCCATGTGTTTACAAACAGAAGAAAAGCCAAAATACCAGCATATTAATCCTACCTTTTTATATGTGTAAAGGAGGTTTGTTTTTTTTTCCTCTCCCGCCATAGAGTCAACACAAATGTCTTGGGAGTCCCAAACAAATTCCGCTTTCACGTAAGGTGCATTAAAACCAGCTACAGTTTATTCATGCAAACCTGCTAATGCTCTATATACAGATACGCTATCTGTATTATGTGTCCAGGAAAACATGGCCGACCTGGCAATCCTAACTGTGGCAAGAATAAATTTAAGACGCGGGAGGTGTGTCTACAAAACAAAACCTAAATACTGTGACGGCTGCTGAACTGTAAGCTCACCTGCCAACATCAAAGCAGTATTTATAGGGGACTTCCTCACCTTGGCGGCTTCCAGACACCATTCCCTAGGAGGCAGGGATGCGTCACTGGACTGTCACTGACGTTCCTCCTCTTTATCGTCCTTTCCTCTCGCAGCTCATTAATGAGATTGAAGAGATGGGTGGAATGGCTCGTGCTGTCGCAGAAGGCATTCCCAAGCTCCGTATCGAAGAATGCGCGGCACGGAGACAAGCCCGTATCGATTCAGGTGAGAAGGGATCTGGCATCTCAGACTCTGGCCCCATGATGTTAAGGCCTACAATTCCCAGAATCCTTTGAATGCAATGAATGGCCAGAGAATCATGGGAGTTGTAGTTCAAAAACATCTGTAAACAATGTGTTACTGTACTTTCCATACACCGGCATTATGCAGCACATACAGATACAAGGTGTTGCTGTAATTGCCATATGCAGGCATTATGCAGCACATACAGATACAAGGTATTGCTGTAATTTCCATACACAGGCATTATGCAGCACATACAGATACAAGGTGTTACTGTAATTGCCATACACAGGCATTATGCAGCACATACAGATACATGGTGTTGCTGTAATTGCCATATGCAGGCATTCTGCAGCACATACAGATAGAAGGTGTTGCTGTAATTGGCATACGCAGGCATTATGCAGCACCTACAGATACAAGGTGTTGCTGTAATTTCTATACACAGGCATTATGCAGCACATACAGATATTGCATTGCTAATAATCTCATCGTGATCACTACAAATCCCCATAAGCAGGAGATCTCACCATTTTATCATATATATAATAGGCTGTGTTAGTCCAGAAGCCAAAATCCTAAGTATAGCAGTTTATGGGGATACCTTTTTTTTTTTTTTTTTTTATTGGACTAATGTTACATTTAAAAAACAAGCTTTTGAGAGTGTAACCTCTCTTCAGGTCTGGAAGCTTTACTGGTCAGTATCTTAGAATTGAGCATTAAGGGGCACATGAGTGGGAGTAGGTGTCATAAATGGTGAGCGTCAAATGGTATGGTCAAAATGGGAAAATAACCACATGAGCGATCTTAGGCCCATGAAACAACAGTGATATAAAACACCAGTGATAAGATTAAGACAATTTAAAAGAAAACCAAGTCAGTGAGGGCTGAAAAAGACACAAAGAATAAAAAGAACCAAGCACCAGCCAGAATTCTAAATGTCATGACATTTATGATAATGGGTTAAAAAGCCAGAATCCACATTGAGCCCTTCTTTTAGGCTAGGGACAGATGAGCGCATTTTCTGCAGCCACCGTCAAAATGTACGTCGATGCGTGCGCACGCATTTTTTCACGGAATACGCTTAAGTGGTCAGACGATGCGCAATTCTGGACGTATTTCATGACGGTGGGGTAAAAAAGAAGTCTAGGGAAATCCGGCTGTTTGAGCGTTATGTAGGCCGCACACTAGCAGCGTCTGACGTCTCCTAATCACGCACACACGCTGCTATGCGGCCGCAGCGCACTTTGTACGTCAGTAGCAGCGGTTTCACGTTCTGATAAAAATGCGTTCATTTGCTGGTTGCGTGGTGTCGGCGCACTTTCGTACGCACGTACTGCGTATATTGGCCGTCATTGGCCGTTATGTGCTGCTACTGCCGCCGTGATTTAGTGCGCCTGCACGCGCGTTCCGACTGCCCCACTCTGACCCTAGCCTTATAGTGTTAAAATGTGATAATTTTCATCTTAAATGTCTTACATTTATGATCGCCTTTAAAATTTCCTTTTGAGGATTTTAATTCTGAGGTTTTGGATGGAGTGGCCTGTTAGATTGAAGTGATGTCCCACCGGGGTATGATATGTATTTTCCTAATGGTTCTTGTTGGAGTATCATTTGAAATGAAAATGATCACATTTTAACCCTATAAAAGAAGGGCTCAATGTGGATTCTGGCTTTATAACCCATTATTATAATGTCACATAACATTTAGAATTCTGGCTGGTGCCTGTTTTTTTGTTTTGTTTTTTTCTTTCAAGTTGTCATGATCTTATCACTGTTGTTTCATGAGCCTAAGATCGCTCATGTGGTTATTTTCCAATTTTGACCATACCATTTGACTATCACCATTTATGACACCTTCCGCCACCCGTGTGCCCCTTAATCTTAAATTCTAAGATACTGATTGTAACAGATCTCTGTGCCCAGACAGGGTCACATCTGCCAAATGTTGCTTCCTCGCTGGACACCCAGTTTCTCCTCGTGATTCTCACGCCTTCCTGTAGTACCTCAGTTTAAAGCCCGGTGTATGTAGAGAGCCTGGATAGCACCCCCAGGAATAAGCCGAAGCTGTAGACCTGGAGCCTTTCCTTGGCACAGCGGGCAGAAGATTCCTAGTACCCCAAATCCTGAGTCGTAACTTCAAGCTTGGTCAGAATAGAACTGACTGTTTATTCACAGAGAGGACAGATAGAGTCAAGGACCAGCACATTTGCATACAATCAAACAGACAACATCACAGATCAGATAGCTACACCGCACCTTCAAACAATGGAGAATGGGGGAAGGAGAAAGCACGTAAACAAAAGGAATTTCTTACTGCGAGAATTTACACAATAGCAGGTAGTAATACAGAGATCTACACTATACAGGGAATAACACACAGACATCATAAATCTTTAGTTAACTGGCATATCTATAAAACAGGGAAAATCACATTGGGGTACTTATTAAAAGTTCGTTAGCCCTTATTTTTATAACACACAAATAGATAAACACTTGAACTGTTGTACTGCGCTACAGCGTATTGGCGGCCGTCCCGTCACACTGATCAGTATAGCTTCCAGACCTGAAGAAGAAACGCTCTCGAAAGCTTGTTTTTTAAATGTAACGTTAGTTCAATAAAAAAAAGGTATCCCCACGTACTGCTATACTCGTGATTTATATATATGAGAAATGGTTAATTGACGTTAGGCAGTAACATTCATCCAGAAATAAGCCCATTGAATCCATGGCTGTTGACCATTGAATCCATTGGCTGTTTGAGTTGACCATAGCAAACCTTATTGTAAGTAACATTTCTCCAACTCCTCCATAGACTCTGAAAGCGCTCCTAGCCGCGAACCAAACCTTCCAAATATACCGGCAGTGAAAAAGAGGAGTTTCTATGTAATTTTTTGCACGTTGTTGTGTGCAGGTGCCGAGGTGATCGTTGGTGTGAACAAGTACCAGCTGGAGAAGGAAGAGAGCGTGGAGGTCCTTTCCATTGATAATACCGCCGTGCGCAACCGGCAGATTGAAAAACTCAAAAAGGTCTGTGCGTTAATCAAGC
This sequence comes from Leptobrachium leishanense, assembly GCA_009667805.1. Taxonomy (NCBI): domain Eukaryota; kingdom Metazoa; phylum Chordata; class Amphibia; order Anura; family Megophryidae; genus Leptobrachium; species Leptobrachium leishanense. The sequence goes on from CM019066.1 coordinate 27,795,033, forward strand.
GCTAAATACCCACCTCACAAAAATAAATCCATTGGGGCGCTCAGCCCTACAAAGCACGAGCCCCCATGGAGGATCATGCTTTATAGACCCGTCCAACGTCAGTTGTCGCGTGTCGACGGGGAGGAAAGCTGCACACTCGTTGTAATGTGCGATACTAGTATGCAGGTTACACAGTGTGGCCCTCCCAGTCGAGCCATCACAACGCTATGACGAACACTGGGACGGGTATCACCATGGACGCACTTAGTGCACTCGTGTGACCCCCGGCCTAAAACCTTTTTTTTTTGCAACAGTTTTACTTTAAAAGCTAATAGATTGACCAATTGTTTGAAGAGAAGACACAGGTGGACGATAAATCATGTGGTTTCTTGTCGTTTTCCAAAACTGAAAGTATTTTGTGTCCTTTATGTTCAGCGTCTGCTTTTTATAGAATATTCTAATGATGTTTATCCTGGTCCTGGTCCCCAGGTCTATAAACCAATCCGACAGAAAGTATTCGATGTGATCATTACAGTAGATAATGTGTGATTGTCTTCCCTCCAGGTGAGGGCCACTCGTGATGCAGGAGCTGCGGAGAAGTGTTTATCCGCTCTCACAGAATGCGCCGCTTCAGGCAACGGTAACATCCTGGCCCTCGCTGTGGAAGCAGCCCGTGCAAGGTATTTTAATCCCTTTTGAGATCTTCCATGCCGTCGTCACGCTCTGAGTCCCCTTAACCCTATGCCAACAAGAAAAATCCGAGCTTTCTCGTGCCGCCATCACTTCCTGGCCCCTGAAGACCCCATGCCAACAAGACAAAGACCTCTTGTGACCTCTCTTCACCTTCTGGCCATAGATGTTCCAATAAACACAGCTCAAAATGGAAACCGTAAAATAATACATATATAGCATAAAGGATCCCTCCAAATCGGACGTGGCTCACAGGATGGCCAAGGATTGCCAACACAGTCCTCCTTGACCCGTTGAGTAGGAGCGAACAGGTAAAGGAGGACTGTGTCGGACAATCCTTGGTCATCCTGTGAGCCACGTCCGATTTGAAGGGATCCTTTATGCTACAGTATTGCATAATATGTATTATTTTTCAGGTGTTTATTGTTTCCGTGTGGAGGGCTGGAAGCCGCCAGCGGGAAACGTCCTGCTGATATATTTTTAGTTAAGTGTCATATGTGCCTTTTTGTCTAGTATGTTCATAGATGTCCCAATGCCGCATGACAAGATCCAGCTCTCCTCTTAGTATCTTCAGCTCTATAGGGTTTATTCACAAAGCACCAAAATGCCATTTTGACGCTGTTCGGCGATTCCACTTAACCAAAAATACAGTACTTTCACTATTTAGCGAATGATCACCGTATTTCGCCTGAAATTGGAGTCACCAAAGTAGGTATCGGAGGTCAGCGAAAACTGCCGAATTGCGCCGTAATCACCGAATTGGCATCATCGAATTCCACCGAGCGGTGAGATAAAAAAAAGGTCTCGTATTCTCCTAATAGGAGTTTCCATCAATAGAAATGTAGTAAAAATGTGTCTAATAAAAAAAGTAATCCAAAAAAATAATAAAAAGGTCTGTTACAAAATAAAAGTCTATGGCCCTTATTACATTCCTCGCACATTTGGTTTTGCGCGCGCAAATGCGCATTTGCGCGAGGGTAAAACCCTTTGCGTGGAACATCGTATTACAACGTTCGCGCAAACAATGCGCGTTATCGTTTAATGCGGATGGACCTGCGCGAGCGTGAAGAACTGTGCGCGTCCTACACTTAACATTGTGGGCGCAAATTCGTCCGTGCGCTGGTACGCGGATGGTATTACAATCGGTGCACATCTTTTTACGAACGGCGTTTGCGCTCATAATTTTAACGTCTTTGAAAAGCTGGTGGTAACGGCAAATCAGAACGTTCTGGCCGAAACGAAAAACACCAGCACGAAAAAAAATACAGCACAGTATAGTTACACATTCTACACATACCCAAACAATAAAATTGTGAATTCGTGCATATTTTTTTATTGCTGCAGCATATACAGTTGAGTTCAAAATTATTCAACCCCCAATGCTGTAAAGGGTTTTAGGGAATTTAGTGTACATTTGTAATTGTATTCAGAATGAAATCCTACAAGGACTTTTTAAAGAACCATATGCAACTAAAATGACATCAATTGGTTTTGTAATACAATAGTAAATGTTTCTTTTGTGAATTCTTCATTGACACAATTATTCAACCCCTTAAAGACTACCACTCTGAAGAACAGAGGTTCATTCAAGTGTTTTCAATCAGGTATTGAAAACATCTGTGGATGTCACGGAGCAGCAATAAAGCATAATAAGCACCAATTAGGCAGCTTTAAAATGACTGTGATACACAGCTCCTTCTAGACATTTACTGGTGTGGTTACAAACATGGTGAAGTCAAGAGAAAGGTCCAGGAAGACAAGAGAAGAGGTGATTACTCTTCACAGGAAGGGCAATGGCTATAAGAAGATTGCAAAGATGTTAAACATACCAAGAGAGACCATAGGAAGCATCATTCGCAAATTCAAGGCAAAGGGCACTGTTGAAACGCTACCTGGTCGTGGCAGAAAGAAGATGCTGACTTCGACTGCTGTGCGCTACCTGAAGTGTAGAGTGGAGAAAAGTCCCCGTGTGACTGCTGAGGAAAGATTTGTCAGATGTGGGTACTGAAGTTTCAGCTCAGACAATACGGCGCACACTGCGTAATGAAGGCCTCCATGCCAGAACTCCCAGGCGCACCCCCTTGCTGTCTCCAAAGAATAAGAAGAGTCGACTGCAGTATGCCAAAAGTCATGTGGACAAACCACAGAAGTTTTGGGATAGTGTTCTGTGGACTGATGAAACAAGATCAACGCTATGTTTGGAGGAGGAAGAACAAGGCCTATGAAGAAAAGAACACCTTGCCTACTGTGAAGCATGGCGGGGGGGTCAATCATGCTTTGGTGCTGTTTTGCTTCTGCAGGTACAGGGAAGCTTCAGCGTGTGCAAGCAGTGGCGTAGCGTGTGTTGTCAGCGCCCGGGGCCAGCCAAGAATTGTGCGCCCCCCCCAACCTGTGGACACGTTATCGATATTGCCCCAGCTCACACATGAATATTGCCCCAGCTCTCACATGAATATTGCCCCAGCTCACACATGGATTTGCCCCAGCCAGCTCACACATGAATATTGCCCCAGCTCACACATGGATTTGCCCCAGCTCACACATGGATTTGCCCCAGCTCACACATGGATTTGCCCCAGCTCACACATGGATATGCCCCAGCTCACACATGGATTTGCCCCAGCTCATGGATTTGCCCCAGCTCATGGATATGCCCCAGCACATGGATTTGCCCCAGCACATGGATATGCCCCAGCTCATGGATATGCCCCAGCTCATGGATTTGCCCCTGCACATGGATTTGCCCCAGCTCATGGATATGCCCCAGCACATGGATTTGCCCCAGCTCATGGATTTGCCCCAGCACATGGATTTTCCCCCAGCTCATGGATTTGCCCCAGCTCATGGATTTTCCCCCAGCACATGGATTTGCCCCAGCACATGGATTTGCCCCCCAGCACATGGATTTGCCCCCCAGCACATGGATTTTCCCCCCAGCACATGGATTTGCCCCAGCACATGGATTTGCCCCAGCTCTCACCTGGATATTGCCCCAGCTCCGGATCCAGCAGGGGTTGAGGGGGCCCAGATGCCGGGCAGCGGGAGTGCCTGCCCGGTCCTGAACAGCGTGCGAGTCCGTCCTGTTGAAGGGGAGGCGGCTGCGTGCGCAGGTCACGCGGTCCGGCCAGTCAGGTGGTACAGAGACTCAGTACCACCTGATTAGACGGACCACGTGACCTGCGCCTGCACGCAGCCGCCTCTCCTTCAACAGGACGGACTCACTGTTTAGGACCGGGCAGGCACTGTCGCTGCCCGGCATCTGGGTCCCCTCAACCCGCGGGCCCTTGGGAGGCGCCCGAGGGCCCGGCGGGTCAGTCGGGCCACAAGTTTTAGGGGCGCATAATTTCAAAATAAATTATGCGCCCCTAACAAAACTGCGCCCGGGGCCACGGCCCCCCCTGCCCCCCCCCACGCTACGCCACTGTGTGCAAGGTACCATGAATTCTCTTCAGTACCAGGAGATATTGGATGACAATGTGATGCAGTCCGTCACAAATCTGAGGCTTGGGAGACATTAGACCTTTCAACAGGACAATGATCCCAAGCATACCTCCAAGTCCACTAGAGTATGGTTGCAGATTAAAGGCTGGAACATTTTGGAGTGACCATCGCAGTCACCTGACTTAAATCCGATTGAGAACCTCTGGTGGGACTTAAAGCAAGCAGTTGCAGTGTGCAAGCCTAAGAATGTGACTGAACTGGAGGCTTTTGCCCATGACGAATGGGTGAAGATACTCGTAGATCGCTGCAAGACACTTGTGTCAAGCTATGCTTCACGTTTAAAAGCTGTTATAACTGTAAAAGGATGTTGTACTAAGTACTAAGATTGAATGTCACTTGGGGGTTGAATAAAACTGATAATGATGTGAGCACAGAAAAGACATTTGTGGTTATTTCATTATAAATGTTATGTTATATTTGTCTGACCTACACGTGCCTCTTTGATTTAATTGTAAGCAAGATGACTGAATGATCAAAATCAATGTCAAACTGGCCAAAACACTCAATTTCAGTGGGGATTGAATAATTTTGAACACAACTGTATACTCAGATTAACTTTGACAGGCGCAAAAAGTTAAGTGAGTCAATTAAGGCAAATTGATGTCAATTAAGGTTCTTAATTCTGATTGGCTGAATCCTGCGAAAAAACAGTCCGCACACTGATTTACGTGCGCTACGTTACTGCGCGCGTATTACTCTTCGTTTTGCGCATCGTTATTATGAACGTTATTTTCGGACAGATGAGAAAATGCGTTTGGATCGTAATACCATCGTTAATTTTCACACGATAACGTTGGATGAAGCGCGCAAAAAACTTTGCGCTGCGTGAACGAAATTGCGCGAAGAAAGTAATAGGGGCCTAAAAAATTTCAAAAAAATGTTGTCTTTAAAAAAACAAAAGAGAAGAAAATTAACCACAGAGCGCGGCCATGCACAGGAAGCAACAAGCGGCGGGATTCTTGGATGTCAACCCAGCACTCCGGGACCCCGGCGGGGCCATTAGATGTCATTGCGGCGGCGCGATGACATCTAATTCAGGCGCCCCCCCCACGTGTGCGGAGGAGGCGCCTGAAAGGGAGGGGGGGAGGTCCTTCGGACCTCTCACCCTCCCGATCGCCGGGGGGCACAGAGTTAAGGCAGGCACCGTTTGGAAGGGCACAGCCTGCCCTTCCAAACGGTGGCTGACATTAACCCCTGGGAGCCGGATCACGATTCGGCGCTCAAAAGCGCCGGATCGTGATCCTCTCCCGGAGCTGGCCGACATCTTGGATGTCGGCCATGCCTCCGGGAACTCCCCCTGAGGACTGGCGTCATCGTGCATAGCACGATGACCCCAGTCCTGGAGTTAACCCCTAACTGCCACCAATGGTGGAGATAGGGGGTTCATTGAACCCCCTATCTCCACCATTGGTGGCAGTTAGGGGTTCATGTTTGATATCATTGGATCGGCCAGAGCATGGCAGAACTTGACTATGTAAAAAAAATTTAAAAAATAAAAAAAGATTAAAAAAATTTTTTTATTTATTTTTTGTTTTGTTAATGCAGCAATATTGATCCCATTTCAATTATAATGGGAACAATGACGCTGCACTAACGATTTTTGTATGCAGTGCGTTTGTTAAAAAAAAGCGAAAATGTTCCCCAAAAAAATGTAACGAGTCCCCATTTCTAATTTTTTTAACAAGCGCACCCCATAGAAAATATAACCGCAAATGCTCGCATTTTAAAATGTGAAAAAAACACTTTACACATAATAAATTATTAAATTCATTTTATTGCATTTTTTTGTTATAATAAACAGGCAGGACATGACGTATACATATAATAATGATATATTATGAATCTGCCGAGTCTGCCGGAAATAACGCTATATAATATGTCTGGGTCATATATTAAAATGTGACTTTGCGTTTAAACATGATGAGCGTAACCGGTAAAAATTACCTCAGCACAGAGGCGTGAAATGGCTCAGCAGCGAAAGGGTTAAACAATCTTAAAAAAATATGTATATACGTTTAAAGTTAATAATGGAATATCTATTCGCTTGTCTAAAGCTGTGGAATTGAAACGGGTCGTTTCACCAAAGTTTTGGTGCAATTCAGCCACCTCTGAATAGACTAATCGATCTCAATCGGACAATTTCAGTGCCGCCGAATTGCAGTGAAATGCACCATATTTTGCTGTCAATTCACTTGTGTTTGGCGATTTGACAGCTTGGGGAATAGACGTATTGGCCTGAAATCGCACCTTCTTTGCAGTTCGGAGGCAATTTCGGAGGTTTGAGAATAACCGTAGTGTGTGCTCTGCCACCTTCCTCAATCTGCCAAGCTGCTTTATCAGTCCGATCGTTCTACTGGGGAGCTCTAGCAGCTAAAGCCTGAGATACATTGAGCGAGTAGCGACACATAGCGTAGAGAAGCAAACATTTTGCTGGCTTGACTTCACTCCGCTCCGCCTCGCAGCCGGTATACACTGGATCACGTTTGCTTGTCTCCGCACTGGACAGGAATTCAATACTCTACAGATCAAACTAGAGAAACGTTTGTTTCTCATCAAATGAAGCAAAAGCCCATTTCATAGAAAAAACAAGTTTATTGTAAAACGACTTTTTAACTACAATGTTCAACATGCCAAAACTTTATTTACACAAAGCGCATTTCATACAGACAAGATCTAAACTCCACTTATATCAGCTGCCCGACCACACTGATACATTATGTCTGTTTAGAAAGTTACTACTGAATAAAATACATATAAATTACAGACAATTTCATCAAAATAGTATAAAAAAAGCAGGGATGCACCGGAATTTCGGCCACCGATAGATATCTGCCGATAATGGGGTTATCGGCATCGGCCCGAAAGCAATACTCCCATAGAAAGGCTTATGCAGAAAAACATAATGGGGGGAGGCACCCAGGGACTTTTTTTAAAAATCAAAGAAATTTATTGAAGTTTACTTTAAAAGCCGACATTTCGGCCCGACAAGGGCCTTTATCAAGGTGTTAAAGGCCCGCAACTTATCCTCCGGAACCGTCCTTGATCCGCCAACCGGAGCAGTTTCTCTAAGGAAATCGAGCTTTGTGCTGGGAGACCCCCGACGTTAGACTGTTCCGAAAGAATTGTGACCACCGGTTGGCGGATCATGGACAGTTCCGGAGGAGAAGGCCCGCGTCAGACGAGCGCACTGTTTGCTGTCCGTTGTAGCTTTTTTCAAAGGAGTCAATAGAGAACAACACACGAAGCACGTGCGCACTTTTTTACGCGCGCGCAACGCATGTTGCCACGGATGCCAAAATGGCATCAACGTGAAAAAGCTAGACGGACGTAGAGAAACAACTGCATACAGCTTTTTTTTTTTCTTTTTCTCAACATCGGTCGAAATTAACTGATACGGGGGGGGTCCGGCTGGAAAAGGAGCAGACGTGTTCAGACGGAGCTCTGGGTGCGATAGCTGGGGGGGAGGTTGCACCCTGGATTCCACCTCGATTTTCGACCCTTTTTGGGAGTCCCTGCCTAGCTGGATATTGGGAGGAGTGCCCTGGAGCCTAATTTGCTCCCCCCTCCAGGGTCTAGCAGAGTTTGCGGCCCTTCTCCCTGGCGCACGAGATCGGCTGGCAGCCATTTTGAGGCCTCCTATATGGCTCTTTGGTCCTACCCCTCATCATCCAGGCCTTCCCCTGTGGTGCTGGCGCTCCCTCCTCGTGTTAGAGACCTGGAGGCTGTGTTTGAGGACTTGGAGGAGTGCCTGAGGATGTTTCCAAAAGATGAGGGGAGCCCGATAACTAAAGGCTCCTGGGGTACATTGATGGCGGTGCTGCGCGGAGGAGGAGACGGAGGACCTAACTGAACACCCGGTGGTGGTGGCTGTGCCTGCTGGACAGAAGGTGGTCCTCCCCGTTACGGTTGCGGATGGCTCCAATGGAGGTGAGCCGGTCTCTGAGGACGTGGTGGCAGGGGTTGAGATCCCCGAGGCGCCGCGTGAGTACCCACTGTCGCAAGCTGGAGTGGAGGTGATGCCGGATGCGTCACAAGCTGGAGTGGAGCGGATGCCGGAGTGCACCCCGCTGGAGGGCTGCGGTACGGGCCCTGGTCCTACAGTACTGCCTCGGCCGTGATTGCGCCACTATGGGGTCTGCCTGCCCGACGGTCACCTCGGGGAGGGTCAGTGATTGCCGGAGCGACCTACCGCACCATATGGTTTGACACAGGCTGAGACATTGAGCTGACTGTTCATATATTTCACTTCATGAGGACACCCTTTTTTTTCTTTCCCCCCCCCCTCGCTGAGCATTTACCCCCCCCCTTTTTTTTTTGAGGACTTTGTGTTTTTTTCTGTTTCTTTTGGCATATACGGGACGTCTTGGGGGGCACAACAGTGGCCTGGCGCCCAGCTTGGCCCCCGAGTGCCTGAGCCTGGTGCCATTCACCCCACCCCCCGCGGTCTTACGGCCGTCCGGGAACATGTCAGGGTAGGCACTGTTCTGGCCTTTGCCGTCTTCTCCCCCCCGTCATTATGTCAGATACCTTTAGCAGTACTTACTTCATGCAGTGCTTAATTTTGCTTTTTACGGTTTTTTGAGACTAGTTCTTACCTTAAGATGACATCGTCTGGTCATGCGCGCGCGCTTTTGGCTGTTTGTGATGTCATGTTTTGGTCCTGCGCAAGCGCTTTTGGCTGTTTGTGATGTCATGTTTTGGTCCTGCGCGAGCGCTTCTGGCTGTTTGTGATGTCATGTTTTGGTCCTGCGAGGCCATTATTATATGCATGTTTGTCTGACTATCGCTTATAATAAAAATCTTTATACATAAAAAAATTAACTGATACAATGTAACCACAATCTCATCAGTTAAAAAGTACGTCCGTTACGGTGCGCAGTCATTGCGCTCGTCTGAGCCCAGCCTAAGTTGCGGGAGCTCTGAGCCATTGTGGCACATGCTTATACGCACATTTTGTACGTGCCTTGGAAATTATTAAAGTGAAGGTGGAAAGCAGAAATTTGGGGACCCGATATTTTTTGGTGGTATACAATATATAGGTATTTTATTTTTTTTTTTTTGCGCCGTTGTTGTTCTTTTGTGGTTGTATATAAGGTTAGCCTGGGCATCCGTATGCTTTTGTGGGAGATAAAGACTTCTTATCTTAGACCTGACATTTCCCCTGTAACACAATAGAGCCGGCGTCTCGTGGATCGTATAATCTGTTGTAGTTGTGACACGTTTAGATTCGTCGTCTCTCCCTCCGCTTGCATTGAATACCAAGCCATTAACCCTTTCACCGTCAGCAAATCCCTAATTATTTCCTCCCGTTCCTTGCGATTGTGCCCGTCTCAGGCAGCCTTGACACTTTTTAAAGATTAGCTCCTGATTTGTATCAAAAAACGACATTTACAGGCGGCATCCGAGTGACCTGAACCGTATCTAGCGCAACCTTCAGCGAGCGAGTGAGCAATGATTTAATCTGCGTGTGACAGGGCGGCCATCTAATCGTCCTCACTGAAAGAGCGGACGTCATAAAGGGCGATCAACCCCCGGCACATCCGTGACACACAGGACACACAGGATGCATGTTTTTGAGTTTATATACTTTTTGGGGGGGTTTTGTACGATTTTTAATATTCATTAGTATTTTTTAATGGATTAATGAGCTGTTAATCAGGAGATGTAGGGATTTCATAGCGCCCCCCCGAGCCCCACGTTCCTTCATGATATTTATATGCAGGTTGCGTCTCCCTTGTTGTGGGGGATGGAGTAGATATCACTATAGGTGGTAATAGCAGGAGGTACTAGAAGGCAAACCGAAGGTGTTTTCTCGTTAAAGTAAGCTATGATCCGGGTAGGTAGCAATATGGTAAGGGTCTGGGTCGCGGTTCTGGGTCGGTACAGTTGAGGGGCGCGTTAGGGAACTGCTTTAATACTGGGCCAGTAGGCTATTGCTCTCTGGGTTTTTAAAGTCAAGGGCCTTAGATCCTCCTCCTCCTGAGATGCAGGACGCCAGTGACGTCATTGGATGGCCGCCATATTGGTGTAGCCTGGTCACCCACATGGAGTAATAACAAGGGCCTGAAGCCTTGGCCTACGTCTGGCCTCTGAAGGGTGAAGGAGGGGGCAGCTGGCCTCTCTGGGGTCTGTCAAGCGTAGAATTGAGGGTAGTCCGCGGAACAACTGCACTCGCTGCTTTCAGGGAGAGGGGATGTCATGTCTTACACCGGAGGGCGAGTGGCCCTGGCACTTATCCAGAATGCTGGGAAGCAGAAGTGTTAGAGATTTTTGGGATATTTGCAACTAATAATGAGATCTTGGAGAATGGACCCAAGTCTAAACACGAGATTCCTTCATGTTTCGTCTCGTACACACAGCCTGAAGGGCATTCTAGACAGGATCTTTAATCCTTTGGTCCCTCAACCCATGAGGTCAGGGGTGGGATTTGGCACATTTGGTGTCCTGCTGGTTCCACAATCCAGTTCAATGTTTCCCAAGATGGGCAGACTGGATAGGCATTCACTACCAGAAGAGGGCCTGACACCAGAAGGGGTCAAAGTGCCGCACAGCTGCTCCCTCGTGTTGCTGGAGTTCAGTGAGAACCACTCTGACACGTCATCACTGAGCGGCCTCCGCCAGATAATGTCATTGGAGGCCGTTGCTCGTACGTTGGAGCCGTAGCCACACACGGCATTTTATGTAGTTGCCCACAATACTGTGTTTCTGCTGGAAGCTGTGAGTAATTAGTTTCCGTGTGTCCTAGGTGCACAGTTGGGGAGATTACGGACTCCATGAAAAAGATCTTCGGTGAACACAAAGCCAGTGACCGAATGGTGAGCGGAGCCTACCGCCAGGAATTCGGCGAAAGTGAGGAAATTGCTCGAGCGATCAACAGGTAAATCTCTCCATTTGTGTTTTACGAGTAAACAAGTATCATTTTTTTCCTGCATTGGGATCCTTTGAGAACATAATAAAGTCAAAGTCTAAAAATCACATTTCTCCTCCAATCGAGATAAAGTTGCAGTTCATTCCCGTCTTAACAAAAGGTCCTCGATGCGTTCTCACTGGAAGCCACAGCTTGTCCTCTCTGGACTGGGCCAGAGGGAGAACAGCAACTGTGGACAGTCTTCTCACTCAGGAGTGGTGCCAGGAGGGGGTTAGTGTTTAATCCACCAGTTCCTCTGTCTCCCGTTTTAATCAGAATGTCCCTTTTTAAGTGGAGATACGTCATTTTCAGCCAAGCACATGCACCACTAGTGGTAATTAATCAAGGTCCTCATTGAAAGAACTGGAGCTGACCATGAGTCAGGGCTACCATGGGACGAGCTGTCATTCATGTGGAAGTAAACATGAGGCCATTAGAATAGGTTCTTTAGAGCCAGAAGCAGGAGATGGATTGTGCAAAAAGTCACAGGACTTTGTCAGGTACATAGAGAAGCTCCTCGGGTCAGCAACGCATTGTACATGTCCAGTAACCAGGTGACAAGCCTAATGCGATAGCTGACTAGGAGGATTCATGGCGCCCGCCATGCCTCGAGGTATCGTATCCTGTCGCACTGGAGCCTAATGTTCGCTTCGTATTCGTTAAAAATAAATTGCAGTAACCGATACACTTCTAAATTCTGTAGAGTCCAGTGTTTCATGGACCGCGAGGGACGAAGACCACGTCTTCTCGTGGCAAAGATGGGACAGGATGGCCATGACCGCGGGGCCAAGGTTATCGCCACGGGATTCGCAGATCTTGGCTTTGATGTGGATATTGGACCTCTCTTCCAGGTATTTATATCCAAATTTAGTGCACTTCAACAGGGATCATTAAATGTGTTTCTCCAGTGCCCAGCCAGTCCAGTGACCTTCAATGCGAGCGCATGGGGAGCCATTGGCATGCGACCGTTATGCTTAGTAAAGGTTGACTGCTGCCCTCCTGGTGTATTTTGGATGAGGAGTGCTGACAACCCTCCAGACGTGCACCCCCTGCTAGAGGTGATCCACTTCCACTTTAGAAAGAATTCAGTCCTCAGTGAGTTGATCCCATAAGGGTGATCATTAGGTGATACAAATAGGGCTTGTCAACGATGGGATACATTGGCGCTGTGACAGGCTTAAGCACTTCATAGCCATATTTTGTGAACTAAAGTTACACATTTGCGAAAATTCTTTAATGGGTTACGAGTTGTTGGCGTCTTTGAAATCGATTTAATCTTTAAATGTGTGAGCTACTGTTGAAGTTATATATATATATATATATCATACATACAATTACACAGTGACAACACTGAAGAAATGACACTTTGTTACAATGTAAATTGTACAGTAGTGAGTGCACAGCTTGTAACAGTGTAAATTTACTGTCCCTCAAAATATCTCAACACACACAGCCATTAATTTCCAAACCGCTGTCAACAAAAGTGACTACACCCCTAAGTGAAAATCTCCAAACTGGGCCCAAATTGTCAATATTTTGTGTGGCCACCATTATTTTCCAGCACTGCCTTAACCCTCTTGGGCATGGAGTTTACCAGAGCTTCACAGGTTGCCACTGGAGTCCTCTTCCACTCCTCCATGACAACATCACGGAGCTGGTGGATGTTAGAGACCTTGGTCTCCTCCACCTTGCGTTTGAAGATCCCTCACAGATGCTCAATAGGGTTTAGGTCTGGAGACATGCTTGGCCAGTCCATCACCTTTACCCTCAGCTTCTTTAGCAAGGCAGTGGTCATCTTGGAGGTGTGTTTGGGGTCGTTATCATGTTGGAATACTGCCCTGCGGCCCAGTCTCCGAAGAGAGGGGATCATGCTCTGCTTCAGCATGTCACCGTACATGTTGGCATTCATGGTTCCCTCAATGAACTGTAGCTCCCCAGTGCCGGCCGCAATCATGCAGCCCAGACGATGACACTCCCACCACCATGCTTGACTGTAGGCAAGACACACTTGTCTTTGTACTCCTCATCTGGTTGCCGCCACACGCGCTTGACACCATCAGAACCATACAAATTTATCTTGGTCTCAACAGACACAGGACATGGTTGCAGTAATCCATGTCCTTAATCTGCTTGTCTTCAGCTAACTGTGTGCAGGCTTTCTTGTGCATCATCTTTTAGAAGAGGCTTCCTTCTGGGATGACAGTCATGCAGAGCAATTTGATGCAGTGTGTGGCGTATGGTCTAAGCACTGACAGACTGAACCCCCCCCCCCCTTTCAACCTCTGCGGCAATGCTGGCAGCGCAACCTCTGGATATGACGCTGACCACGTGCACTCAGCTTCTTTGGTCGACCATGGCGTGGCCTGTTCTGAGTGGAACCTGTCCTGTTAAACCGCTGTATGGTCTTGGCCACCGTGCTGCAGCTCAGTTTCAGGGTCTTGGCCACCGTGCTGCAGCTTGTCGAGATATATATTCAAATAAGAAACTTATACGAGATATAAATATCAATCGTTTATATTTCCTAGAAATTATCCTAAATTCTTTTAATGTGTTTTGCTTTGAAGAATATAATAATCAATAACCGGATAAAAACATATAAATATTTATTACGTATACAAAAAAGTAGATTCCTAAACAACCACAACATCCATCAGCACATGGATTACTAGCTTCCCAATATATGTATCTCCTGTTAGTAACTGCATATATGATTAATATCATTTACTTTATCAGTTAGTAACTATACACAAATGGTTAATAAACATTTCTGCTTAAAGAAAACCATTAACATGTATTTCCCAGCAAACCAATGTTTAACAAGCTAGATCTTGTAGAGCTATTTGTATCTCTCTATGCTACGTGAATCAACAAAAGATGAGTTATCACTTATTCTATTTCTAGAATGAGAAGTAATAAAAACGTATTTAGTGAATCCTCCCCTAATCTCGAGAATTAAGCTTCTAATCTTCTGATTTTTATATTGTAGTTATATAATTCCTTGCTTATTAATTTCAATCACAGTAACTTCCAAATTCCATATATATATATATATATATATATATATATCTGTATATCACTTTGCAACAATTACTTTAGGATAAAATCCTTATATCCGATTCTTCTTCAGATCTCTATCTGCAGATTTAGAAATATTTTGAAGACTCTGGATCTATCTGTTGCAAGAAATACTCCAGATATATAGAATTAGATTAATTCATTAATTTGCTTTCATACATTACCTGTCCAAGATCTGGTCTGTAGTTACAGCAGCAATATTCTTTGAATATATTGTTTTCGGAATAATGTGAAAATTATCAATGTCAGATATTCAGTGCATGTGAGTTAGAGATATGGTCCTAATTAAGTGATATGTAATATCCTGAATGCATTGTGTGTTGGAATGATCTGAATCAATGCATTATCGTGTCCTGGGATGATCTGCCTCAATACAACGAACAGTATATCCAGTTATAGTCAATTTGACGTCACTGAAAATCTACCCCTTAATTTAAATATTACTTTCTCCATATTAATTCTTAAATCTAATATTTACTATGCCTCAAGAGGGCAGTGTTGCTCTTCAAATTAATTTCACAATTTAATTTTAATATCCCTTATCTTAGGTCAGAGGTCAATTCCACTATCTTGGTTTGATCAAAGAATGACTATGGTTATTCCAGACAGTGCGTCTCGGATTGTCAAAATTAAATTAATATCTCCACTCCTCTCAAGGTTTTTACTGAGTACTCTTTATCAGCTAAATTCCTTTCTAGTTAAAATCAACAGAAATTCTATTCTTCAGTAATTATACCGTTATATAGTTCTACTCTACAAATAATTGGAGCATCTATTTTCTACTGTAAATATTGAATATATTGATTATAAAAATATATTTTGTGAATATTTTTATACACTTGCATAGAGATTTTAAAGAAAAATATCTTTTAATTCAAGGACTTGTTAAAACAAACCAATAAATTTAAATATGACATGTCTGGCACTTAGCTCCGCATTATATCAAATAAAGACATTTTATCGTCTATAACATCATGTCTGGCACTTATAGAAACCCCCATAACTCTTATTGTTCACCTAGCCATGAACTATTAAAAAAAAAAGTCTCTGTCCATTTCTAAAACTAGACAAAAAATTAAAAAGAAAAGCCTTTACATTAAAACAAAATGGCTACAGGCATCCATTTTAATTTTCCATTATAATATACCCGACAAGCTCAGTTTCAGGGTCTTGGCCACCGTGCTGCAGCTCAGTTTCACGGTCTTGGCCACCGTGCTGCAGCTCAGTTTCAGGGTCTTGGCCACCGTGCTGCAGCTCAGTTTCAGGGTCTTGGCCACCGTGCTGCAGCTCAGTTTCAGGGTCTTGGCCACCGTGCTGCAGCTCAGTTTCAGGGTCTTGGCCACCGTGCTGCAGCTCAGTTTCAGGGTCTTGGTCGCCGTGCTGCAGCTCAGTTTAAGAGTCTTGGCAATCTTCTTATAGCCTCGGCCATCTTTATGTAGAGCAACAATTCTCTTTTTCAGATCCTCAGAGAGTTCTTTGACATGAGGTGCCATGTTGAACTTCCAGTGACCAGTGTGAGAGTGATAACACCAAATTTAACACACCTGCTCCCCATTCACACATTAGACACTAACGAGTTACATGACACCAGGGACCCAATTTGGAGATTTTCACATAGGGGTGTAGTCACTTTTGTTGGCAGCGGTTTAGACATTAATGGCTGTGTGTGTGTTGAGTTATTTTGAGGGGACAGTAAATTTACACTGTTATACAAGCTGTAAACTCACTACTTTACATTGTAACAGTGTCATTTCTTCAGTGTTGTGACATGAAAATATATAATAAAATATTTACAAAAATGTGATGGGTGCACTCACTACTGTGACATACTGTATGTGCATATGGTTTTATAATGCGGTTTTCTCGTGTTTTCTATATTCCAATCCTTTTGCTCCGTTCCATTATATTGTATATTTATTTTAATATTCCCCTAAACCATAGCATTTTTTAATTAGGGTTACCATGGAAACCGTGACTGTGCGATACCTTTGATTCCTTTTCTCGTCTAGAAATAAGCATGCGCGTGCAGTTAGTAGCCTTTTCCATTAGGAAGCCCTGACGAAGGATGAACCTGAAACCATGGTGCACCCGGTTTGACGCAACCCATGCTTTGTGTCTGCATTAACCCTTCACTACCTGGTTCTGGTTCTTCTTGGTCATCCTATTGAGCAGGAAGATGATGAGCGTTGGATAGGTTATTTCCAGGCCATCTCGAGCATAATGAAGAGGTGCTTATGGCGCTTTGCATTGTGCTGAAAGAAACTCAAGAGGAACATGGCTTGGGTTGACCTCCACGAGCAACATCTCCCATGCCTACTCCTTAGACAAGAGCCTAATCAGAAGCTCTTGTCCTTGTTCTGGAAGCCTCTTAACTAAACAGCATCAGGTGCTTCTGCACGAGATCTCTGAAACGTCTATTCATTTTCCATGTAGTTGTTTATAGATATTCCACTTTGATGTACCTTGAGTCATGTTTTGCAGTCCTTGTGTGGTTTTTTTTATGCTGTACATTCAGGTTGTTAAAGACGGACAACCCACATCTCTCGGAAATTCTAAGTGTTTTGTTTCCACTTTTCTATTGTTGACTTGGAGCTGCAGCTGGATCTATAGAAAATGTTAAGCTCGAGGAAGCACTAGATCTTCATTCTGGAAAGACGTATTCCTTGTTAAAGCAGAATGAGATTTTTCAGCTCCTTTTCGTGTGTCCAGGGTTGGAGGGCGGTTGCGACGTGATACCCGATGAGCCGCCGTGGTTTCATACTCATTGGCCATGGTACTCGTGCAAATGCCCTGATAATCGCTACCGATACCCGGAAGCCAGCGCTGGGCTGGCTTGCTGGTATCCGAGGGGCTGGGGCTGCTGGCAGAATGCATTAAAAGCATTCCAGCATAAAAACAGCAGTGAGGGTTAATGAAATAAAACCGCAAATAAACGTAAATACGTAGCTTGCTAGTGAAGACTCCTAAGGGATAATAGGAGTCAATAATACATAAATAAGAATATAAGGAGTCTCACTGTAAGGGCAGAACTGCATATATAAATGATAGAGAAACCCCTACTCATATAACATGCTCACAGGATATTAATGCAATAAGGGCACATCAATATACTCAGCCGCTGTAATTCGCCTGTAGACCATGATGGACTTTTTGCCTTGGGAAAGTTACTTGTATGTAACGAAACGCGTCGGCGTTTATGTCCTATTGGACTTTTATTTAGTCCAGCCTTTTTGTTGTATCCTGCACCCTGCATCCTGCATGGTGTTCAGTGATTCTGAAAGCTGATTCACCAGCGGTTTCCAGCTACACCACAGGTCTACAGGCGGATTACAGCGGCTGAGTATATTGATTGATGTGCCCTTATTGCATTAATATCCTGGGAGCATGTTAAATAAGCAGGGGTTTCTGTATCATTTATATATGCAGTTCTGCCCTATGTTTATTTCATTTGTCTTACAGTGAGACTCCTTATATTATTATTTATGTATTAAAAGCATTCCACGAGCATTCCCTTCTGCCTGGCCACATTCCACCGAGAGGCCACCAGCCTGTGAAGGCTTTGCCGCTGTCTCCAGCTGTGATCTCGTGGGGTTCATGAGATCTTGTGACCTCTGCAAGACCGTGTGAGAGCGCAACACAGCCTTCACTAACTAGTTTTCGCTTGGGGGGGAATGCAGCGAGTGGGAGAGGAATGCTAGCGGAATGATAATGCCTTCTGCTAACAGCCCCAATGTATGAGGTCTGCTGTGGGTATACATGTGTCTGAGGTCTGCTGTGGGTATACATGTGTCTGAGGTCTGGTGTGGGTATACATGTGTCTGAGGTCTGGTGTGGGTATACATATATATCTGAGGTGTGTGTGTGTGTATGTAAATGGGATGTCTGACCATACATTTCAATATTAACATAAATTGGACAGGTTTTCAGCAAAATCCTAACACAGCGAGGCGGCCAGGTGGGCGTCCGAGTGGAAGGAACCTTCACTCTCATGGACGTTCCTTCCGCTCTGAAAAACGCTAGTCTGACCCCGGCCTAATTGTTATCTACTCATCGTAAAACAGACGCCTTTATTTTAACTCTGGCGACTTGTCTTGGTTGCCATTACAAAGGTTGGCCAAGAGATGGTGACGCACCGTGGGACACCTCGTAATGCGGTGTGTGCGTATACAATATATTTCTTATATATATATATATATGATATGTATTCCTAGCTTGAAGGTGGGAGATGTTGTTGTATGTAAAGTGTGCGACGTCTGTGCACATTTCGCATTTGTTTTGGAGTGTCCATAGAGGAAGATGCCGCCACAGACGTTGTACAATAATAACCACAGACAGGAAATCACAAAACCGGATCCTGTTAACGCAGTACCGCCGCTGGCAAGCTTCTGATTATACATTAACGTTCATCCTAACGACCTCTTTTTCATCCTTCTCTTTATTCCAGACTCCGCGTGAAGTCGCGCAGCAGGCTGTCGATGCCGACGTGCACTGTGTCGGTGTGAGCACCTTAGCCGCTGGGCACAAAACTCTGGTTCCTGAGCTAATCAAAGAACTGAGCGCTCTCCGACGCCCCGATATCCTTGTTATGTGCGGTGGCGTCATCCCACCCCAGGTAAAGCAGAATGTCCTATAACAACAAGATATGACCTGCTCGCTGATTAAAAGTATATATTTTTAAGTGATATATCGATTTATTAAAAAAGAAAGAAAAAAAAGTATAGACGATCATCCAGGACCCAAACTTAGGCCAAAATTTAAAGGGACCAACTGTCATTTCCGGCTGCAATTTACCTTCATTTTTATTGTAATAGAGCCCGAAGTGTCTGAGTGGCGTGTCTGGATATTCCCTTTTTTATTCTTTTTATTATTATTTTTGTGTTTATTTTTTGCGCACAATTGACTGCCTGGAGGTTGACCTCTGGGGATCCTTTACGCCGTTGCTGCTCCGTGCATACAGTTTAGTTTTTGCTTTTACCATTCTTTTCCCGACAGGCCTCTTCACCTTTTTTATATTTTTTATTTTCCCTTTTTCATTGTTTTTTGTTGTGGTTGTTTCATTCAATGTGGCCAAAAGCTTTCCACTGACTTTTCCTACATTTCCTAACGGAGCCGTGACCACCTTGTTGTACTAGCCGGCAGCAATGCGAACAGGGCCTTTTTTTTCTATTCAAGGAAGGTTTGGACGGGGACCCGTCCGCTTTGTTTATGTTACTGACAAGCAGGCTAGTAGCCAGAGGCCTACTGTCCATTAGGGCAATGGGGCACGTCCTGAGGGCCCTGGTCTAGGAAGGAATCCCGTGGACTCCCCTAGGATTTAATAAAGCTTGCCTATCAGTGGGGTCCCACATAAGAGATGGGGAGATGGTATCGCCAGCCGGTTATACGCTGGAGGAATAAATTCTGTATTTATGGGCAGTGCTTGTATGTGGACTAGCACAGTGAGGGGCCCTATGATCTCCTGTTGTCCGTGGGGCCCCAAGAGTTGTCAGTCCGCCCCTGCTGGTAGCTACAGGGAATCAAGACCGAAAAGGTTGACCGCCTACTAATTTAACCCCTGCAATGCCAATATCGTGCAGCCATATTCTTTTAACACTGTGCAGTTTGCTTGCAGCCTTCGCAATACTGTAATTTTTCTAAACGCTCATTAACCCTTTCACGCAGGACAAGTACTGCCTGGCGGGAGGGTTTTAACGCCATACGGGGCATACTAGTATTCCTTGCTAGCCGGCTGCTGCGGCGGGCCCTCCTTCTGCCCACCCATGCAGTGGACGCGTGTCAATGGCTGCTGGGGGGACAGCCTGAACCAGGCCGTCCAGCAGCGAATGGTACACTCCATCTAGTGGGCGGGACTGGATGAGGACCATTGAAGCCCTGCAGCTTCAAGGCCCACCCACCGCAGGGACGGCATAGTATGCCCTGCGGCAGGAAAGGGTTAAAGGAACACTCTACATACACTGTCCACTGTATATTTTTAAAATCCTCAGGATGTGAGGAGTGCACCCCTCCACCCGTTCTGCCTAAAATGTTGGGTGAAGTGGAGGAGTTTGCTCCACCCCACCCAGCGTCCCCAGCAGCCGGGGAATTAGAAATTCCCATCTGCCAGTTACTACTCCGTTACTAGTCCTCCATTAACCAATCTACTTCATTCACTCCCTGCTCCCTATTCCACTAGGTCTTCCTTTTCATCCGGTCTCGGAAGAGGATGTCTCCGCAGTTCTCATGTCCTCCTACCCAACCACCTGTCCACTTGACCCCATCCCCTCGCATCTTATTCAGTCTGTTCTACCAGTTATTGTCCCTGCTTTGACTCGTATCTTCAACCTCTCCTCCGGACTCTTCCCCTCTGCATTCAAACATGCTCTGATCACCCCCATTCTAAAGAAGCCATCTCTTGACCCCCACCTCCCTCTCAAATGACTGTCCCATCTCTCTGCTCCCCTTTGCCTACAAAATCTTAGAACGCCTGGTCTATAACTAGCTCACCGTTTTTCTTGCTGCCAACTGTCTACTTGATCCTACTTGAACCTAGATCACCAGTCCCATCCCGGTTATTTAATGGCAAAATAAGGGTCGCTCTGCTTTTCAATAGATTGTTCCTTTAAATCCACTTAATTTCTGTAGGTCTCCCCAGGCCTCGCTCATCAATCACATGTCCAGTACCCCCCCCCCCCACCGTGCGAGCCCTTTACGCTGCATTTACTAACATATGTTTCATTATTATTACAGGACTATGAATTTTTATATACTGCCGGAGTCTCCAGTATCTTCGGTCCAGGAACTCGCATCCCCAAAGCTGCCGACCAAGTGATCGACGACATCGAGAGAAATCTGGAAAACCGGCAGCAGTCTATGTGATCACTGAGAAACGACGCCATAATGAAGAAAGACGATTTGGACGCGCGTCTCTTATCTCTGACAGCTACGCACTTAATGCAACTCGCACGTTCTACACAGGAGAAGCGAGCTCCTAGTTGCCTGTCTACACGAGGCTTCCTGCTGTACAGTTTTTGATTGGACACCGGACGTGAAATATAATAACGTGTATGTTTTGTATGTAGACGAATCAATAAAGATTTCTAAATAATTGGTTTCACGTTTAATATTCAATAGGACGATTATCCCTGGAATGTGACGCTCGTCCCGTCCAATGGGTTTAACTTCTGCAACCGTCTGGAAGACCACATGAATAGTTACATCACATAGTGACATTAACCCCTTTAATACCAAGTGCTTTTTTGGTGAAAGGGGAAAAAAAATAACATAATTGAAACGTTAGATGCAAAGTTAAAAATGAAATATAGGGTAAAATGGCAATTTTGTACAGAGATTATTTTTAAAAGATTAAAATAATGTAAACGTGATCATTTTTTGTGTATTTGTTTACAGAAATATCACTGGGATAAAAGGTTCTAAACTCTAGATGGCGTCCTTTATCTCACACAATGTCACTAGGGGTCTGCATTATCAGCATACAGGCAGAAATGGCCTTTGTGTCAGTAAATGTGTTACAGACAGATATAAAATGGTGAGATCTGCTTATGGGGGTTTGTAGTGATCATAATGAGATTATTAGCAATGCAATATCTGTATGTGCTGCATAATGCCTGTGTATGGCAATTACAGCAACACCTTGTATCTGTATGTGCTGCATAATGCCTGTGTATGGCAATTACAGCAACACCTTGTATCTGTATGTGCTACATAATGCCTGTGTATGGCAATTACAGCAACACCTTGTATCTGTATGTGCTGCATAATGTCTGTGTATGGCAATTACAGCAACACCTTGTATCTGTATGTGCTGCATAATGCCTGTGTATGGCAATTACAGTGATACCTTGTATCTGTATGTGCTGCATAATGCATGTGTATGGCAATTACAGCGACACCTTGTATCTGTATGTGCTGCATAATGCATGTGTATGGCAATTACAGCGACACCTTGTATCTATGTGCTGCATAATGCAACACCTTGTATCTGTATGTGCTGCATAATGCCTGTGTATGGCAATTACAGCAACACCTTGTATCTGTATGTGCTGCATAATGTCTGTGTATGGCAATTACAGCACCACCTTGCATCTGTATGTGCTGCATAATGCCTGTGTATGGCAATTGCAGCAACACCTTGTATCTGTATGTGCTGCATAATGCCTGTGTATGGCAATTAGTGACACCTTGTATCTGTATGTGCTGCATAATGCATGTGTATGGCAATTACAGCGACACCTTGTATCTGTATGTGCTGCATAATGCCTGTGTATGGCAATTACAGTGACACCTTGTATCTGTATGTGCTGCATAATGCCTGTGTATGGCAATTACAGTGACACATTGTATCTGTATGTGCTGCATAATGCCTGTGTATGGCAATTACAGTGACACATTGTATGTGCTGCATAATGCCTGTGTATGGCAATTACAGCGACACCTTGTATCTGTATGTGCTGCATAATGCCTGTGTATGGCAATTACAGCGACACCTTGTATCTGTACTGTACAGGGATTTTCACTCATTATAACCCCTGACCCTTATCCCTGTGCAGCAGTGAGTGACCTCCCAGCTCTCCCTGTTTTCTGCCCTCTCACTGGCTGCTGTAATGCAGCAGTAAAGTTTGCTGAGCTTTTTGTTACAGTGAGGGTGAGGGCTGTAGCTTCTTTACAATAATACAGTTTGCTAGGACTGAACCGTCACTGAGAATTCAGTTTTTCTACAGGGGAAACACTAATATTGCAATGAAAATGTATGCAATTAAGCTATTTATTTCATTACGACGCAAAATCGAGTTTACTACCTTCCGGCGGTGAAAGGGTTAACTACTGAATTCAATTTTGCAAAGGAGCATAAAAGTTTTATATATACATATTTTTTAAAAATGAATTTAGCTCCTAATGCTCATCGACTCCTAAATGAATCCTTCCGATCTGTTATTGAACTGAAATCTGTGCCTTTCATAATTGATTCCAATGAACAGGCTGTATATTAGTTTCATTTTTTTTTATGGAAGGTTCTACAGATATGTGGTTTTGCTGGAGAATGCTTCTTTATACCCCCCCCCCCCAATGTGATGAGGCAGGAAGAATATTTTTGCTACTTTTAGGGGCTCTCCAGAAATCGTCTTGTGAAAGCACAGGAAGGTCCGTTCAGCAGTTTTGTAAATTTCTCAAAATAAGAAATGAGCAAGCAATAAAAGCAAATTATGCAGGCCAGGGGTCTGTGCAATGGGCCCGGGGTCTACATTGCTGAGGTCTGTGCAGTGAGCCTGGGGTTTACATTTCTGAGGTCTGTGCAGTGGGCCTGGGGTCTGTGCAGTGGGCCTGAGGTCTGTGCAGTGGGCCTGAGGTCTGTGCAGTGGGCCTGAGGTCTACATTGCTGAGGTCTGTGCAGTGAGCCTGGGGTTTACATTTCTGAGGTCTGTGCAGTGGGCCTGGGGTCTGTGCAGTGGGCCTGAGGTCTGTGCAGTGGGCCTGAGGTCTACATTGCTGAGGTCTGTGCAGTGAGCCTGGGGTTTACATTTCTGAGGTCTGTGCAGTGGGCCTGGGGTCTGTGCAGTGGGCCTGAGGTCTGTGCAGTGGGCCTGAGGTCTACATTGCTGAGGTCTGTGCAGTGGGCCTATGCAATGCTGGGGGTTCTTTGCAATTGCTGAGGTCTGTGCAGTGGGCCTGGGGTCTGTGCAGTGGGCCTGAGGTCTACATTGCTGAGGTCTGTGCAGTGGGCCTGAGGTCTGTGCAGTGGGCCTGAGGTCTACATTGCTGAGGTCTGTGCAGTGGGCCTATGCAATGCTGGGGGGTCTTTGCAATTGCTGAGGTCTGTGCAGTGGGCCTGGGGTCTGTGCAGTGGGCCTGAGGTCTACATTGCTGAGGTCTGTGCAGTGGGCCTATGCAATGCTGGGGGGTCTTTGCAATTGCTGAGGTCTGTGCAGTGGTACTGAGTACTGAGGTCTGCATTGTTGGTGTCTGTGCAGTGGGCTTATGTAATGCTGGGGGGGGTCTATGCAATGCTGGGTCTGTGCAGTGGGCCTGAGGTCTGCATTGTTGGGGTCTGTGCAGTGGGCCTATGCAATGTTGGGGAGTCTTTGCAATGCTGGGTCTGTGCAGTGGGCCTGAGGTCTGCATTGTTGGGGTCTGTGCAGTGGGCCTATGCAGTGTTGGGGAGTCTTTGCAATGCTGGGTCTGTGCAGTGGGCCTGAGGTCTGCATTGTTGGGGTCTGTGCAGTGGGCCTATGCAATGTTGGGGAGTCTTTGCAATGCTGGGGTCTGTGCAGTGGGCCTGAGGTCTGCATTGTTGGGGTCTGTGCAGTGGGCCTATGCAATGTTGGGGAGTCTTTGCAATGCTGGGGTCTGTGCAGTGGGCCTGAGGTCTCTTCTGTTTTAATCCGCTCCATCAAACCCTGCCGATCCATCATGAAACATGGCCTGAAATTGTGGCTTATTCTGAGGAATAGGTTACCGTGTTCTCTGCGTGTCTGTGTATAACAAATACATTTTGGGTTAAAAATAAAGACAAAAGAAGTGGAACAAAATCCTTCTTAGAAAGCGCTAATGTATCTGTAACAACCAAAAACACTTGAGACACCGTGCTGTCATCAAGCATCGCAAAACCCCCCAATTCTTCCTTTGGATAAAGAGGCCAATAATAAAAAGCTCAAATTAAAAAAATATGCAATCCAAAAATGGGGGGGGGGGGTTTAAAAAATTATATATCAACTACCTCTCCAGTGTATCATGTCACTCGTCTAGGAAATGTTCTTTCTGACTGGTAAGATGACAGTGGTGCCGCCCTAGTTGTTTCTGTTGTTTTTTGCATAGCCAGCCATTCTTCCGATATCACAAAGGTATTTTACGTGAAGGGCTCCACCACCTGGTCATGAGCGAACGGCGTCTAATATAAAATCCGGCTGAGGTAATAAAGACCGATTCAGAGACTTTCGAAAACCACGCCTCCTGTCTTTTTTTTTTTTTTTTTTTTTTTTTTTAGAACGATCAAAGAAATTTCAAAGTTTTCAGAAGTTTTTTTTTTTTTTTTTGGGGTTAAGGATACTTATAAGGCCAGGGCTTGTAATTAGCGTTAACATGTTTGTGCCTGTTTTATAGGGTTACCACTACGGTTACTGTTAAGGTTAATCTCACTCCATTTTTGCTTTATTTTTAGCCAATACGATCATGCATCTGAATCTCAAGGGAAATGATAGGGATAACCCCAACTCAAAAAAAAAAAAACAGGGTGAACATTCGATAAATAGTGTGTTTTCCAAGTGAGATTAAATGGGTCAAAATGCAATTTCAGTGTTTTGTGAATAGACCCTTAAAACTTACCCTGACTGTTGTGAGACAAGTTTAAAAAATATATATATATATAAAAAAAAAAAATTCTACTTATGCCGGATTCTAAAATGATCCAATTCTGGAGAAATCGTTACATTTTCGATTTATTTTTTTATTTATTTTTTTCCATCTGAAAAACACTTCCCAAAATGACACAAAGCGTCGTTTCTGAATTCGATCGTCTTTATTACCTTTCCATAGTAAACCATCATAACCGTCTGCGCTCCTGCTAAAGGTTGCATCTCCAATCAGTCGAGTCGATGGTGGCCGACTTGGCTTGACCTTTTATGCCAGATAAATACGACCTGGAACATCGAAAATCTTGCTTAGACCAAGCGTGCAAGCAAGAGTTTCAGGTGTGCCGTTGGGTCCAAAACCATAATAGAAAATTATTTTATTATTTATTTATTTATGAAGGATTTTACCAGGAAGGATACATTGAGATTTCTCTCGTTTTCAAGTATGTCCTGGGTGGCGAGTATGTACCGTTAGGTGTCTTGCCCAAGGACACTTACTGGAGAGGTGCTCTTGCCGGGATCGAACCCGTGTCTCCACAGGCTCTCTCCACGCAGAGCAGTGATGTTACCTCTACTCCACCCAACCTTGTCCAAAAAGATGACACCTCTATAACCAGCCCAATTCTTGACTTTTATATTTTGCACCCAATGTCTGTTGGCATAATGTCCCAGACAAACACGCTGCCTATTTTCCAGAAACGAAAAGAAAAGACGCCTTGGTAAATATCAGTGATGGTGCGAAACGCGTGTCGTGGTGTTCGTTTTCCAAATTTTGCCCCAAGAGGTGCATCACAAACTTCAACCTGTCAAAGCCAACTTCAGTGCAAGATTAAAGCGCTAACGTTCATTGTACCGGTCAGTGACCGGAGTCGCCTCTGTTTATTTTGAGAATGGAAGAAATCTGGATGTTGTCTCTCCCTGTCCAAATGACGGACACCGCTGGGTTTTCCGCTGAGTTTTCCGACCATATCCGCCAACCACAGCAGCATTTAAGCTGTTTGACCTTCTGTCTGAACGATTTGCTGAAGAGATAGTAAATGATGGGGTTGAAGGCTGTGGAGGATTTGGCGAAAAGGCAGGGTAGCAGAGTTACCACCGGCGGGATGTGTTTACTGGAGTGAAACATGGACCAGAAGCTCACGATTGCGTAAGGGCTCCAGGAGAACAGGAAACCAAAACTGACGAGGACCGCCATCTGAAAGGAAAAAGCAGAGAGGATGTTTTAGTGAAGAGGTCTTATTTGTACGACTGCACATGTCTAAAAGCACACCTGGAGATCTTTAAGACCTCATGCTTCTTTGTTACAATGTCCAAAAGCGCTAGGCTGGAGTGCAACTGGGAAGAATGTGTCTGGTAGGAACCCAGAAGTATTGATCATCATCAAGAAGATTCCGTTTTACAAAAGAAATAAAAAATAAGACCAGGTAGAAATACACTATATGGACAAAAGTATCGGAACGCACCTCTTAATGCTTGAATTCTGGTGTTCCAGACAGACACATTGCCACAGGTGCATAAATCGTGCCCCTAGCCATGCAGTCTGCATTAACAAATATCTGTGATAAACATGGGTGATTGCAAAGAGCTCCTTCACTATCCCAGCATGACTGTGATCCAGTGCACAAAGCAAGGTCCATAAAGACATGGCAGCATGAGTTTGGTGTGGAAGAACCTGACTGGGCGCACAGAGCCCTGACCTCAACCCCAACCAACACCACGGGATGGACTGTAACGGAGATTACGAGCCAGGCCTTCTCGTCCAACATCAGTGCCTAATACCACTCAAGCTCTACTGGATGAATGGGCAAAAATTCCCACAGAAACACCCCAAAATCTTGTGGAAAGCCTTCCCAGAAGAGTGGAAACTGCTATAGCTGCAAAGGAGAGGCTGCATATCACTGTCGGTTTCCAATGCCATGTCATAAAAGGTCCTGCTGGTGTAATGGTCAGGAGTCCCAATGCTTTTGTCCGTATAGTGTACCTATGTATTGTGATAGTGTGTGTGTCATGGTCTGTTATGGTGTTTATATTTCCCCTATACGCTTGAAAGATGGTACAAACTCCAACCTCAGGGGAATCAAAACCAGATGTTGATCTTCATCAGCTGCAAGGAGTTAATGAGCAGGACCTTAAATGGATTCCTGCCTGGTTAGCTGAGGAGAGATCTCTCGAACTCTGCAAGCTCTCGCAAGAGCGTGGCTGGAGGCCCCAGTGGAGCCACGTTACAACCTTCCCAAGCCAGCGGTCGCTCGCTAGAACGCGGCCAGGCGGGGTGTCTGGCAGAATGCTGTTAGTGCATTCTGCAGCCGCCCCAGCTCCTCACGCATCGCCCAGCAAGTCAGCCCAATGCGGGCTTCCGTTATCGGTAGAAGTATCGGGGGCATTTGAATGAGTACAAGTACTAATATCTGTATAGTTGCATCTCTACTAATTAGTGCTTTTTTTTTTTTTTATCCAGCCAGGCAGTCAGTGGCATTAATGACCGCGTATTGTAACCCTATGTAGTCATAGGTACTAATATCGCTATTCATTCCATTGGATCAACATGAGGGACATAATTCAACATGATAATATAGGTTGAAGAAAGACCATCGTCCTTCAAACTCAACCCTTTCCTAATCTGGCACTTACCAATGTAATTTTTTTCTCCATTTTTGCAGCGTTGGGGATTTTATCATAATTCTGTATTTCCTGATAGGCCTTGTGGAGCTTCCAGGCGATCCTGCCGTAGCACAGTATGATGGTTATAGCCGGGGTCACCGTGCAGAGAGTGAACATGCTGATGATAAACCAGAAGCTGTTGGACGAGTTCTGAAATTCGGCCCAAGCGATGGTACATGATATGCCGAAAGGTTCCGGGCCGTAACGTCCCCAGCCGAGAAGTGGTGATATAGCCCAGAGTATGGCGTACAACCATATGCAGGTTATAGTGATATAGATCACTTTCTTTTTAATTCTGTTACCTGGAAGTAGGAAATAAGAATAGCTTTCACATTAGCAGGAAAAAATAACGACAAGAAGTGTAAAGTTATAAAAACTGCTTAATAAGTAAATATTAGGGATGTCTCGATCTAGTACTTAGGATCGTTGGCCAATCGAGTCAATTTTCAGGGATCGGCTTTCTCAAACCAAGCCTTTCTCTATCAGGGTTATTCAAAGAGAATCGAAAAGTCACCGCACGGGGGGTGTGTCCAGACCTCGAGGAGAGCAGACGTCTTCCTGTGGAGCTCCGGGTTGTGACTCTGATATTCAGTTGTATACAACCGTTACCTTACTTTAAACCGACGTGCTCTCCTCCGGGGGATCACTGAAGACCCTGGGACACGACTGTATTAATCTGTGGCTGAAACGAGGGAGTGGAGTAAAGATTGGGCCCCTTCTTGCCTCAACGTGCTGCAGGCGGTGGCCATTTTGTGGCCTAGATTGGTGCTCCTGTGAACCGGTGCTTACACGGGAGCTGCCTCCGCATACCTATCTAGATGGGTAAGAAGACCGGCAGGACGGGGCGGCAGGCACACTCACCCCGGACATCCGCACATCGCTGGGCGCCAGCCGCGAGGTAGAAACGCGGCGCCGGGGATCTGGAACGCCGCCGGGCCCCCTGGTGGAGGGTCCCTGCCTGCACCAGGAGAGGACTTGGGAGAGTTGTCCCCTGTGCGGCCGCTTACTGCACCGGATTTACATGCAGTCATGGAGGATTTTCGTTCCTTGTGGCGACATGACCTGTGCGAGGTGCGTGCAGCGTTGGAGCCTCTGCAGACCCAGCTCAGTGCCATCCAGGTGCGGGTACAGGAGACGGAGAAGACGCAGGCTGAAGCTACATCTCGATTAGATGACCTTCATCTACAAGTGGCCCGTTTAAGCTCTGCGGTGCTGTCGCTGGAAGATCGTCACCGCCGGCGGAACCTCCGGGTGCGAGGGATACCTGAAGAGGTACGGACCGAGGACCTGCTGCCCTATGTGTTGGGCCTGATTTCTCACCTCCTCTCTGCTGGGGGTGTTCCTGTGGAGTCTCCGATCCTGTCGGTCCTGCGCCTTCGTAAAGCTGCTGCCGCGCCGGAGACGGCTCCTCGCGATGTCCTTGTTACAACACGCTCTGTGGATGTTCACTCCCGGATCCTTGCAGCCGCCGGCCCATTGTTCCGAGTTACCTACGCCTCCAGATGTCTTATTTTCTTCCGTGACCTTTCCTTTCTGGCGTTGGTGGCTCGGAGGCGCTTCCGTGAGGTCACCTCCCAATTGCGGGACCGGGGAGTCCGCTATAGATGGGGGGCTTCTGGTTCCCTCATAGTGCTGCTTGAAGGTAAACCACACCCAGCGGCGACCTTAGAAGAGGCGAGAGTCTTGCTCGCAGCAGTGGGAGTTGAGTCTTCACCACTGACCCCGATGGCCCCGCTGATGGATCCGGGCTGAGGCCCTCAGTATAGTCGGTTGTCCCAGTTCTTACTTGGACGTGGTTGCCCCTCCACACCTTTCCCCCATTTCTGATGCTATATCCCTTGGAAGACTATACAGTCTTGTTTTGTCTCCCTTACGGTACAATGCTGCATGATGAACAGAGACTCTTTAACTCTCCCCCCCTCCCAGTTTGCAATTGATGTGCAGGACTTGGCTGCTTATGGGGCTCCAGCGGCGGCTCTGGGCCTTTTTCCCGACCCCCCCCCCCTTTTTTTTTTTTTTTTTTTTTGTGGCAGGAATAAGGGTGGCAACAGGTGAGCTGACTGAGTGGGCACCATGGCTCTACCTGCTCTTTTGGCCCTGGGTCGCCCGGCCATGCGGCCTCTTCCATGGCCCCTTGTCCTTTTGATAAGAAGCAGGGGTGAGCCGGGAAAGCCGCGTCCTCGTATTGGCAATCCTCCACTTTTTCTCCCCACTTGGTTTATTTATTTATTTTTGTACGCACCACTGCCCTGAGCTGCCTTCAGGCCCCTCCGTGTGGACCTTGTTGATGTTATCATCCTGTTTATACCCTCCCTTTTGTTCCCCCCTCCCTATTTTACTACTCTCTTTTCTTTCCTGTTTTCTATGCGCTGACTCTCTTTGGAATACGTTTGATTGTTTACCCTTGTTTATTTCTCTTACATGCTCATATACTGGCCCTGCGAGGCCATCTTTACAGGTCGACGTGTGACCTTTTCTATTTTTACAAAATAAAACCTTGAATACCAAAAAAAAAAAAAAAAAAGAAAAGTCACCGCACGGTCGTTGACTTTTCGTTCTCTTCAATTCGACTTGATTTGGCAATCCCATTTCGGCGACCCTGCTGTATATTCAGCAAGCACCACAGGGCCGTCCTAATGCAGGGAAAACCTGCCGAACACTCACCGCAAAACCCAGGTGAAACTCGCAAAACAATCTGGATTAACCCCGCCGAACAGGCTGGAGAAACCCGAGCAGGAGCTGATCAGAGCGCAGAGCAGCCGCCGGAAAAAGCCGACACCGCAGATGAATGGAGTGAAAAAAAATAAAAAAAATTGTTTTGCAAACAAATCCCGAAAAATGCTTAAAAGATCCTAAAAAATCTATAAATAAAGAGACTTTTTACTGCAGAGTATTATAATGAACGGTTTATTAGATATTGAATTAAAACAGGAATATTTTTAACATGGAAGCCTATGGGATTCTCCTGAATAAACCTGTCGAATGAAGCCACCGAATGGCAGAGCAATTCGGCAACTTTCACTGCTGGTTTTTGTTCTCTGAATAGATGAAGCATTGCTTCTCTATGGGGATTTCACCGCCCTCGAACAGGCACCGTATGTGCAGGCAATTTGGCGAACGGCCTGCTCTCTGAATAGCCGAATGGCCAAGAAAGGTAACCGAATGCTGATTTTTAGCGTTCGGTTACCTTTCGGCAGCCATATGGATTTCTTTGAATAACCCCTTAAGTCTTGGACCTGCCGGGTAGCGAGACAGGGACAAAATTATTCAAAATATTTTGTAAAATGCCCATCAGGATTTGTGTATAAGGTGTGTATGAAACCTAAGAATTTCGTGTTTAGAGATTGGTCCCATCCCCAAGATATCTCCTTATTCTATGCAAATATTCCAAAATATTCAAAAGATCCTAAACCCAAAACGCATGTGATCCCGAGCATCCCAGGGAAAAAGGGTTAGTCAACCAGAAATGTGTAAATAAGGCGCACAAATATATTGGAGGAATGTGAAACATTTTAGAGCTGCAGCAGGAGTGGGGCTTTCTAGCTGCATTACTCTGCTTTTTCCTGGTGGTCTCGTAGCGGAGGCTGAGATCGGTGCTCCCTCTGTACCAGATAGTTCTCTTGTGCCTTTTCTGTTTCTGCTATTGTGTACGATAGTCCAAATGTAAAAACATGGAAGTCGTTTCCAGAGTAACTGCAAAATCACATTCTGTAGTGAAAAAAGGTCCATTAAAAAATAATGAAAAGGTCTGTTACTAAACAAGAAAAAAGTCTTAATAAAGTTTAAAAACACAAAATTGTCTTCTGAAAAATGCAAAAAGTTATTTTAGAAAATCAAAAAATTAAAGCGTTTTTGGAAAAAAACATATTTTCAAAAAAATATATTACTTTTTTACATTGAAACCTATGGGATTCGTCTGTTTAAACCTGTCGAATTGAACCATCGAAAATCTGGGTATTTCGCCAGAATGTCAGCATTCTGTGAATAGGAGACACGCTAGTCTTCTATGGGACAATTTCAGTGCCGTTGAATTACGGCGAATTGCTCTGTATTTTGATGTCAATTCACCTGTATTTGGTCAATTGACAGCTCAGTGAATGAACGAATCGACCTGAAATTGCACCAAATGGTGAAATTCTCTGTTTAGTTCACTGGACTGACTTAATCAGTTCTTTTCCATGTGGAATAAGTCTTGAAGCTCAAGATTTCCAGGCTTCCAGTGGTCTGCAGTTTTCCCAGCGAGATGATAGGCGCTCATTTTTATTACTTTTGCTTCTGAGGAAGTCGGTCCAAGTCCACACAGGCCGGACAAAGGGACTACTATCTGCCTTCTTCAGGAACTGTTTGGCCGATGGTACCTTTCACTGATGTGCTTTTACCTTTTTCACTTCTGTGAGTGAAATAAATGATCACTTTTATTCTATATTCGCAGCAGGCTGCACTATTTTTGTTTTACTTCTTTTTCATGTGGAATAAGTCTCAAAGCTCAAGATTTCCAGGCTTCCAGTGGTTTTCAGCATCCCTGGTGGGATGATAGGCACTATTTCCATTAGGGGTGCACCGAAACAAAAATTTCCAGCCGATACCGAAAATTGGAGGACGGCTGAGCAGCCTGCGACAGCCGAAGGACAGTCACCGCTGGAGCTCAGGGCCGAAGTAGGAGTATGTTGCTTACACATACCTACATAGGCCCTGAGCTCCTCCAGCGATGGCAGTCCTCCTGCATCCAAGGCCAGCTTTCTGTGTCGGTCGCCGGGGTGACGTCACGAAAGCCTTTGACCCTTCCGTGACATCATACCAGTGACCAATGGAGAGAGGACACTGGATGCAGGAGGACTGCCATCGCGGGAGCAGCTCAGGGCCAATGTAGGTGAGTATGTGCAACCGGTGGAGGACTTGAGGCTGATGTAGGTGAGTGTGCTCTCCACCCCCCCCCCAACAAAATCCGTCACCTGCTTGGCTGGTTTTCAGCCTCGGGTGAGCCCCTTGCTCGGTTGGCCCTCCGGCCGCGACGGGGACTCGCCTGAGCCTGGAGGATGGCCAAGCAGGCAACTCAGCCGGCCTCCAAGCTCAGGTGAGCCCCACGCCGAGCCGGGGGCTTGCCTGAGCTTGGAAGACAGCCGAGCAGGCAGCCCGGCTGGCCTCCATGCTCAGGTCAGCCCCCGGCTCAGCTAGGCCTCTAGGCCCAATTTTGAAATGAAAATTTTCAGCTGTTTTTTTCGCCTGAATCTCCATTTCGGCCGAAACCGAAAAACACCATTTTCGGCCAATAATTTTCGGTGGCCAAAATTTCAGTGCATCCCTAATTTCCATTGCCTACTTGTGACTGACCATTTGTCTTCACCCCAACTCACATTATTGACATCTTACCCTTTGGTATTCTTTTGTTGTTTACCTCTAGAACAGTGGTTCCCATCCGTGGTCCTCAGGTGCCTTTCACAGGCCAGGTTTGGAAGATATATGAAGCACAGCACAGGTGATATGATTTGCTGCTCAGTGATTCCAGGATTCAGTCTGCATTTCCTTAAAATCTGACCTGTTAGGGGGACCTGAGAACCAGGGTTGGGAACCACTGCTGTAGACTATGTGGCTCGTGTGTGTTTGTGTGTGTGGATATTCATAAATACTGCATGGATTTATTTTTTTATCTACGTATCTATATTAATAATTCCGCTCATTACTTACGGCTGTACGTCGAAGTGCTGGTCACTAGACATCGGATCACGGCCATAGCTGTTAAAGTCATCATACTGGCCACACCAAAGAAGAAGCCCATCAGGGCATAATAAAGGCAGGAAGCATTCCCTCCGAGCCAGCCATGGTTCCAAGCGGAGGCGATGGCCAACGGGTACATGGTGACTGCCATTCCAAAATCTGTCACTGCTAGATTCACAGACAGGAGGTCGGGAGGCTTGAGGTGAGAGCAACATTTCACCGCGGTGATCAGCACAGCCAAATTACCCACAACAGTTAGGATACCTGAAATAAAAATATTACTGATAGTCAGCAACGTACTGTAATGAGGGGAATGTGCCATCATAAACCACCGTTTCCACCAGTTTCCTTGTCATTTCTCGGTGCGAGCAAATAACCCTGAGCGTCTGCCTGTTACCAGCTCGATTGTAACCAGGCCATCGTATCAGCAGCTAGGGCCGTAAAATCAGGAAAGTGCAGATACCACCCACACCACTCTCTACTACTGGTATGTCTGTAGGACTCCATAAAGCCATGTGCGACCCTGTTCAGGCTTGTGTATGCGTGGTCGCACTGAAGCAAAGTAGGGTCACTGAAAGCTATGTTCCCAGTGTTGGGCTACTCGCAGCCAGAAGAGGAGGTGGATTGCACTGTCCTCTGCACCACAGGATCTGCTCCTCTCCTGCCCTAGACGTTGGCTCTGTTTCTGTTTTTTTGGGTACCTCTCCTGCCCTAGACGTTGGCTCTGTTTCTGTTTTTTTGGGTACCTCTCCTGCCCTAGACCTTGGCTCTGTTTCTGTTTTTTTGGGTACCTCTCCTGCCCTAGACCTTGGCTCTCTTTCTGTTTTTTTGGGCACCTCTCCTGTCCAACACATGGGCTCTGTTATTCGTTTTCCATGTACCTCTCCAGCCCTAGACCCTGGCTCTCTTTCTGGTTTTCTATGTACCTCTCCAGCCCTAGACCCTGGCTCTCTTTCTGGTTTTCCATGTACCTCTCCTGCCCTAGACCCTCGGCTCTCTTTCTGGTTTTCCATGTACCTCTCCTGCCCTAGACCCTGGCTCGCTTTCTGGTTTTCCATGTACCTCTCCAGCCCTAGACCCTGGCTCTCTTTCTGGTTTTCCATGTACCTCTCCTGCCCTAGACCCTGGCTCACTTTCTGGTTTTCCATGTACCTCTCCAGCCCAAGACCCTGGCTCTCTTTCTGGTTTTCCATGTACCCCTCCAGCCCTAGACCCTGGCTCTCTTTCTGGTTTTCCATGTACCTCTCCTGCCCTAGACCCTGGCTCTCTTTCTGGTTTTCTATGTACCTCTCCAGCCCTAGACCCTGGCTCTCTTTCTGGTTTTCCATGTATCTCTCCTGCCCTAGACCCTCGGCTCTCTTTCTGGTTTTCCATGTACCTCTCCTGCCCTAGACCCTGGCTCGCTTTCTGGTTTTCCATGTACCTCTCCAGCCCTAGACCCTGGCTCTCTTTCTGGTTTTCCATGTACCTCTCCTGCCCTAGACCCTGGCTCACTTTCTGGTTTTCCATGTACCTCTCCAGCCCAAGACCCTGGCTCTCTTTCTGGTTTTCCATGTACCCCTCCAGCCCTAGACCCTGGCTCTCTTTCTGGTTTTCCATGTACCTCTCCTGCCCTAGACCCTGGCTCTCTTTCTGGTTTTCCATGTACCTCTCCTGCCCTAGACCCTGACTATTGTCCTGGTCTTCCTTTTACCTCTCCTGCCCTAGACCTTGGCTGTGTTATAGTGTTTACCTGTTTTCTCTGCTCTATATTTTTTTACTGGGTTTTCGCTTTTTGTTTCGTTACCCATCCATATTAAAGACTGGATTTCTTCAGGTTGTCCACCCAATCATTACAGGTATATTATTCAGACCTAGCACGCTATAAATAGGATGGGCAATATTACCATTCATTCTCTGATGGGTAGCCAAAATGGTTTCCTCTTAGGCTAATGTCAGATGAACGCAGTCTGAGCGCACTCTGCGTGCGTGCATAACAGACGGACGTACTGACAGAAGATACTGTAGACACCGCACAGTGGTTTTTTCGACGGATGTAGAAAAAAAGGGAAATATGGGAATCAAAATTAATTAAAATTAAATGACCGGTACAGTCAGCCAGACCAAAAAAAACTTTCTGTACGTCAACGTGATGCACGCCACAAATGCGCTGCGTCTGATGTCGCATTATCACGCACAGATGTGGCGCACTCTGCGCGTCCGTCTTAGGCTGGGGTCAGACGAACGCAGGGCGAACGTGCGTTTAGCCGCACTTTATTACGGCCGTGGTAGCAGCGCAAATGACGTCCAACGCAGGCCCACACACGAAGTACGGCCGCACAACGCAAGCGGCAAACAAACGCATTTTTTGCAAGAACATCGAACCGCTAGTACTGACGTACAGAGTGCACTGCGTCCGCATAGCGGTGTGTGTGCGTGATTAGGAGATGTCAGACGCTGCTCATGTCCGGCCAACATAACGTCCAGACACCCAAAGTTTCCTGGTTTGGATCCGTAACAAATCACGGCCGAAATTGTGCATCGTATGACCGCTATCGCGTCTTCTGTGAAAAAATGTGTTTGGACGCATCGATGCACTTTTTGACGGTAGACGTAAAAAATGCGTTCGTCTGACCCTAGCCTTAGCGGTTTTACGTTCTTGCCTAACTTGCGTCCGTTTGCCACGTGTGTTGTGCGTGCGCAGTTCAGTGCGCACGTAATTCGTGTGTGGGTCTCTATTGATCATGATTCTATGCTACGACGGACGTTAAACAGTGCGGCGACACGGACGTGATCACTGCGTTTGTCTGACGTGGGCCTTAATGGTGGGTTCTTTAGAACCCACAAAGTTTACCTTGTCCTTAAACTATTTCCCTCTTGAAAAAGCCGCGGTTCTGTAACGACGAAACATGTTGAGGAGCAGGGCGTCGCTACGTGGGGGCAGGGGGTGCGGCCCGCACCAGGTGACACCCGCCCTTAGGGTGACACCGTCACCCTAAGGGCAGGTGTCTCACCCTGCGCCGCGTGTTCACTCCCTGGGAGCGTCCGAAGCTATGCAGCTTCGGCGCTCGCCTGGGGGAAACACGTCACCAGCCGAGTTCTCGCGAGATTGCGGCTGGACACGTGGCTCCCCCAGGCGAGCGCCCAAGCTCCATGCCGCCGGACGCTCAGAGGGAGCAGAACACGCGGCGCAGGAGGTGAGCCGCGGGCATTATCCTTGAGCTGGTGGCATTATCCATGCGCTGGGGCAGTATCCATGAGCTGGGGGCAGTATCCATGAGCTGGGGCATTGTATCCATGAGCTGGGGCATTATCCATGAGCTGGGGCATTAACCATGAGCTGGGGCATTATATCCATGAGCTGGGGCATATCCATGAGCCGGGGCAAATCCATGAGCTGGGGCATTATATCCATGAGCTGGGGCATTATATCCATGAGCTGGGGCAGTATCCATGAGCTGGGGCATTATATATCATGAGCTGGGGCATTATATCCATGAGCTGGGGCATTATATCCATGAGCTGGGGCAGTATCTATGAGCTGGGGCATATCCATGAGCTGGGGCAAATCCATGAGCTGGGGCAGTATCCATGAGCTGGGGCATTATCCATGAGCTGGGGCAGTATCCATGAGCTGGGGGCAGTATCCATGAGCTGGGGCATTGTATCCATGAGCTGGGGCATTATCCATGAGCTGGGGCATTAACCATGAGCTGGGGCATTAACCATGAGCTGGGGCATTATATCCATGAGCTGGGGCATATCCATGAGCCGGGGCAAATCCATGAGCTGGGGCATTATATCCATGAGCTGGGGCATTGTATCCATGAGCTGGGGCAGTATCCATGAGCTGGGGCATTATCCATGAGCTGGGGCATTATCCATGAGCTGGGGCATTATATCCATGAGCTGGGGCATTATATCCATGAGCTGGGGCATTATATCCATGAGCTGGGGCAGTATCTATGAGCTGGGGCATATCCATGAGCTGGGGCAAATCCATGAGCTGGGGCAGTATCCATGAGCTGGGGCATTATCCGAGCTGGGGGCAGTATCCATGAGCTGGGGCAGTATCCATGTGCTGGGCAGTATCCATGTGCTGGGCAGTATCCATGAGCTAGGGCAATATCCATGAGCTGGGGGCAGTATCCATGAGCTGGGGCATATCCATGAGCTGAGGCATTATCCATGAGCTGGGGCATTATCCATGAGCTGGGGCAGTATCCATGTGCTGGGCAGTATCCATGAGCTGGGGCAGTATCCATGAGCTGGGGCAGTATCCATGAGCTGGGGCATTATCCATGAGCTGGGGCATTATCCATGAGCTGGGGCAAATCCATGAGCTGGGGCATATCCATGAGCTGCGGGCAGTATCCATGAGCTGGGGCAAATCCATGAGCTGGGGCAGTATCCATGAGCTGGGGCATTATCCATGAGCTGGGGCAAATCCATGAGCTGGGGCATATCCATGAGCTGCGGGCAGTATCCATGAGCTGGGGCAAATCCATGAGCTGGGGCAGTATCCATGAGCTGGGGAAAATCCATGAGCTGGGGCAGTATCCATGAGCTGGGGAAAATCCATGAGCTGGGGCATATCCATGAGCTGGGGCATTATATCCATGAGCTGGGGCAGTATCCATGAGCTGGGGCATATCCATGAGCTGGGGCATATCCATGAGCTGGGGCATTATCCATGAGCTGGGGCAGTATCCATGAGCTGGGGCATATCCATGAGCTGGGGCATTATCCATGAGCTGGGGCAAATCCATGAGCTGGGGTATTATCCATGAGCTGGGGCAGTATCCATGAGCTGGGGCATTATCCATGAGCTGGGGCAATATCCGTGAGCTGGGGCAATATCCATGAGCTGGGGTATATCCATGAGCTGGGGCATTATCCATGAGCTGGGGCAAATCCATAAGCTGGGGCAAATCCATGAGCTGGGGCATATCCATGAGCTGGGGCATTATCCATGAGCTGGGGCATTATATCCATGAGCTGGGGCAGTATATC
Organism: Leptobrachium leishanense; assembly: GCA_009667805.1. NCBI lineage: Eukaryota > Metazoa > Chordata > Amphibia > Anura > Megophryidae > Leptobrachium > Leptobrachium leishanense. Next base: position 27,833,895 of record CM019066.1, read on the forward strand.
CATGAGCTTGGGCATATCCATGAGCTGGGGCATATCCATGAGCTGGGGCAGTATATCCATGAGCTGGGGCATATCCATGAGCTGGGGCAGTATATCCATGAGCTGGGGCATATCCATGAGCTGGGGCAAAATCCATGAGAGGAGCTGGGGCAGTATATCCATGAGAGGAGCTGGGGCAGTATATCCATGAGAGCTGCTGGGGCATATCCATGAGAGCTGCTGGGGCATATCCATGAGAGCTACTGGGGCATATCCATGAGAGCTGGGGCAGTATCCATGTGTGCTGGGGGCCGTATCCATGTGTGCTTGGGGCATATCCATGAGAGCTGGGGCAATATCCATGTGTGAGCTGGTCTAGGGGCAATATATCCATGTGTGAGCTGGTCTGGGGCAATATATCCATATGTGAGATGAGGCGCAATATATCCATATGTGAGCTGGGGCAATATATCTCCATGGGTGAGCTGCTGGGGGCAATATATAATTGTGAACTGGGGCAATATATCCATATGTGAGCTGGGGGCAATATGTATCCATGGGTGAGCGCGGGGGCAATATATCCAGAGCTGCTGGGGGCAATATATATCCATGTGTGCTTTCACTGCCTTTGAACAGGCACCGTACTTGCTGGCAGTTGACAAAAATTTGTGTGAGCATATGAGAGAGCTCCACAGCAATAAACCTCACAGTAATGTGTGCTGTGTGTATGAGCATTCAGTGTTATATGGGAGTACTGATTTAGGAGTAAGAGTAGTTAAAAAAAATCCGTAAAACTCGGGGGGGTGACACCATAAGTTACCGCACCGGGTGACACCAACCCTAGTGACGCCACTGTTGAGGAGTGAGGTTCTTTTAACAGTTTAATATTGTGGGTCTGGTCACTTTTGCCCACTTTGGCACCTATCTAATTTTGCCTCTAACAATGAGGGCGTAGCTATCTCTGTTGTATGGCTTTTGTGCTGTTTGATGGTTTTATGGTTATTAATCTATGCTGTATCGCTGATTTAGCAGTTTCTATGATTGCACAATTACATTTTTCAGTACAATTTGTGTCTCAATGAATGTACATCAGGCATTTATAGGAGCCAATTGTTAGGCTCTTCATAGCATTGATACTTACACAGTCTATATAATATCTTGCTATTTAATGCGCATAATTAATCACATATCGGTCGACCTCTATACCTATTTAACCACTTGGATGCTGAGGACGCGCTCAGCGCGTCCTCAGCATTCCCGCTGGTATGCGGAGCGCGCTGAGCGCGTCCTCCCATTGGGTCAGCGTTCGGCGGGTTCCGGCCGATCGCTGGCCCCCCGGTGCGGCTGACATCCTGGATGTCAGCCGCGCATCCGGGACCACAGCCGCCGGAATTAGGTGTCATCGCGGCAGCGCGATGACACCTAATTCAGGCGCCCCCCCGCATGTGCGGAGGAGGCGCCTGAAAGGGAGGGGAGGTCCTTCGGACCTCTCTCCCTCCCGATCGGCGGCTCTGCGGGGGTTAACCCAGGCATCATTTGGAAGGGCACAGCCTGCCCTTCCAAATGATGCCTGGCATTAACCCCTGGGGAGCTGGATCGCGAATCGGCGCTGAAAAGCGCCGGTTCGCGATCCTTTCCGGAGCTGGCCGACATCTTGGATGTCGGCCAAGCCTCCGGGAACTCCCCCTGAGGACTGGCGTCATCGTGTAGCACGATGACGCCAGTCCTGGACTTAACCCTTAACTGCCACCAACGGTGGAGATAGGGAGTTCCAATGAACTCCCTATCTCCCGATCCGTGGCAGCTAGGGTTAAGTTTGGTATTGCTGGATCGGCCAGAGCATGGCCGTTCCAACGATACCAAACATGAAAGTGAAAAATGTTGTAAAAAAATAAAAAAAAATGAAAAATAAAAATAAAAAATTATAAAAAAAAAATAAACACTTTTTTTTTATTTTTTTTGGTTTGTTAATGCAGCAATATTGTTCCCATTTCAATTATAATGTGAACAATGATGCTGCACTAATGATTTTTGTATGCGGTGCGTTTGTTAAAAATAGTGTAATTTTCCCCAAAAAAAATGTAACGAGACCCCATCTCTAATTTTTTTAACAAGCGCACCCCATACAAAATATAACCGCAATTGCTCGCATGTTAAAATGTGAAAAAAAACACTTTACACATTGTAAATTATTGAAAATACATATTTTCTTGCATTTTTTGTTATAATATACAGACATGACATAACGTATACATATAATAATGACATATTATGAATCTACCGAGTCTGACGGAAAGATACGATATATAATATGTCTGGGTCATATACTAAAATAAGCCTTCAAAACACGTTTAAACATGATGAGCAAAACCGGTAAAAATGACCTCAGCACAGGGGCGGGAAAAGCCTCAGCAGCGAAAGGGTTAAGGTGGTCCTCCGAAGATTATGAATTATTTAATGCTTTTTGATTTGATTATATGAAAACCCTCACTAACTCAACGCCCCACTACCTGTCCTCACTAATCACCAAATACACCCCAGCCCGCTCCCTAAGGTCAAACAGTGACCTGCGCCTAGCTTCTCCCCGCATCACCTCTTCCCATGATAGACTGCAGGACTTCACACACGCAGCCCCCACTCTCTGGAACGCTCTCCCTCGTACTGTCAGACTTTCCCCTAACTTCTCTTCCTTCAAACGCTCCCTTAAAACGTTCCTATTTAGGGAAGCCTACCACCCAACTCACTGACGCAACCATCAATCACTCTCACCTTACAGTCCTCTCCTCCTGTTTCCAACCCCAACCCTCCTAGATTGTGAGTTCCTACGGGAATAGGGCCCTCATCTCCTCCTGTACTGTTTGTCAAATGTTGTTCAATGTATTGTAACCCTGTCTATACTGTGCCTATTGTACAGCGCTGCGGAATATGCTGGCGCTTTATAAATAAAGAATAATAATAATAATAATAATGAATGCCTGGCATATTGCTAACTGTCGCTCAGTAGCCTACATTAGCTAGACTGTGTTACTCAGTTTTATTTTGATTTGAATGCACAGACCAACAGGATTGCCTTAGTGAGGTAACCATCCCTCATTGGGTCGTTTCAATTCGTGACCTATTTAATTCATTATATGTTTTTTATGTGTTCGGTGTTATGTTAGTGTAGTGCTGTTTTAGTTCTGTTGCTGTAATTGCTCATTTCTGGCCACCAGGGGGAGACCAGCGCAATGTAAACTATACTGGACACTTTGGGACTATGTTTTCCAGCATGTTTTGGGGCAGAGACAGGAAGTGGGTGGGGAGAACAGACAGACATCCGCAACCTCGTCCGAAGGAGAGCCAGTGCGCGCCAAGGGGTGAACAGAGCAAGACACACGTGAGACAAGGAGCGATTGTGTCCAGGCCGGAGCGCAGGTGCTGCCTTGCGGACGCTGGAGATCGGTTTCAGTGACTTGCCAGAGACCTAGTAATCCACCGCTGAGAGGTTTACACAGATACAGAGCTGCACATTGGACCCCGAGTTAGGAGACCGCAATGATCTAATGGGAGTGCAGGCGGTGAACTGAGAATCTTGTGGCAGAGACGGACAAGCAAGACAAGCGGATCCGGTGGCACAGAGTCCCAGCCCAATCGAGCGGAGAGACGTCCTGAGTCGAGCAGGGTGCAGAGTATCTGCCGGATGGGTGAGAGGCCTTCCAGGCCACAGTACAGTAACAAAGCACGCTGCAGTTTGCGTAAATCTACAGGCCCCAACGTGACTAGTCGAAGACACATTGAATTCATTCACTGGCCAGTTGAATCTAGTACCCGGGTACCAACACACGCATACACGTACACCTTCTTGGGACACAACCTGTACGGGACTTACACTCCGGCAACGAAGGGGTTAAAATTTCCTTTTTTACCGCTGCGCGTTTCTCGCATTACGAATTCCTGTAAATATATATATACCATGCTTGCTTTATATGTGCCAGTTTATTTGAGATCAGTAAACTATATAACTTATAAAATCCACAACAGTGCTGGTGTATATTTATTCCCTAGTGCAGGGAGACTGACCCGAGGTTAAATTCAGCGGCTCCTCCGGGAGTGAGCGCTACATTAGGTTTTTGTACACCTATTAAAATTGATATTGGGTAGTTGGTGTCTACCATCTCTCTTTTTTCTTCTCCAGGATTGAGGAATCAGATTTGTTCAACTAATTATTTATGTTAATGACATATTTTATAATAATTGGGTGAATTTGTTTTGCAGCTGCTATCTGGACGGTTTCAGATCCTCTTGGATTGGTTCTGCCCTGGCTTTATAGATACTAGACAACAGTAGATCTTGTGTCCTCCTACTGCCAACATTTTTCTTCTGGGGGACGAGTCAAAAAACCTGAGCGATTTTCCTCTGAATGTGCCTTAAAAAAGGGATAATCCTATAAATCCACAGCCTGTTAATTGCAGATAACGGCTAAACGCTTGATTGTTTTATATTGTTGTGTTGGCGTCTCCAGACATTAGTAATCCTGATCCAGGTGGATGGTCATGAATCATGTTTTGTTTAACATTTGCTTTTAGGGTAGAGCTGTCAAACATCACACCTCCCAGATATTTCTGATCTACAACTCCCATGATTCCCTGGCCATCTATTGCGTTGAAGGAATTTCGGGAATTGTAGGCATCAACATCTGGGGGCCGTGAGTTTGACAGCCTTGACTTGGGGTGTTATTCACAGACTGCCTGTGTTTGCCTAAATTTCTAACACCTGAGAAATCCACGAGAAACGCCGGCTTATCACAGAAAGGAACTCCATACAGCAGGTGCCAGCAACTTTAGCCCTCCAGATGTTTTGGAACTTTCCCATGAACCTCGGCCAATCTGACGAGTACCTGAGAATCATGAGAGATGAAGTCTCAAAACAAGTGGAGGGACAAGGTTGCCCAACCCTGCCATACAGTGACCAGAGAAGCTACCCAGCATCTTTGACACTTCCTGCAGAATACGTACAGATCGAGTTAAATCGACCGTGGTAGTGAAAGGGTTTTCTCTTGATCTTTGATGTAATCATCAAATCCCTAAAGAATGGTGGAACAAATTGGGATATGACATTGTTTGGAGACAGCTTTTGCTTATATTCTCAGGACAGGCGTTGGGGGATTTTCTGTTTTTTGTGTTTTTGCTCTTAGATCTTAGGTTCATAAAACAACAGTGATAAGATCATGGCAACTTGAAAAAAAAAACAGGGAAGACAGAAAAGGAGAGAAAGAAAACCAAAAAAAACCAAAGCACAAGCCAGAATTCTGAATGTTAGGTGATGTTGTGATAATGGGTTAAAAGGTCAGAGTCTACATTGAGTCCTTCTTCTACGGTGTTAAATTATGTGATCATTTTCATTTCAAATGTTTTACGTTCACGAGAGTCTTTAAAATTTCCTTTGAGGATTTTAATCCTGAGGTTTTTGATGGAGTGGCCGGTCGGATTAAAGTGATGTCCAACCGGGGTACAATATGTATTTTTCTGGTGGTTCTTGATGGAGTGTTTGTGCAGGTTCATCCTGAGATTCAGTTCGAGGCCAGTTTCACCAATATAGCAGCCCTTTTTACTGGATGTGCCGAAGGGGAAAAAATAAAAATGATCACATATGTTAACACCATAAAGGAGGGCCTCAGTGTAGACTCTGGCTTTTTAATCCACTATCATAATGTCACCTAACATTAAAAATTCTGGCTTGTGCTTTGTTTTTTCTTGTTTTCTTCCCACTTTTTCTGTATTCCCTGTTTTTTTCTTTCAATCTGTCATGATCGTATCACTGTTGTTTTATGGGCCTAAGATCTCTAATTTATTTGCTCTCTTTGACATACCATTTTACTCTCATTATTTACGACGCCTATCCCAACCCCCCAACCCCCACCCCTTAATGTTCAATTCTATGATTTTGCTCAGTATAGCTTCCAGACCTGAAGAAGAGAGGTTACTCTCGAAAGCTTGTCTTTTAAATGTAATGTTAGTCCAATAAAAAAGGTATCACTGCGCACTACTATACTCTGGTGATTTTGGCATCTGGACTAACAAGGCTTATCTAATATATATATTAATTATTATTCGATTTTTACCTTCTAAAAGATTTCCATAAGTAGAAATTTATTTTTAATGGCCATGTCATTTTCTATGATTTCTGTTGCATGTGATGTATTGTGTTTGAAATATCTTAGTTATTCAACTAGAAAAAACAAAGAAGGCAAATACTACTATAACCTTATGATAATTCTGGTAACTATGGCTACAATCACTTTTGATCCACGCCAAAAATATTAATATTCTGCTTCTGAGACTAATAAAAATATATATGTTCCGTTAGAGTTACCGTCACTTATATAGCACCAACAGATTCCGTAGCGCTTTACAATGGGGTAAGCACAAATGTGAGGCATAATAAATAATGATACATAAGGAACAGACGGCCTTGCCCATAGGATAATTGTCCTGCACCTGTAACAAATGCTCAACCAGACATCCCGTGACCACTAAGGGACAGAGCTATGAGAGACAAAAGGGAGCAGGGGGAGTATGGAGCTGGTGACCAGAAAGAAAATAGCAGGGATTGCATGGGAGGGACCAGAAGTTTGGGCTTGAGAAGGGTAATTAGCAAAGTGGAAGCAGCTGGAAGGGAGAGCTATAAGTTTAGCCCTGGGACTGGGTGGGACAGCAGAGTGAAAAATGCAGGAGATGAAGATGGTGTTGGATGGAAGCTGTATGAAGAAAGAGACACAGAATTAAGGAGAGTGAGCTGTGTGTGAGAGGAATTTAACCCCTTATCCAGAATGCTAGGGATGACGTGCATTCCAGATTCTGGATTCTTTTTGGATTAGGAATCCAGGAAAATCTGAAGTCGGAGGTGAGGGGGGGGATGCGGTAGCTGAGCCAAAATCCAATTCCTGAGCAAAAAGAGGTTTGTGAGGGTCCTGAGAACGAACAATGGCTTGCTAGTGGCCTGCTCTACGGTGGGGCCCGCTCAGGTCTCACAAAGCTTTAGCTCGATTGTGCCATTACAGGGACAACTGCTCCACATGCAAATCAGACGCCATCACCCAGAAAGGGCGGCTAGTACTGAAATGCTAAGAACGTCATCCCTACACGAGACATGCAGCAACCCCCGACGATTGATGTTCGTTCTCAGGACCCTCACAAAACCCCTGTTTTGCTCACTATACGTTTACAGGGTAATCCAGACGTGGACCCCTTGCTCGAGGTGCCTAGAGGCGTGTCAGCTATACCCTCCTGACGAGCACTAACAAGGCCGAAATGATCGTCGGGGTTGCTGCACCTCCCGTACATCCTTGGTATTTCAGTACTAGCCACCCTTTCTGGGTGATGGCATCTGATTTGCATGTGGAGCAGTTGTCCCTGTAATGGCACAATCGAGCTAAAGCCTTGTGAGACCTGAGCGGGCCCCACCGTAGAGCAGGCCACTAGCGCCGTTGTTCATTTTTAGGACCCTCACAAACCCCTATTTTGCTCGCTATCCACTTCCTGCTGCAGCAGGATATAAACACTGGGAGTTGATGTGCTGCACTTCGTGGGACATACTGTATAGAGCCAACATGTCTCTCACTGACTCTGTGCAGCATGTCTCACTTTGGAGCTGCACAGTCTCCCACCGTGTTCCTGCAGCCATCGGAAGAGCACTGGACTACAAGGGGTCCTTTATGGAGCATCAGGAAGATAGGTAAAAATGATTTTCCGAAGGCTCCAAATTCTGGATTTCGGGATGTTGGAGTCTTCCAGGTTTCAGAATTCCAGACGGGGTGTCCAGCCTGTTGTTTATTCATATCTCTCTATCAATCCTTCTATTTATCTATCTGTTGTTTGTTCATATTTCTCAAATAGTCAGTAGTATTAGTGCGCCTGTGTCTTGTGTTTCATTTTTGGGCTATTTTTTATATCCTTAGTTTTTACCTCGCCCCCCCCCCGAATCTTAGCAGTGTATGAAAATAAATTTAAATAAGTTCCAATGCCCTAACAATATTATTATTATTTACTTTATTATTATAGCGCCAACATATTCTACAGCGCTGAATATATATATAACTGGCTCATTCATGGAATAAGGAAAGTAGCAGAACAAAAAAAGGCCAAATATAAGAATAAAATAGAAATAAATTATGCATTTAATTTGTTTTAGATTTTAATTTTTCTTCTATTTTTGTCTTCATTTACCTTTATATTTACACTGTCTGTAGTGATGCCCCCCCCACCACCTCCCTGTCTCATCTGTGTAATTAAATCTAAAAGCTGTGCTTTCTCTTTATAATGATAAAAAGGAAAAGAATCTCAGAATAATCAATTGGTTTTCAATCAATGGGTTTACTGTGAGTGTTTTAAAAAGCAGCTTCAAAGGCCGAGAAACGCGATTTATCAGCAGATCAATACAGATGATCAGTCCAATACCAGACGTCTCAGACGCCGATAGACTACATCGATTCATTGAAATCTTTGTAACAGATTTTAACATTTTATGACTCAAAGTTGTTGGCAGGCTGTAAAAACATTTGAAAAATGTCTCTCTCTCTCTCTATATATATATATATATAAAAAAATAAGCAGTGGTGGGAGGCACTCCAGGACTTGTAAACAATAAATTTTGTTATTTTACCATTAAAAGTCTCATGTTTCGGCCCATCATAACGGGCCTTTTTCAAGGTATTACCTTGAAAAAGGCCCGTTATGTTGGGCCGAAACGTCGGACTTTTAATGTAAACAAATAAATGTTGTTATTTTACCAAGTCCTGGAGTGCCTCCCACCACTGCTTATTTTTCTATATCTACCATTAAGGGAGTACAGCACCCGGGCATATTTTCGTCTGTGGGATCTCCGACCCACACCACAATACTTTGGAGCTGAGTGCCTGGTCCCCCTTCTTTCTATTTATATATGCACTGCCTGGCCAAAAAAGAGTCACCCATCCGGTGCCAATAGGTGTGAGAATTCCATTGGATAATGAGCAAAAATTAGGTCATGTGACTCCCTGAATATACTGAATGAGCAGGTTTCCCATCAATGGGTTTTTTCTCCCCTGATGGCACAGCGGGCATATTCCCAGATGGCAATGCCAGGATTCATCGGGCTCAAATTGTGCAAGAGTGGTTGAGGGATCATGAGACATCATTTTCACACATGGATTGGCCACCGCACAGTCCAGACCTTAAACCCATTGAGAATCTTTAGGATAATGTGCTGGAGAAGACTTTACGCAGCGCCGCGACTCTCCCATCATCAACACAAGATCTTGGCCACAAATTAATGTGACTCTAGACCCGAATAAATGCTGTGACATTGTATAAGCTCATTATTATTATTTATTTATAAAGCGCCAGCATATTCCGCAGCACTATTGAAATTATGTTGCGGCGAATGCGTGCCGTGATCACAGCAAAAGGCGACACAACCAAATTACAGTGTGTGGGTTTCTTTTGGCCAGACGGGATAGATAGATATATATATAATACACACAAGGTTAATAATACACAGCGTCATATTTACATACTGTACTTTTCTATATATTATATCCTTAATCTGATAAAAAGTGAAGTTTTATGCATTTTTGGCTACTTCAAATTTTGATTGTTGCAATAAAGTGGATGATCCAATAATGAATGTGAAGGATCATAAAATCGCGCACATTAATGTTATTACAGGAAATAGTTACAGCAACGTCGCATGAAAACAATGTTTCCACTCACCTATTATCAACAGAAAAACGCCCGCTGCGTAATCCACCAGAGGATGCAACTTGGAGACATACTGTTCCATCGTCCGATCTGTAGGAATGTAACTTTTTAACTCTTTAAGCCATCACAAAGCTAAGAATAATGATTGATGTAGAAGCCTGTTCTATTCAGATCTGTACGAGGGTCTCGGAATCTTCACAAGAATATGTGAGGGTCTCGGAATATTCTGAAGAATACTTGAGGGCCTCAGAAGAATAGGTGAGGGTCTCGGAATCTTCTGAAGAATACGTGAGGGTCTTGGAATCTTCTGAAGAATACGTGAGGGTCTCGGATTCTTCTGAAGAATACGTGAGGGTCTCGGAATCTTCAGAAGATTACGTGAGGGTCTCGGAATCTTCTGAAGAATACGAGAGGGCCTCAGAAGAATACGTGAGGGTCTCGGAATCTTCCGAAGATTACGTGAGGGTCTCGGAATCTTTAGAAGAATACGTGAGGGTCTCGGAATCTTTAGAAGAATACGTGAGGGTCTCGGAATCTTTAGAAGAATACGTGAGGGTCTCAGAATCTTCAGAGGATTACGTGAGGGTCTCGGAATCTTCAGAAGAATATGTGAGGGTCTCGGAATCTTTAGAAGAATACGTGAAGGAGGAATCCTGAGCCCTTCGATGAAGTGAGAGGGAGAAGGGAACAGCCGGAGGCAGGTGGAGGCTTTGCCAGGGTGGACGGTTAGAGGCAGGAGAGATCGGAAAGTCATGTTGGATTGTATATAACGGGGAAAGCACAGAGAAGGGGAGGAGGTGTGTGTCACAAGAAAAGGAGGGGATTGTCACAGACATGTGAAGGAATATAAATGTCCCTTGAATAATAGATTAGACAAAGGTTACGGAGGAACGAGAGGAGGACGAGATGCACAGAAAATAATGTGTTTTTTGTGTGACTGGAATAAAGTTCAGACTTCACTTTCAAAGAAAGATCATTTTTTGATGACGAACGCGTTCGGGATTCACAAAAAGGACAACGACGCCGTGTGATGCTCACTTCGAAAAATGAAACATCTATAGGAAAGTAATAGAATCGCGACTATGGATAAATGATGGAGAATTACAAAATTTTGAGAAAAACTCATCTAGTTGGGGGGATACCAGGGCGGGACATATTTAAAAAAAAATTTACTATACGATTTGATCGTCTTTTTTTTAAAGACGCAACTTTTTTTTTGCACTTTCTTTGACGTGGTTTTTTTTATGGCATCATAGCAATAGGATACCTTTAAAATCTCTCCCTCTGTTTCCTGACAGAAAGTTACACTTCACCATTTTTTCCCCTGAACCACAAGCAAGCGATACTCAAAGCAACCTCAAAATACGCCCCCCCCCCCAGATGTTTCTCCCACGGGTCTCTGGCCATTTATTGCATTCAAAGCATTCTGGGAATTGCAGGCAATAAATATCTGGAGGGGGCAGGAGTCTGAGATGTCCGCTCTATGTGCTCAACACTTCCTGAATAACCTCTTGAAAGGTTATTAAGGAATGAATTCATTGTGCGTTAATTTAACATTTTCATTCATTTTCTATATTGACAATTGAATTTAGTAATTTAACCCCTCCACTGCCGAGCGTGTTTTGTTGACAACGTATTTATTAGGAATGTGGGATGTGGAGTTAGTTAGACATAAAATAAATTGGAAAGTTTGCACAGAGATTGTTTTTTAAAAATAGTGAAGAGATAAAAACAATGTAAATTTGTTCATTTTTTATTTTTCATGTATTGGTTCATCCTGTACAGAAATATCACTGGGATGAAAGGTTGTAAACTCTAGATGGTGTCCTATATCTCGCACAATGCCACACATGGGGTCTGCATTATCAGCATGCAGGCAGAAATGGCCTTTGTGTCAGTAAATGTGCTGCAGACAAATGATAAAATGGTGAGATCTGCAGTTTATGGGGATTTGTAGTGATCATGATGAGATTATTAGTAATGCAATATCTGTATGTGCTGCATAATGCCTGTGTATGGGAATTACAGTAACACCTTGTATCTGTATGTGCTGCATAATGCCTGTGTATGGCAATTACAGCAACACCTTGTATCTGTATGTGCTGCATAATGCCTGTGTATGGCAATTACAGTAACGCCTTGTATCTGTATGTGCTGCATAATGCCCGTGTATGCAGTGGCGTAGCGTGGGGGGGGGGGGCTGGGGGGGCCGTGGCCCCGGGCGCAGTTTTGTTAGGGGCGCATTTGCGCCCCTAAAACTGGCCCGGGGGGTTGAGGGGACCCAGATGCCGGGCAGCGCGGGAGTGCCTGCCCGGTCCTGAAGAGTCCGTCCTGTTAAAGGGAAGCGGCTGCGTGCAGGCGCAGCCGGTCACGTGGTCCGGCTAATCAGGTGGTACTGAGTCTCTGTACCACCTGACTGGCCGGACCGCGTGACCTGCGCACGCACGCCACGCAGCCGCATCACCTTCAACAGGACGGACTCTTCAGGACCGGGCAGGCACTCCCGCGCTGCCCGGCATCTGGGTCCCCTCAACCCCTGCCGGAGCTGGAGCAATATCCAGGTGAGAGCTGGGCAAATCCATGTGTAAGCTGGGGCAAATCCATGAGCTGGGGGCAAATCCATGACCTGGGGGCAAATCCATGAGCTGGGGGCAAATCCATGAGCTGGGCAAATCCATGACCTGGGGCAAATCCATGAGCTGGGGCAAATCCATGAGCTGGGGGCAAATCCATGAGCTGGGGCAAATCCATGAGCTGGGGGCAAATCCATGAGCTGGGGGCAAATCCATGAGCTGGGGGCAAATCCATGAGCTGGGGGCAAATCCATGAGCTGGGCAAATCCATGACCTGGGGCAAATCCATGAGCTGGGGGCAAATCCATGAGCTGGGTAAATCCATGAGCTGGGGGCAAATCCATGAGCTGGGGGCAAATCCATGAGCTGGGGCAAATCCATGAGCTGGGCAAATCCATGTGTGAGCTGGGGGCAAATCCATGTGTGAGCTGGGGCAAATCCATGAGCTGGGGGCTGGGCAAATCCATGAGCTGGGCAAATCCATGTGTGAGCTGGGGCAAATCCATGTGTGAGCTGGGGAAAATCTGTGAGCTGGGGGCAAATCCATGTGTGAGCTGGGGGCAAATCCATGTGTGAGCTGGGGCAAATCCATGAGCTGGGGCAAATCCATGAGCTGGGCAAATCCATGAGCTGGGGGCAAATCCATGAGCTGGGGCAAATCCATGTGTGAGCTGGGGGCAAATCCATGTGTGAGCTGGGGCAAATCCATGTGTGAGCTGGGGCAAATCCATGAGCTGGGGCAAATCCATGAGCTGGGCAAATCCATGTGTGAGCTGGGGCAAATCCATGTGTGAGCTGGGGCAAATCCATGTGTGAGCTGGGGCAAATCCATGAGCTGGGGCAAATCCATGAGCTGGGCAAATCCATGTGTGAGCTGGGGCAAATCCATGTGTGAGCTGGGGCAAATCCATGAGCTGGGGCAAATCCATGAGCTGGGGGCAAATCCATGAGCTGGGCAAATCCATGACCTGGGGCAATCCATGAGCTGGGCAAATCCATGAGCTGGGGGCAAATCCATGAGCTGGGGGCAAATCCATGAGCTGGGGGCAATCCATGAGCTGGGGCAAATCCATGAGCTGGGCAAATCCATGTGTGAGCTGGGGGCAAATCCATGTGTGAGCTGGGGCAAATCCATGTGTGAGCTGGGGCAAATCCATGACCTGGGGCAAATCCATGAGCTGGGGGCAAATCCATGTGTGAGCTGGGGGCAAATCCATGTGTGAGCTGGGGGCAAATCCATGTGTGAGCTGGGGCAAATCCATGAGCTGGGGCAAATCCATGAGCTGGGGGCAAATCCATGAGCTGGGGCAAATCCATGTGAGAGCTGGGGCAATATCGATAACGTGTCCACAGGTGGGGGCGCACAATTCTTGGCTGGCCCCGGGCGCTGACAATCCACGCTACGCCACTGCGTGTATGGCAATTACAGTAACACCTTGTATCTGTATGTGCTGCATAATGCTGTATATGCTGCATAGCGCCGATTCGTTATCCGGCTCCCATGGGGTTAATTCCAGGTACCGTTAGGAAGGGCAGGCTGTGCCCTTCCAAACGGTGCCTGGGTTAACCCCCTGCACCCCGGCGATCGGGAGAGAGAGAGGTCCGAAGGACCGCCCCCCCTCCCTTTCAGGCACCTCCTCCGCACATGCGGGGGGCGCCTGAATTAGATGTCATCGCGCCGGCGGCGGTTCCGGGTGCTGGGCTGACATCGAGGATGTCAGCCCGCACCGGGGGGCACAGCGATCGGCCGGAACCCCGCAAGGAACGCTACCTGCAGATGGACGCGCTGAGTCCATTTGTCCGTCCAATTTTTTTGTTAAATATTAATTTGGTCTTTGAGAGACACTAGTACTCTGATGTTTCTATCAGGGTAACTGAAGTTTATTCCAATTATATAGGGGTAGACCCTCTGGCCTCTCACTACCTTCTTAACCAAGATTCCTTTAAATGTTTGATATGTCTTTTTCTGGTATTATCATTCCGTTACGCTCTACCATTGAGGTAGCGATCTTTAAAAAAAAGACGATCAAATCCTATAGTAAATTTTTTTTTAAATATGTCCCGCCCTGGTATCCCCCCAACTAGATGAGTTTTTCTCACAATTTTGTAATTCTCCATCATTTATCCATAGTCGCCATTCTATGCATTTTTTACACGAGATATTTTCAGACGGATGAAAAAAGTGCGCTCGGATCGTAATACCAGCGTTAATTTACGCCCGTTAACAGTTAACGCCGCGCGCAAAAAAAATTGCGCTGCACAAGCTTTTTTGCGCAAGGAATGTAATAGGGCCCTAAATTAATAAAAAAAAATTTTTTTGCTGCAATTGAAAAGAATAAACGGTTGAATAAAAAGTGGATAAAAACGGGGAATTTGTTTACATTGAAACTAATGGGATTCACCTGTTTAAACCTGTTAAATGAATGCACCGAAAATCTGGGCATTTCGCAAACTTTTTGGGGCTGTTTGGTGTTCTCTGAATAGATTAACCATTGCTTCTCCATGGGGAATTTCACTGCCACCAAAATACACCGTATTTCGCTAGCAAATCACTAATATTGGCGAATTGCCACAAAATTGCACAGTACGGTCAAATTCTCCGTTCGGTTGCAAGTTCGGCTGTCTTTGAATAACCCCTTTAGAAACATAACCATGAGGTGGTTGGGTCAGAGACTGTACAGACTTTTAAACAACGACTGGATGACTTCCTGCAGACACAGAATATTAAGGGTCATAATATTTAATATGTGGGTAAAAGCTTCTTGATCCAGGGAGAAATCTGACACCATCTGGGGTCAAGAAGGAATTTTTTTCCCAGTGTGTTGCATATTCAGCGAGCGCTTCGCTCTGGGTTTTTTGCCTTCTTCTGGATCAACAGCAGTAGGTGATTGTGTGAAAGGCTGTACTCGATGGACACACGTTTTTTTTTTAAGCCTGTGTAACTATGTATACCTGAAGAACATCATGAGCTGTGAACCCCCATAAAGAGCTCTTACTGTTTTGGATTCCTCAGTGGATTCTAGAATTCATGGAATAGGTTCTTTAAAACAAATACTACATGCACAACACAAAATATACCTTTTTTCCCCTCTCTTTATTCCTTTTTTTTCTATCTATTGTGTATAGCATAGTGTAGTATAATATATAGTTCAAATACTGACCACACATTATGATCATTACAGAATATTGTCCATTTTTTATCATCAAAAAGGTATTGATTGGCAGTGGCAGGGTCCCAACCTCCTGTATACACACACGTTCTCCTGATGACACATGGCCATTACCCTTGCCATTCTACTCCATATGAGTCACGCTCAGGATGCTGCTTTCACACATTATTACCTGTCGTAATCATAAGCCCAGGGATGTTTTTAGGCTGCAAGTGCCATGTTACAACATGGATCAATGCACATGATCCTTACGTATTATAAATGGTGCATGCCATTCATTTTGATTGAGAAACCGCTCATTATGGGATGGGAGCAGAATAGAAATAGCAGATGACAGCAGTCTGATTGACGAGATGAAAAACTGGGATTGTGTTATTGCATGTGCATGATTTAAAATGTTATTCGGTGAAAATAGTACAGTTTGGAATCTCATCTAATAGTGTTAAAGCTGCCCAACGCTTCAGTCTCGCATGGTGCCCGAAGCTTCTTGTAAAGACCTCTTCCCAACATACAATTGTCTTCAGATCTTTCGATTGAGTGGATTCCTCATGCTGTCGAACGCCAGACCTTTAGCCACAGTTTCTCAACGAATAACCTTTATGAATGTGAAACATAAGGTACGAGCCTTGGCTTTGTGCATTTTTAGGTTTCTATTTCTATAGGTGGCCTTCAAAACCCAAAAAGGTTCTTATAGCTTCAACTGAATGACCAAGAATTTCACCTATCAAGTTGTGATGCTATTAGATACCTTTTAATGTGAAAGAATGGTAAATGATTGTCAGGATTACGAAACAGAAGGGTAGTGTAGCGATAGCAATGTCCTTCTTGGATGTGGTGAGTTTCAAGACTTTTCGTAATCCTCTTCAGAATATCCCTCAAATAAAAATACAGAGAAAAGGAGACATCATAGTGCGACCCATATATCACTTGTGTGGCAAGGGTAAGTAAATCTCACTCACATGAAGTGGAACCCTCCTGGTTCTGGGTCAATCGTCTTTAGGGTCGTTCACTGGCCACCCAAATGCCCCTCCTAGAATGGGTCAGTTCTCCTAGCGAGGATAGATACCTCGGATATACGGAAGGTTACTGGATCCAAGAGTCCACTCAGAGGAGCCAATAAGAAACTCCAAAGAATGTAGGGTAAATGAAAACAATAAAATTGCTTTTAAATGAATAAAAATATTTAATAACAAATAAAAACAAAAAGCCAGGACGCGTTTCGCCGAAATAGATAATGGATCCAAAGGCTTCCTCAGCTGGCTGGAGCAGCTGGAGTGGAATTGGGCACGGTCGCCGCCAAACTTCTCCGGGGGAGCCACGTATGGTTCGGGTCCCGTCGCGTTTGTGTCGGGTGGAGGCGTGGCAACTACTGCGGCTCTACCGGCGGCAGCACTGCCGGCTGTTCCTTGTTCTAAGCGGTTTAGATGTCTCTGCATAGCCACCTGGTTGGCTTCCAATACTTGAGCAGACTGTGTCAGTACGTTGAGTTGTTGTGAAATGGCAGTCAAGGCTTCGGGTATACTTGCTGGTTCCATGATGGCTAGTTCGTTCTGTCAGGATAGGGTGGCGATGGGAACCGGTGTGCAAGGTATACCAACTCGGCTCATCTACTATGTGGAGGGTTAGATACAAATATACAACCTTATCCACAATAGTGCATGGGTGATAGGCAGAATCAAGTACGTAGTGAGGTCCAGAGCCGGTTTCAGGATATAGGCAAACAGCGAAGTCGATAATGGTAGCCGGGGTCAAAAGGGTTAATTCAGGCAGCATAAACGTTAATTCAGGCAGAAGGTCACAGGATAAGGCAGTCAGCAGAATCGTTTAAACATAAGCAGGGTTCGATACACGGCAAGGCAAAGTAAGCTTCAGTAGATCAGACACACTGTATCACATGAGAGACTAGACGAACTAGCAATGAACTCACCCATCAGCCGGCTTCTTATAGAGGGATCTCAGGTTCTAGCTGATTGGTGGGCGGGATGACGTCAGACGTATGGAGCGTCGTGGCGCGCCGCACGCGCGCATGCGCGGATCACTTTCCTTCCGGGATGCTGATGGGGAAGGAGCCTGGGCGCCGTTTGTAAGCTTGCCGGCGGCCATCTTGGGTCCGCGCGGCGGCGTGGGTAGTCCTCACAATGATGTATGAAAGCGTTGTGTAGTGCCCATCCTCTCCAATGAACAACTCACATTCCTATTGTTGAATATTCTTTGAGCTAAATTACAGTCTTCACGCAAACGTTTGCGCCGGTGCAAATAATCAATAACGCGAGGGGTAAAACCATTTGCGCCGAATCCCGTATTACATAGTCAGCGCAACAACCGCACGCAATCGTCTATCGCGGGTGAACCTGCGCGAACCCTGCGTGAGTTTACTGTACTGCGCGCGTCCTATACTTAACATTGTGAGCGCAAATGCAAATGTGCGCCGGTACTCGGATGGTATTACAATCTATTTTGCGGTAATTACCGCATAGCCTTTGCGCGCATAATTTTAGCAACTGCAAAAAGCTGGTGTTAATGGCAAATCTGAACAACCTGGCCAACCCAAATACACCAGTCCATAAAAAATAATGCAGCTAAGTATACAGTAGTTGCCCATTCAACTCATACCCAAACAATAAAATAGAGAAGTTGTGTGTGCATGTGTTATCGCTGCAGCATATATGCTCAGATTGACTTTGACCGGAGCAAAAACTTAACGTGAGACAATTGTGGTTCTTAATTCTGATTGGCTGAATCGCGACAAAAAAACAGTCCGCACACTGATTTTTGCGCGCGACGGTACTGCGCGAGCATTTGGGCGTGTCCTGTTTGCACGCGTTATTGATCGTCGGCTGAAAAGACGTGCGAGGATTGTAATACCGGCGAGGATTTTTGCGTGAAGAATGTAATATAGCCCTTTGTGTTTTATAGAGAACGGAAGTGACCATATTAGCAGCTCCATCCTTCCTAAAAGGAGGTCATGGGGAGTTGGGGACCGCTGTTTCATTCATTCTAGTTGGCTTGCCTGCTCAGATTTCATCTACTTGATATTATGATTATCGGAATGCATTGTTGGGTGATTAACGAATTATTCAGCTCATTAAGGTCAGTTTGGAGATACATTGGTAGACTTTTGAACAGATTTTGTGAAAATTTTTGCCTTCCAAGCAATTTTCTCCCATTTGTCAAATCAGAATATTGAGAAAACGACTGTAACAGAGCAGCTGTACCCGAACTGAGTACTTCCATCAGCGGGCTTTCTCCCCTTTAAAATAGTTCCCACAGTCGCCGGGGCAATCTTCCCAACCAGCCCACCCAAACTTTAACTTCAGTTGAAAGAAGGATGGCGACCGTGAGCATTCAAAAGCAGACTTCTTGTAACACACATACAGCTATACAGTTAAGGGACAACCCCCTTCACGAATACATCACAGATAACATCAACAGATCAAATAACTTCACAGTGAATGGGACCTTCAAACAATGGACAATGGGACCTCCTGTGAGGAGAAGCGGGGGGGGGGAAGCAGGTAAAGCAAAGGAATATTTTCTTATAGAGAGAATGTACACCATGCAGGGAGGATAGATAATAGAGGGACTGAACACAGTATACACAACAGGAGACTCTCTACAATAAATACATAAGGGAATAATACACAGACATCAGAAATCTTTAGTTAGCTGGGGGATGTTTAAAACAGTGAAAAACCAAATATATGTAAAAGGTCCACCAATTCCCCAATAGTCTCTTTCACAGGTCATAGTCGCCGGAAGCTAGCCCACAGCCCCCTCTAGATGACCCAGTGACGGTAGGTTCCTTCACAACGACCCTTCCTTAGACAAATGTCTTATGTTTTTCAAGACAACTTGACTTATTCAGGTCACCAAGATCAGTTTGGAAATAGAGTAGTAGATTTTGGAACATATTTAGTGAAATTTTAGCGGAATTGTTATTTCCAATTCTCCCATTTGTAAAATTAGAGCATTGCCACAAAAATTACCTTTCTGTAGACGGGTGTCTTGTTTTTTTAATACAACTGGAATTATTCAGGTTTTTAAGGTCAGTTTGGAGATAGATTAGTAGAGATTGGAATAAATTTTGTGAAATTTTGCCTTCCAAGAGTTTTTCCCCGACTCCGCCATTTGTAAAATCAGACCATTGGTAAAATGACCCTTCCGTAGATGACTGTCTAATTTTTTCAAGGCAACTGACATTGTTACTGTGTTATCATTGATTCTGAAATGTAATATTCCTTGGAGCTCCACAATAGCATCATGGGTAATAAAATCCCATCATACTTTCCATGGTACTTAATTTGCTCAGTGGGCTTCCAGTCATTCTCTTATCCTGTATCTTTTTGGAAATCGGTGTACTCACAGGGTTATTCACAGAGAGTCGATCTGGCCCCGAAATGTCACCGAACAGGGAATTTCCCCGTATGGTGCCATTTCATGGCCATTCGACTATTCACAGAGCAAGCAGTGTGCCAAATTTTGGCGAATTGCCAGCAAGTACGGTGCCTGTTCGACGGCAGTGAAATCCCCCATAGAGAAGCAATGGGTAATCTATTCACAGACACCGAACAGCAGAGAAATGTCAGAGAAATGCCCTGCTTTTCAGTGGTTTCGTTCGGCAGGTTTATTCAGGCGAATCCCATAGGTTTTAATGTTAAAAATATTCTCTTTTTGTCAATATCTATTAAACCGTTTATTCTTTTAATCTGCAGTAAATAGTCATTTTATTTTATTTTTAGGATCTTTTAGGCACTTTTCGGCCTTTTTTTCAGGAAATATTGTTTTCCGTTTTTTTTTAAAATTACGTGTTTTTTCATTTTTCATACCTTTTTATTATCATTCATAGGATCTTATATGTAAATTCCAGACATTTTCGTTCAATAGTTTTTTTGCAAACAGCGTTTCAAATTTGACACTTTCAAACATATTATTTTTTTTTCACCCGTCAGGCAGCTTTTTTCTATGGTTGGTCGGTGCTCTGCTCAGCAGCTCGACGGCTGCATTTGACGGCTGTCGGCTTGTTTGTGGCGGCTGTCGCGCGGCTGGTTGGCGATGGTGGCCAGCGAGCTTACGGTGGGTTGGTGGCAGCATTCAGCAGCCGATTCGCTGCACTTCGGGGACCTTGTGTAACGTTGGGGGCTTCCAGCCTCTCCGGTATGCTTGAAGGCAGCATGTCTGATGCTGCTCGCTGACCAACGCCCGGTTTAAATAGAGACAGGCAGGGAGGTGGCTGCATGAGGCGCGGCTTGAGAGGGGGGCGCGGTTTGGTGAAGGCCTTTTAAAAACCCACAGTTCCTTCTAAACAGTGCCAGATCGTGGTTATCCATACCTGAGTTCCCTGTACCTGAATTCTCTCGTGATTTAACCTGTTATTGACCTCTGCTTGTTTTCTGACCATTCTACCTTCTGTTGCCCTAGACTATTTTCCTTGTACTACGCTACTGCACTGATATCGACCCGGCTATTCCATTTGACTATTCTATACTCTGTATTCCTGATTCTGGCTCGTCTGACTACCCCCGTGTTGCTGACCTGGTTTTGTATTACGAAATTGTCTTTGATTAACCCTTTCTGTCTAGCTAGAACATATTTACCTGGACAATTTTTAAGGACCAGACAGTTAGGGATTTTTCTACAGCTACTAGACATGTGCACAGCACAAAATTTCGTTTTGAACTAATGGATTAGTCCTAAAATGCAATTTATTTAGTTGCTAAAGAAATTCGTTTTCAGTTCTTTAGTATGAAAACTAATTTCATTCATCCGAAAACCAGTGGATACAATTACTATTGTAGTGGCTCCTCATAGGGCTGAGATCGCTGCTTGTTACACTATCTCTCACTTTCAGCACAATGTGGGCCATATTACATAGTTGATGCTAACTTAACCAGAGCTGTTGTAAACTTCCCAGAGCCATTATAGCCTATGGAGGTTTTCAGTTTACAACAGCTCTGGTTAAGTTAGCACCAACATTCTAATACTGCCCCGTGTCAGGCAAAGCTGTTACAGTAACTGACTGCTGCTCATCACAGTGCTCAGTTTCAGTAAAACTAGTAAATAATATTTTTATATATAAGAGGTTAGAACAATATTATTTCCTTGTTTTACTGAAACTCTGAGAGCTGTTACAGTCAGTTACTGTAATAGCGGAGCCTGATACATTGTACTGAGAGATAATGTCACATGCAGCCGATCTCAGTGCTCACAGCCGCTGGATTTAAAGGGCTAAAAAAAAAAGGCTCCTCTCTGTATAATGTTTAGAACATCCTCCTGCATTAATTAATACTCCTCTCTGTATAATATATAGAACATCCACCTGAATTAATTAATGTCCCTCTCTGTATAGAACATCCTCCTGAATTAATTAATGTCCCTCTCTGTATAGAAAATCCTCCTCAATTTATACCTTTCTCTGTATAATGTATATAACATCCTCCTGCATTAATACCCCTCTCTGTATAATGTATAGAACATCCTCCTGCATTAATTAATGCCCCTCTCTGTATAGAACATCCTACTGCATTGGCATGTGGAGGGTGCAGAACTTCGGATGTTGCGATGTTGCGCTCTTCATTGCTGGTCTCCTTCACTCATCAATGTAATATCACAAAAAGAACTGAAACTAAAATGTAGTGCATTTTATTTAGTTTCTTTCGTTTTTTGTACTGAGCAGTTTCGTTTCTCTTGAGTCATACGAAAAGTAAATTATCCGAAAATTCGGACTAAATCATTTTAGTACTAAAACGAATGCACATGTCTAACGGCTACCCTGTTTGTAGCTTTTTGGCTCTATGGAGTGTTGGGCTTTAAGGACTGCGTGGTGGGATCCGGGAATCGTGACACGTTGCGATGAATTCACCGCAGGGTGGGGAAATTTGATTTCCCCGGAGTGCGGGGTACGACAGAGCACCGAAATGTCGGCAACATTTCGGTGCTCTTTGAATAATACTCCCTAAAGTACTCTAGAAAATGTCCTTGTTAAATTCTAGATTTCCATTAGAATTACCATAAACCTTTTTCAAGTTTCTTCTTATATATCAAAACCGAAGTAAGGCGCTGCGCGACTCTGATCAGAGGAGACGATAGACACAACCACACCGAGATATGGCAGATTATCATCTGATCAGTCCGTGGTCTGTCAGGTTCGTTTATTGTTTCAACATCCAATAGAAATGTTCGTTATATATAAAAACTTCCTGCAGTGTTCACTCCCAACATAGGAATGTGATACAACAACCAATCAGAGCAGATACATTTCTACATCATGTAACAAAGATTTTGCGGGCATTTCTAACACAGGATATCTATTTCCATCACCCCGCTGACTAGCCTCGAGAGGAAACGAAATTGAACAGACACCGTGCTGGAACAAGGAGGGGGGGATTTCACACTAATGCAAAAATTAAAAAACTACCTATCATATTAAAATACCTTTCAGTCCTCACCCGAAAAAATATTATGAAAACCTCCTCTGGAAATTAGATTACCACGATGTCGGTCTTGGTGGCTCCAGTGCTTCCTACATTATCGTAAACATGTTACGAGAAAATACACATTGAAGGACGCCGCCATTGTATATTTAGATGCATTCTATGACTTATGAGTTCCTCTTTCCTTGACTGACTCGCTTTGCTCGAAGGCTGACGCATTAGCCGGCCCATGGTTCCTCTCTGAATAGCTTTTTTATGCTTTAATGCTACTTGTCAAAAATGGATAAAAACCTTTCTTCGCGTAGCCTTCAATATGTAAATATAAGTCATTATCCTGCTTCTGGTCCTTGAATTCTTTTGCAGCTCACCTTTTTAATAGCTGTAGGTCTCTTATTGTCTATGCTCCAGTATCAGCCGACGAGGCCGTTTGGTTCATTCGTGTGACGAAGCCATGAAATGACCCTGAGCATATTGCTGTCGGAAATTGACAGCTCTGTTTTGAGATAATTTATTCAAGGCATCCGTTCGGAGAATTCTTCACCATGCCTGGAAGTTGTGTAGCCTTTGTATCATGTAGTAATAATGTAACAGTAGTACCTGCTTTATTAACAGCTAAAATGTCTCATACTGTCGTGGTCGCTAGTAACAATGCGCAGAATATAGGACAGACAGTAAAACCCAACACTGGTCCTTGTGGTGGCTGGAAACACAGCAAAGGGACAGAGGAAAGCAAAGGAAAAGCCGATAAAAGAAAAACACAAGACCACAAGCAAAAATATACGGGTCCTTGGAATGACCTGGCTGGACAGACATGGGTAAATGCAAAAGAGTAATCAGGAAAACCAAACCAATTCAAAGGTATCAGAGATCAAGAATGGTCAATAAGCAATCCAAGGTCAATATCCCAGAAAGACAAGAATAATATGAGAGAGAGCTAAAGGGTCTAGAAACAAACCCACGATAGGGCAATGTCCCGTGAACGATTGAAAGCTTATGTAGGTGTCAAAGAAGCCCCATTGGATAGCGTCATCTGAGCGCACACTAGAAAGTACGTGTTTGGAATAACTCAAAGCCAGCATCGTTTGGTTGATGCAGAGTCAACGAAATACGACATCGTTGGGGAATCACATTATTAATCTTCACACATACGGATCGTTCAAGCAGGCTTTCGGAATGACGCGGTCTGGCATCGTTTGCAGCAAAGCCGCAAGTAGGCAGAGGGTCAATCTGGTGTCAATGCAACAGATTGGGGAGTGGAAATTCAGGGATCAGTTGCAGCAGACCGGATAATTGTGACACATGCAAACTGTAATGAAGTATGGATTCCCTTGAGGTGGAATCCAATGTATGAGCCTCTAGTTTACTGTACCTGTAAATAATTGGAGAATCAATCGAGATGATATTTGGCACCAGAACACTTGGTTGGTGTCCAGCAGGGTGTATGTTAATTTAGTGCTGCCCTAAGCAACACAAATTCTGCTGTCCCGATTTAACCTAAATAAGGCCGGGAGCATAACATTGAGATTAAGACTAACATCCACACTCTATTGGGGTCATTAAATACATTTCCTTACATAATGAACAGTAAATCAATAGAACTAGGACTCCAGCAGTGTTACCATCTCCTATTCATGATCTATGGGAATCTACGGTTGACTTTAGGAGATTGATGACATCTTATGTCAGTATCTTGACCCCAGATATGACAGGCAGGAGATGTTTGATGTCCAAATCGAAGAACAAGCTGTTAAAGGCAGGAGGTGAGGGAAACCTTGACTGTGCGCAATTAATTCACCTGGAAAATCGCAGAGAACAGGCAACAAACATAAAACATCAACATTCAATTACAAGAGGAATGGGATCCAGTAGCCGCCTGAGATATGATCTCGCAGTTACCTCTGAAACCAGATGTGATGTTCGATGTGTGGATAACTGCAGCATGGGACAGGATGGTCAAAGATTTATTAAGGTGAAAGGTCATGTTTTTACCAGCAGATTATAGGGAGCGGCAGCTGTGAGCTTTGTAAAGACAGAAATGTTAAATGTTGCCGGCAAATGGATTTTTGGCGGTGCGACCAGGTTGAAAGGACTATTCTGGATGCATTTTTTAGGGATGCACAAATCGACAGCCTGTCTTTCTCTTTAGTGCATTCTATGTGGCTGCCGATGGGTCCGTGTGCCAAGATGGTTTGACATTTACCAGATAATGGTACCCATAGATTTCTAGAACAATACAGTGGTGCAATACACTAGTTAGGGCGCCAGGAGAGTAATGGCTTTTCCGCTCCATTACATTAATCATGGAATGCCTAACCTCCATACAATGGGATCTGTATTTACAGTAAAACACTTACCTCCATATTGTCAGTTAAAATGCGTAAGTCCGTACATCAACGTTTACACTGTCATCTTATAAAGTCACATTCTTCTTTGACTGTTATAGTTATAACGCACAAGTTAATACTTTACTATTTCCACAATTACAGTAAATCTCACATGTCTGGGATTTACAGTACTTTAATATTTCCACTATTACAGTAAAACTCGCATGTTCAGTATTTATAGTAACACACGCAAGTGTGAAAGTTCCGCTCTATTGTAGTAAAACACAGAAAGCGCAATATTTTTCTAAACAGGCACATTTTTCAGAATTCGTCTCATGACCATTTTTTCTCAATTGAATCAGCCCATATTTTTTATGGAAAAATGGACCGATCGAATTAAACCGAGCTCTAAGTAGAAGCTTCATTGCAGAGTGTCAATGCTGCGTATTCACAAACACCCACAGGGGTCTATTCACTAAGCAGCGAGCTGATGAAGATTTCAAAAGGGAAATGGGAAACGTTAAGGCTAGGGTCAGACGAGCGCATTCTGTACGGACTGTGCGTCCGTGCACAACGGACGTACTTTCTGACTGATGACAAGGTAGTGGCCACACGGTCTGTTTTTTTGACTGACTTTTTTTTGACTGATGTAGAAGGGAAATAAAATTAATATGAAAACCATTTTGTCCGTCAGAATGCTGGATGTCAAAAATGCAGTTGGTCTGACTACATTCCATCACTCACACACAAAGCTATGCAGACGTTGCGGACGCAGCGCACTCTGTGCGTCCCTTCTAGCGGATTTACGTTCTTGCCTAACCTGCGTCCGTTTGCCGCGTCCGTTATGCGTCCTCAGTTCCGTGCGGACGTACTTTGTGTGTGGGGCTCCATTGGTCATAATTATATGCTATAACAGACGTACAAATGTGCGGCAACATGGACGTGATCAGTGTGCTCGTCTGACCCCAGCCTAAACTAAAATTTCCATTTTTCCCCTCTAGCTTGCAGTTCTCAACCAGTTCACCTTTTAATGAATAATCCCTGTGTCTTCTTACTTGTTATGCGCTGATTATGACCTTGTGATTTAACTTGATATTTACAGTTTGCAAGAAAAAGTATGTGAACCCTTTGGGATTACGTGGAGTTTTGCATGAATTGGTCATAAAATGTGCTCTGATCTTCATCTAAGTCACAACAATTTGAAAAACACAGTCTGCTTAAAATAATACAACACAAACATTATATGTTTCCATGTTTTTATTGAACCGAGCATGTAAACATTCACAGTGCAGGGTGGAAAAAGTATGTGAACCTTTGGACTTAATAACTGGTTGACCCTCCTTTGGCAGCAATAACCTCAACCAAACATTTCCTGTAGTTGCAGATCAGACCTGCACAACGATCTGGAGTAATTTTGGACCACTCCTCTTCACAAAACTGTTTCAGTGTAGCAATATTCTTGGGATGTCTGGTGTGAATCGCTCTCTTAAGGTCATGCCACAGCATTTCAATCGGGTCGAGGTCAGGACTCTGACTGGGCCACTCAGAAGGAGTATTTTGTTTTGTTGAAGCCATTCTTTTGTTGAATTACTTGTATGCTTTGGGTCATTGTCCTGATGCATCACCCATCCGCTGCGGAGCTTCAGTTGGCGGACAGATGGTCTAACGATTTTCTGCAAAATGTCTTGATAAACTCTGGAATTCATTTTTCCATCAATGACAGCAATCCGTCCAGGCCCTGAGGCAGCAAAGCAGCCCCAAACCATGATGCTCCCTCCGCCATGTTTTACAGTGGGGATGAGGTTTTGATGTTGATGTGCTGTGCCTTTTTTTCTCCACACAAAGTGTTGTGTGTTTTTTCCAAACAACTCAATTTTGGTTTCATCTGTCCACAGAACATTTTGCCAGTAGTGCTGTGGAACATCCAGCTGCTCTTTTGCAAACTTCAAACGTGCTGCAATATTCTTTTTGGACAGCAATGGCTTCCTCTGTGGTGTCCTCCCATGTACTCCATTCTTGTTTAATGTTTTCCTTATTGTAGATGTGTCAACAAAAATGTTAGCATGTGCCAGAGATTTCTGTAAGTCTTTAGCTGACACTCTAGGATTCTTCTTTACCTCATTAAGCATTCTGAGCTGTGCTCTTGCAGTCATCTTAACAGGACGACCACGCCTAGGAAGAGTAGCAACAGTGCTGAACTTTCTCCATTTGTAGACAGTCTGTCTTACCGTGGACACATGAACATCAAGGCTTTTGGAGATACTTTTGTAACCCTTTCCAGCTTCATGCAAGTCAACAATTCTTGATCGTAGGTCTTCTGAGAGCTCTTTTCTGCAAGGCATGGTTCACATCAGGCAGTGCTTCTTGAAACCAGTAAACCCCAAACTGGTGTGTGTTTTTAAAGGGCAGGACAGCGTTCAGCAACACGTCCAATAATATCACACTGATTGGACTCAAGGTTGGCTCACTCCTGGCTCCAATTAGCTCTTGGAGAAGTCATTAGGCTAGGGGTTCACATACTTTTTCCACCCAGCACTGTGAATGTTTACATGTTATGTTCAATAAACACATGAAAACATATAATGTTTGTGTTGTATTATTTTAAGCAGACTGTGTTTTTCAAATTGTTGTGATTTAGATGAAGATCAGAGCACATTTTATGACCAATTCATGCAAAACTCCACGTAATCCCAAAGGGTTCACATACTTTTTATTCCCACTGTAAGCCTTTCTGATTCCAGATACTGTGGATAAACGTGCAGAAAATGCAAAGGTCAGCAGAATGAAGAAAAAGGTCAAATGAATATGCTGAAATGGACTCTGTATCTATGTGCATGACGGCATTTAATGAAACAGTCATACGTAGCTATGGGTTGTACACAGGGCCAGTGCTATACTTTCTTTCTTCTGTGCCTTTCTTTTGTTTGTTTCTTTCTTCTCTCTCTTTCGTTCATCCTTTCTTCCGTGCCATTCTTTCTGTTTCTTTCTTTCTTTCTGTTTCTTTCTTTCTTTCTTGTCGTTCTTTCTGTTTCTTTCTTACTTTCTTCTGTGCCATTCTTTCTTTCTTTTCTTTCGTCCTTTCTTTCTTTCTTTCTTCCGTGCCGTTCTTTCTTTCTTTCTGTTTCTTTCTTTCTTTATTCTGTGCCTTTCTTTCTTTGTTTCTTTCTTCTCTTTCTTTCGTCCTTTCTTTCTTTCTTCTGTGCCGTTCTTTCTTTCTGTTTCTTTCTGTTTCTTTCTTTCTGTTTCTTTTTCTTTCTTTCTTCTGTGTCTTTCTTTCTTTTGTGCCTTTCTTTCTTACTTTCTTCTGTGCCATTCTTTCTTCTTCTGTGCCTTTCTTTTGTTTGTTTCTTTCTTCTCTCTCTTTCGTTCATCCTTTCTTCCGTGCCATTCTTTCTGTTTCTTTCTTCTCTCTCTTTCGTTCATCCTTTCTTCCGTGCCATTCTTTCTGTTTCTTTCTTTCTTCTGTGTCTTTCTTTCTTACTTTTTTCTGTGCCATTCTTTCTTTCTTTCTTCTCTTTAGTCCTTTCTTTCTTTCTTCTCTTTAGTCCTTTCTTTCTTTCTGTTTCTTTCTTTATTCTGTGTCTTTTTTTGTGTCTTTCTTTCTTACTTTCTTCTGTGCCATTCTTTCTTTCTTCTCTTTCGTCCTTTCTTCTCTTTCTTTCTTTCTTTCTTTCTGCTTTCTTTCTTCTGTGCCGTTCTTTCTTTCTGTTTCTTTCTTTCTTCTGTGTCTTTCTTCTGTGCCTTTCTTTCTTTCTTTCTTTATCTTTCTTTCTTTCTTCTGTGTCTTTCTTCTGTGCCATTCTTTATTTCTTCTCTTTCGTCCTTTCTGTTTCTTTCTTTCTTTATTCTGTGTCTTTCTTTCGTGCCTTTCTTTCTTACTTTCCTCTGTGCCATTCTTTCTTTCGTCCTTTCTTTCTTTCTTCCGTACTGTTCTTTCTTTCTGTTTCTTTCTTCTCTTTCTTTCTTTCTTTCTTTCTTTCTTTCTTTCTTTCTTTCTTTCGTCCTTTCTTTCTTTCTTTCTTTCGTCCTTTTTTTCTTTCTTTCTTTCTTTCTTTCTTTCTTTCTTTCTTTCTTTCTTTCTTTCTTTCTTTCTTTCTTTCTTTCTTTCTTTCGTCCTTTCTTTCTTCCATGCCATTCTTTCGTTCTTTCTTTCTTGTCTTTCTGTCTTTCTTTCTTTCTTCTGTGCCTTTCTTTCTTTCTTACTTTCTTCTGTGATCCCCAGAACAGATACAGATCACCTGAATAGACACAGATTCCCAGAACAGATACAGATCGCCTAAACAGATAAAAATCCCCTGAACAGATACAGATCTTCTGAACAAATACAGATCACCTGAACAGATGCAGATCTTCTGAACAAATACAGATCACCTGAACAGATGCAGATCTTTTAAACAGTTACATCCTCTGTAAGCTGCAACTATTAACCCTTCCCTACAGTACTGTGATTCATCACCGTAAATGAAAATGTTTCTGCAAGAACAACCGGTGATGAGTCGTCCTTGCAGTCGTGGAGCTGCTCCGGCCATGGAAGGAGTGCTTTGGGTCTATTTGTCTAGCAGGCATCTCGGGAGGAGGACGGATCTGGAGGAGTTCATCACCCGGCCTTCCTGCTGGACACCAGTTAAAGCGGCCTTTTCTGATAATATCGCTGACCTTATCCCTGACCCTCTCCATGCGATATTCCCTTGCCCCCTTACCTACATGCTGCTGACCTTAACTGGGACAATTTTGATAACTTTATTTCTTCTTTTTTTTTGCTGAGTCCCCCCATTTGGGGATGTCCCCCTTCTTTCCCCCCTCTGTTATGTTCTAGGCTGAAAGATGACTTTTTGTGACCCTTTATTAACGTGTCTTATACCGAGGACATTTTCTTCCCTTCCCCCCCCTTTTTTTTTTGGTGTTCACGGTTTTCATGGGGGTGTGCCACCGTGTCTTGTCACCCGTCTTGGCTCCCCCGAGTCCCCAGGCCACGTGCCATTCGTTCCCCCTGGCTTACCGCGGCCCTCCGGACTTGCGGGACGGTACCAGGGACGGCACAGTACTGGCCTTTGCCAATACCCCTTGTCCCCTCCCCCCCTATTTTACCAGATGTCTTTAGCTGACTTTTTGTGTGTTTTACTGTTTTCTCAAGCTGAGCTATAGTTGATGACTGTGTTTTGCCTTTTTTGGCGGATACAGCTGACCTTCTTTATCTCCAGCTGCTTTTTGCTTTTATTTTTCTCTGCTACCTGCTGAGTGCTAGCTGATGTTTATTTTTTCTGAGATATGTTTGCTGTCATAGGAAGGCCCTGCGATGCCTTCACCTCTTGTGTGATTTCTATGTGTTTGTGCAAAATCCATAAAGAATTTTTTAAAAAAAAGAGAAATTAAATCACAAGAGAAGACCAAGGCTATTAGTAACGTGTATTGAATGATACACTGCGTATTTTATCATACATCGGTATTGTGTAGATATGGAATCAGATCAAAGGTGCGGCTCATACAATTGGGAAATAGCTATTTTTCTCTCATGGGTTAATTTCTGTCGTGCCTTTTCTTAATATCCTTGAGGTCCTGTAGCTTCACTTGGAATCATTTATTATTTGCTGAATTACCAGTTTCACCTTTCTTTTATGATGCCAACACATACCCCTGATAGCCCTTGCAGGTCAAGGTGATTGAGTTAACTCAACTCTGCATTGTACTACATTGAAAGCTACCGTTAGCATAACAAACCCCATTTGCGTAGCTTTTTACAGCAAGATCAGTGCGCCCCTTGTGGAGAAAAAAAATACAATTATCTCCCTCCCATCACCCACAATTACTGTAAATAAGCTACAAGAAGCAGCCCACACTCGCAGTGTAACAAAAAGCTCAACAACCTTTACTGCTTCTTTACAGCAGCCAGGGATTTGACAGAATACAGGGACAACTGTGAGGTCTGTCTCTGCTGTACAGGGATAAAATTCAGGGGGTTATGAATATGAATGAAAATCCCAGTACAGTACAGATACAAGGTGTTGCTGTAATTGCCATACACAGGCATTATGCAGCACATACAGATACAAGGTGTTGCTGTAATTGCCATACACAGGCATTATGCAGCACATACAGATACAAGGTGTTGCTGTAACTGCCATACACAGGCATTATGCAGCACATACAGATACAAGGTGTTACTGTAATTGCCATACACAGGCATTATGCGGCACATACAGATACAAGGTGTTGCTGTAATTACCATACACAGACATTATGCAGCACATACAGATACAAGGTGTTGCTGTAATTGCTATACACAGGCATTATGCAAAGCATACAAATACAAGGTGTTGCTGTAATTGCCATACACAGGCATTATGCAGCACATACAGATACAAGCAGGGTTATTCAGAGAGCGGTGAAAATCAGGAGAATGGCTGGAGAATGGAAAATTCTAGATCAAAGTAGCCAAACCAGAAAAATTATCCCATTCATCTCACTTTCCAAATCGGCTATTTTGACCTGGAATTTTCCATTCTCCAGTCATTCTCCTGCTTTTCACCTCTCTCTGAATAACCCTGAAGGTGTTACTGTAATTTCCGTACACAGGAATTATACAGCACATACAGATACAAGGTGTTGCTGTAATTGCCATACACAGGCATTATGCAGTACATACAGATACAAGGTGTTGCTGTAATTGCCATACACAGGCATTATGCAGCACATACAGATACAAGGTGTTGCTGTAATTGCTATACACAGGCATTATGCAAAGCATACAAATACAAGGTGTTGCTGTAATTCCCATACACAGGCATTATGCAGCACATACAGATACAAGCAGGGTTATTCAGAGAGCGGTGAAAATCAGGAGAATGGCTGGAGAATGGAAAATTCTAGATCAAAGTAGCCAAACCAGAAAAATTATCCCATTCATCTCACTTTCCAAATTGGCTATTTTGACCTGGAATTTTCCATTCTCCAGTCATTCTCCTGCTTTTCACCTCTCTCTGAATAACCCTGAAGGTGTTACTGTAATTTCCGTACACAGGAATTATACAGCACATACAGATACAAGGTGTTGCTGTAATTGCCATACACAGGCATTATTCAGCACATACAGATACAAGGTGTTGCTGTAATTGCATTACACAGGCATTATACAGCACATACAGATACAAGGTGTTGCTGTAATTGCCATACACAGGCATTATTCAGCACATACAGATACAAGGTGTTGCTGTAATTGCCATACACAGGCATTATGCAGCACATACAGATACAAGGTGTTGCTGTAATTGCCATACACAGGCATTATGCAGCACATACAGATACAAGGTGTTGCTGTAATTGCCATACACAGGCATTATGCAGCACATACAGATACAAGGTGTTGCTGTAATTGCCATACACAGACATTATGCAGCACATACAGATACAAGGTGTTGCTGTTATTTCCATACACAGGCATTATGCAGAACATACAGATATTGAATTGCTAAGAATCTCATTATGATCTCATACAAACCCCCATAAGCAGGAGATCTCACCATTTTATTATGTGTCTGCAGCACATTTACTCATCTGACACAAAGGCCATTTCTGCCTGTATGTCGATAATGCAGACCCTGCGTGATATTGTGCGAGATAAGGAACACCATCTAGAATTCAGAACTTTTTGCCGCAGCAATATTTTATAAAAGTTAATAGAAATAAATGAAGAAATTAAAAATAAGCAAATTTACATTATTATCATTATTATTAAAATACTAACTCTCATACTAACTCTACAGGGGTTATTCAAAGAGTGACGAATTTGCCACCGAATTGCACCGAACGGTGAATTTCACCGTACAGTGCAATTTCATGGCAATTTGGCTATTCAGAAATACGGTACAATTGGCCTCAGATCATTGCAATTAGTGACCTTCAGCGGCAGTGAAATTCCTCATAGAGAAGAAATGGTTAATCTAATCAGAAAACGCCGAACAACACCGAAAAGATGGCGAAATGCCCAGATTTTCGGGGCTTTCAATCGACAGTTTTGAAGAGGTGAATCCCATAGGTTTCAATATAAAAAAACACTTCCCATTTTGATAGAAAAAATTTCAACTAATTATTCTTTTCATTTGCAGCAAAAAGTCTTTTATTTATAATATTTTTTTAGGATTTTTTAGGCATTTTCCTGGATTTTTCCAGCAAAATCTTTGGTTCTGATTTATTTATTTTTTAAATGGCATTTTTATTTATTTTTTATTCTGTAACAGACCCTTTTTATAATTATTCATAGGGCCTTATATATTATTTTCGTGCATTTTTTTTCTTTTAAACGCCTTTTAAAAATTGCTGGGGGGGGTTCATCCCTATTCAGCGGCTTATCAGCTT
Organism: Leptobrachium leishanense; assembly: GCA_009667805.1. Taxonomy (NCBI): domain Eukaryota; kingdom Metazoa; phylum Chordata; class Amphibia; order Anura; family Megophryidae; genus Leptobrachium; species Leptobrachium leishanense. The sequence continues at coordinate 27,867,439 of CM019066.1, forward strand.
TTTTCGGTGACGTTCGTGGTCTGTTCGGCGGAACGTCGGCTGTGTGTGGCGGTTTGCACATTGGTTCAGCAGTCTGTTCGGCAGTTTGCAGATGCATTCGGCGGTCTGTTTGGCACGTTGTCGGCTGCTTACGGCGCTTTGCTGATGCGATCGGCAGCCTGTTTACACACACACACACATCTGTACCTATGCCCTCTAGGGATTTTGAGATCAGACACAACCAGCTGCACTAGGGAGGTGTCTCCTGCTGTGCAGCCATAAATTACTCCCCAGAGAAAGACGTCATGCGGCATGCCGCAGCAATGAGAGCAAACAGGAGGCTCAGGTAGATTGCTTTATGAGGGTTTTCTGGAAAAAAACTCTCCACGTGTCAGCAGTTTGGCTAACACAATATATAGGATTTGGGAGAACTTTCAAGTTACTATGGTTACGATTGGTGCACTTTAATGATATACAAATAATATATTTGATACAGATATTGCTATTTATTGCTCTTTTTTTTTTTATTAAAAATTTTTATTCTGAAAAATAGAAGCAAACAGAAATAAAGACCTCGCAGGGCCAAAACAGGTCATCACAAAAAATCGAAAGACATGTCGGCAGGAATAAGGGAGAATTGGTAACGCAGGACCAAATCATGTCACCCGAAAGAATTATCAAAAATAGCAAGTAAACCTGTGAAAACACTGCATAAAAACATTTCACCGAGATAGGAAAAAACAGCTGAAGACAGCCCGCCCGGCAGGCATCCAGCACGGCAGCGAGATGTTTGCACTCCACCCCAACTTGCCACGCCATACAACCCCTCAGGAGTGGGCCCAAAGGAGCAGGAAATCGAGGAGCCATCAAACTCCAAGGGTGGGCATCAAAATGGCCGCCAGCTATGTAGGCCGAATAGCAACTCCACCAGCCACAGTCTCTCAGGTCCGGAGGGGGGGGCATTAAACGGGCTTCCGGAACACATTCACCCGATGACCAGGCATGAAGGGAGCACAAAGGGCAAATACATTGGCAAAAATCGCCCAAACAATCCTGGTATCAGGAACCTGAAATGGAGCTCTGCCTAAACAGGTCTTCTCCCCTTCGTGTCCAGCCACGCCCCCATTGCTCTTTTTTAACTGGGTGGCGTGGTACAACTTCAGAGCCTCTCGAATTTTTCATTTGTTTAGTATTTTAAAAAATAAAACTTAGTCATCTCTCCGGCAGTTATTTTTTTTAACAAATTGATATTGGAGAATCGGGATGCCGAGGCACCGCTGGTGACATAAAAGAAACATATTCTATCTTGTGAATGTCAGGAGCTTTGAAATCGGCAGGTATTGTCCTCTGCTGTACTTACATTGTACGTGTTATCTTTGTGAAGATTAAATTGCATTCGCTCATCTCTCAATCTACAAAGCAATGTTAGAAAGGGCAGCTTGGATCACCCTCCCCGTCCGTACCGGGGGCGACAAATCCCTATACAAACACATTGTGTTTGGTCTGAAAACTAATTTTTGTATACAGCGGGCCTTTTCTGCTCGCGGACTCCATCTCAAACGGCGAGCCTGACAAGCTATTTCATATGTTTACAATTTATAGGAGTGAGGAACACGAGATATTCTTTTCATTCTCTCATTAAGCCCCCGTAGCCACATTCAATCCTTCATTAAAAAAGAATATTAAAGCTAATTACTACCATATGTGGTGGGACTGAGAACGGGTGCGAGAGCTATCGGTTGAGGTATTAGACCTTTTATCGAATGTACTTGGTGTCCATGTTATCCCTGACCCTATACTGGCTCTTCTCAATAGGCCCACTAGATGATAGGAATTTAACCGTTCCTCTATATGTCTGGTCCACAGGGTCTGTACAGCTACTAGACTCTGTATTGCTCGTCTATGGATAATCTCTTTACCTGCTCTACAGGTGACTATTGTCAAAATATGGTATGTCTATAAAATGGAATATTTAACCGCCCAACTGCATGACTCTATCCTTCAGTGCCATCAAATTTGGGAGCGAGCCCTTGCCTCTCAGAATACACGATCTTTATCCCTTGTCCACTTGGGTTGTATGCTGGTTCCTGTGCCCTTCCCCGACCTCTGTTGATGGTACCCCTTTCTTGGTCCACTTTAGGGTCCTCATATTTAAGTGGTTATTCAGAGAGCACTGAAATGTCCCAGGCATTTCTATTGGCCCTGTCTCCTCCCCATACTTTCTCAGCATTGCATCATCTCGGTGTGCTGGCTCAACATTGCATCATCCATTCCCATTGTCCTCTAGCTGACCCTGTGGGTGTAACCAAAACAAAATGATGCAACAGGGAACAATTTTGCTGTACATAACTGTATACAGTATTGAATAACCAAGTACTAACACACAGCAAGCCAGGGCATATCGCCTAAGCACATGGTATCCGTTAACATTAAAATAAAGAAAATACAGTTCAAAGGCAAGCAGTAAAATGGGTTCTGATACCATATCATAGTTTTTATAGTTTCCAGTTGTCGAGAAAAAACCCTTCTAAAAAGTTAATTGTGCAACAGTATCAAATCCTCATCCAGTAATTACCATATCTCCTGTCGTTGGATTACAGAGCTCTCATCTCACGCAACTCAAACTATCATAGTCTCACCTTCGTACCCTACACGTATGTTCATGCAATGACTAGTAGACCATCCTACAGATACAACATTTTGGGCCCTAGTCCATTCCTGACGCTAACATGGAGACGGTAAGCAGGATAATGTGCGCTTACAGATATTCCCTTACTCTTTCCATGTTAACGTCATATTCCGGGGAAGGTGCTATGTCAGCATCTCACCCCGGGAACACAGAGCCAACCTCCCTGATACCCGCAGTAGCACTTTCGCCGTCACAAGTATCAGCACGTGGAGTCCATAGGACTCCATGGAGCCTTACACTTCTGGGCCCCGAACTCTGCGCGACTTTGCTGTCGGCAGATCACGAAGCGCCGTGGAGGGAGACTAGGAACTATTTGTTCCCAGTCTCACTCCCGGTGAGAAAAAGCAGCGGATTGGGCCACCCCTTTCACTGCAGGATGAGAGGTGAGTATGAGATTTTTAGGAGGGGGAGGGGTTTGGAGTGTGTTAAATGATTTTGCATTTGTAGAATCATTTAACACCAGCTTTCAGGAGGTCGTAAAATTCTTAATTTTTGCGTTCCGACGGTAAATTGCGCCAGCACTTTCTAATACCTCACTTGTCGAGACGGTAAAAATAGATTACGCTCCCTATGTTAAGGATAGGAGACGCAAACTGATTTCACAACTGCTTAGCATCAAGATCGGAATATCAATGCCAGACGTTAAACTAAATCCTAGTACTAGCGATTACATATCGAGACGATACATTAGCAACAACTATGGAATGGAGCCCTTTGTTTTTAATGAATAACATAGATCAGTTGCAGTTCTAACAGGCGGTGCGATCTTGGCCTACTCTACTAAGAGTCCAAAACCCTCCTATTGGTTGCAATGAGACAGGAAAGTCACAGCTGAGTTTTAATAGAAGCAAGAAAGAAGTTATGGAGGAACAGGGTCAGCTCTTTGAAGGTAGCCAACTATCTGAGGAACCCAAGAAGCACACACCCATAGTCCATGGCAATGGCAACTTAGCTCCTTACTAGATCCTACAGCAGGGAGCTCAAACTCCGGCCCCAGGCTGTTTATTGCCTACAATTCCCAGAATTCCTTGAATGCAATAAATGGCCAAATAATCATGGGTATTGTAGTTCAAGAACATCTGGGGGAGGAGATTGAGATCCCTGTCCTACAGACAGTTTCCCAGGAAAAGTTGGGAAATGCTAGCAGGGTTATTCAAAGAGATCCGAATGGCTGCTGAAAGGGAACAGAACGCTGAAAATCAGCGTTCGGTTACCTTTCTTGGCCATTCGGCTATCCAGAGAGCAGGCAATTTGCCAAATCCTGGCGAATTGCCTGCACATACGGTGCCTGTTCGGTGCCTGTTCGAGGGCAGTGAAATCCCCATAGAGAAGCAATGCTTCAGCTATTCAGAGAACAAAAACCAGCAGTGAAAAGTTGCCGAATTGCCCTGCCATTCAGTGGTTTCATGTGGCAGATTTATTCAGGCGAAACCCATAGACTTAGACATAGACACCGCAGGGTCGCCGAAACGGGATCGCCAAATCGAACCGAATTGAAGAGAACAAAAAGTCACTGAACCCTGTATGTGGGTTATCAGAGTGGCCATGAAGAAGGAACCAAAATCAGAGCCAGAGTCAAAAAAATGGAAAACCAAGACCTGATAGAGTATACCTATCACCAAATCCTAACATACTCATGGAAGGGGAACTCCTACTGGTCCCATCCATTCATAAGTCTTTACCCCTAAATACCATAACCTTATTTCTAGAGTTAATTTATGACAATTATCCATGTTTACCCTAATTCTGCTCCTTGTTCCTCCATTGTTACCTTATTTTCCAAAAAAATATAAATTTTTCCGATTTTAACACTCGAATGAAGCGCGTTGTTACATTTTACGAGGGCCCAGAAAGAAATAAGGGTGTCTAGCAGCTACATTTGGAGTAAGCAAGTTGGTATACAGGCAGCCATTCATTTCGCTGCGGATGTACCCCTCCATTAGTGGGTTTTTTCCCCTCATATTTAGCCACGGCCCATATTGCACCTTCCTATATATATATATATTAGAAGCTATAGGAAGAAAACAATTTGCCGTCATTACATTTGAAAGGCTAACTTGCGTCACGGCGATTTGCGAGATCCGTAGAGAGATATAATTTGAAGGTATTTCATTGTCAATACGTGACACCTGCAATAAAAACAGCATCTTCTCATTTGGGACATGACTTTCAAAGGTGCAAAAGTACATTAGCAGCCCTTTAACAGACAAAAATCAATGCATATTATCATGGTCTGTTCATCAAAGGGAATCATATAAGCGTGGAAATGCTATTTAACGAGTACAGAGAGCAGAGCTTTCTGCTAATCCCGGATCCGTTATCCGTCTTATTGTCCCTGAACATCATCACGATCCAGAGGGCCGATCACCCCGAGTGACGTGTTACACAAAGTTACCCATCAGCTATATTTACATTTATCGAATGCAACAATTTATATAAGGTTATAAAAGAGTCCAGCTGGGCTATGGATTTCTCTCTGTTGTTTGCACTCTAATTATTTTGATCGAGTTCCTTCCATGGAGAAAAATATATAAATTAAAAGCAAAAAACGTAAACTGAGAAAAAATAGTTAATGTGCAAGCAATAAATTACACTGACAGGGTTATTCACAGAGAGCAGATCTGGCACCGAAATTGTACCGAACAGGGAATTTCCCCCAACGTTGCCATTTCGGGGTCATTCAGCTATTCAAAAAGCAGGCAGTTTGGCAAATTTTAGCGAATTGCCAGTAAGTACGGTGCCTGTTCGACAGCAGTGAAATCCCCCATAGAGAAGCAATGGTTAATCTATTCACAGACACCGAACAGCAGAGAAAAGTTGCCGAAGTGCCCTGCTGTTCGGTGGTTTCATTCGGCAGGTTTATTCAGGCGAACCCCATAGCAATGTTAAAAATATTCCAGTTTTAATTCAATATCCCATAAACCGTTTATTCTTCTAATCCACAGCAAAAGTCTCTTTATTTATTTTTTTAGGATTTTTTAGCCATTTTTTTGGATTTTTCTGGCAGAATTTGTTTTCCGATTTTTTTTTAACTACGTTTTTCTTTTTTCTGTAACAGCCCTTTTTATTATCATTCATAGGACCTTATATGTAAATTCCAGACATTTTCGTGCAGTAGTCTTCTTGCAAACCGTGTTTCATTTTTGACATTTTCCTTTTTTTTTTTCTTACCCTGTTCGTCGGCTTGTCGACTTTTTACAGCAACTAGTCGGCACTGTGTTCGGCGGATCATCGGCTTTTTCCGACCACATTCAGCACGTTTTTTGCAGCGGCTCGAAGTGGTCCGATACTTTGGATCGTATTGGCTGCGTTTTTGTGTTCAGCGATGTTTCAGCAGATTTTTGGATCTGTTCCCTGCACTTCGGGGACCCTGCGGTGAATGCTGAATTCACGGCAGGGTCGGGGAATTTGATTACCCGAAGTGCGGGGAACGAGAGAGGGCAAGTATCGATGACATTTCGGTGCCCTCTGAATGACCCTTTGTATGAAACTTAATGATGATGTCATACGGAGTTGTGATGGATCAATCAGATGGGGTTTGACACATGAAACAGAAAGAACTCCAGAAAATTTCATTGAAACTAGGGATGCACCGATACCACTTTTTTAAGACCGAGTACGAGTACCGATACTTTATTCAAGTACTCACCGATACCGAGTACCGATACTTTTATTTTATGTCATGTGACCACTTTCCAATAAGAAAAGACCTCGTATAAAAATGCCCCCAGCTCACATGTATATATCCCCCCCCCGAGATATATAAATATATACAGAATGCCCCCAGCTCTCATGGATACTGCCCCAGCACATGGATACTGCCCCAGCACATGGATATTGCCCCAGCACATGGATATTGCCCCCAGCACAAGGATATTGCCCCAGCACATGGATACTGCCCCAGCACATGGATACTGCCCCCAGCTCATGGATATACTGCCCCCCCCCAGCTCATGGATATTGCCTCCCCAGCTCATGGATATTTGCCCCCAAGCTCTCATGGATATTTGCCCCCAAGCTCTCATGGATATTTGCCCCCAAGCTCTCATGGATATTTGCCCCCCAGCCCATGGATATTTGCCCCCCCAGCTCATGGATATTTGCCCCCCAAGCTCTCATGGATATTTGCTCCCCCAGCTCATGGATATTTGCCCCCCAAGCTCTCATGGATATATGCCCCCCAATCTCTTTTAGATATTGCCTCCCCAGCTCATGGATATTTGCCCCCCCAGCTCATGGATATTTGCCCCCTAGCTCATGGATATTGCCTCTCCAGCTCATGGATATTTGCCCCCCAAGCTCTCATGGATATTTGCTCCCCCAGCTCATGGATATATGCCCCCAAGCTCTCATGGATATATGCCCCCCAAGCTCTCATGGATATATGCCCCAGCTCATGGATAATGCTCCCCAGATCAGACCCCAGACCAGACATGGGGCGGCTGTTCGAATGCTCTATCGGCATTCGGACAGCCGCCCCTGGAGCGTTCCGGCATACTTACCTTCCTGAGCGGCGCCGACTAAGTCTTTACGCGTGCGCTCGTTGAAGGACCCCAGCTGCGATCACGTGGGACTCCCACGTGATCGCGGCTGGGGTCCTTCAACGTGTGGAAGTGCGGAAACTTTCCCGGCGCCGCTCAGGAAGGTAAGTATGCCGGAGAGCTCCAGGGGCGGCTGTCCGAATGCCGATAGAGCATTCGAACAGCCGCCTAAGCCCCTCGGATACCGGCAAGCCGGCTCAATGCCGGCTTCCGGTATCAGGGGAAAATATCGGGGGGTACTGCATGAGTACCAAGTACTCCTGCAGTACCCGGTATCGGCACCGATATCGATACTAGTATCGGTATCGGTGCAACCCTAATTGAAACCAACAAAATATCTGTTAAATCTATCTATATTATATATCTATATTATCTATCAACAACTTATGATCACATTATGTAACGTAACCAAACCTCCCACATTGATCCATTAGGTGCTTTTAAAAACCTTAAAGGGCCACTCTGCTCACCCTGACCTCTTTATCTTTTAATAGTGGTCAGGATGCAGGCTGTGAGGAGTGCCCCCCACCAGGGGCAGACTGACAACTAATGGGGCCCCCGGGCAATAGATCATGGGGCCCCTTTGTGCCACACCCACATAAGGTCACACCCATACAGCGCAACACCCACATGAACATTGTTGTGTGAAGAAATATATTTTAATGAGTTAAGAAAATCTGCTCAGGCCCAGCAGTGAACTGGGGAATCCATTGTGCCCCCTCCAGACTTACAGATGGGCACTGCTCTGCAGCGGCAGCCTCACCCACTCATAGCAGCCAAGGCTGCACAGCGGCACACAATGTCCCTGTGGCAAACATGGAAGGTGCAAAGGTTTATAAAATACTGTACATTACTGATACACTTGTACAAACTGCACATTACAGAGCTCCACAGCAATAAAACGCACAGTAATGTGCGACATGTATGAGTGTATCACAGAGCAACACAGCAATAGACCTCTCACGGTAAAGGCAGTGAGTCTGAGTGTACACAGAAACCACAGCAATATACCTCTAATGGTAAAGGCAGTGAATCTGAGCATACACAGGATCCACAGCAATAGAGCTCTCATGGTAAAGGCAGTGAGTCTGAGTGTACACAGGATCCACAGCAATAGACCTCTAATGGTAAAGGCAGTGAATCTGAGCATACAAAGGATCCACAGCAATAGAGCTCTCATGGTAAAGGCAGTGAGTCTGAGCGTACACAGGATCCACAGCAATAGACCTATAATGGTAAAGGTAGCGAGTCTGAGCGTACACAGGATCCACAGCTGGATTTATTATTACTATCACTATTATTTTCATATATATATAGTGTGCATAGGTACAGCTAAATATTGCAATATTTCCTACCACAATTTTTCTTAAACACATTGTCCGGCACTGCAATCCTCCGTCCGTTAGGAAGGTTGGGGCCTCGGCTGTGTGAGATCATCACACTCTGTCCCCTGTGATGGGGCATTCAGCTCCTTGGTATCTATAAAAATATGTATATATCAAAATTCTAGAAGAATCTAATCAAGCCTTACCAGGTAGGCAAACCCAAACCTGCAGGTCTAGGATTTGCTAAACCTGTATAAAACGAGGGTCACTGAAAATGCATTAGGAAGTTGATTTTAAAAATGATGCATGCTCTTGATCAACCATGGGAGGTCTGAACTTTGGTTCCTTTTCTCAACATGCACTGGGATCGAGTTATGGAATGAAAGATTCACATTTTTTTTGTTTTGGTGCTTTGCCTGGTGGATGCTTTAAAATGGGATGAGGGGCTTCAAAGCCAGAGCTGACGAAGGATGGATGCTTAATTCGTCCATTAGACTTTCTGTGTCTTGGGTTTTCAAGCAGCCCATAAGACTCAGTTTGGCCAATTATCTACTTTATTTCTTTGAGACTAGTTCCCAGCCCTCTCTAAGATGTTCATGGACAAAGTGAAATAATCATATATCCAGAAGTCTTTCATTAGAAATAATGCAATCAAACACCAAGCCGAATTCAAATGAGGTTGCCCTAATCTTCTCAAAGAGCCTCCCAAAAAGACCACTTCCAAGTGCTTTCGATTGCACCCAACATGACCTTGCCACCTCTCACAACGGCCTCTCATTTTGCACATGAGAGGCCACTGTTAGAGGTGGCAAGGTCATGTTGGGTGCCCCCCCCCCCCAAATAACAACCTTATAAAACTTAATTTCAGGGAGTATCTCTCAGGTTTGGTACCATAATTGCTTTCTGAACCGGGCCCGCTTGGATGTCTTGTGCGCTGCAGGGGCGGCTCTGTCTCTGCCAACTCACGTTACCTTAGGGGGCATGGCCAAGATCGAGAGCCACGCGGGCGCATAGAGATTGATGCGTCCACCTCCTGGGAGCCCACAGTCGCAGCCTTTCAACGCTCGGCGGCAGATCATTATGGTCCACGTCCGAGCCGAGGCAGAGGGGGCACATTTCGGCAGATGACCGAAGTCAAATATCGCTACCTTTCCCTGACACCCTCATCTGCTGGCCGGACCACCTGTAGTAGACCCCAGCTGATGTACCCAAATCTGGGCCCCCCACCTGCGGGCACTCGGGCACTGCCCGAGTGCCCGATGGGTCAGTCCACCCCTGCCCCCCACCCTCCCTTCAGCCCCAATCTAGTGAAAACACTGGGTGAAGTGGAAAAGTTTTCTCCGCCCCACATCACCAGAAGCCGGGATTTTGAATTTGGTGCTGGTCGCCAGATCGGTCACTAGTGATGTCAACACACAGAGAGCATGCTGGCGTCACCCTCTGAGACCAATAACGTTAGTGAGTATTTTCAGCGAGGCAGCCGACGGATCGGATCTGTGCATGCGCCCGCAGCTTCAATCGATCGTTCTGCACAGAACTTGACTGATCTCACTGCCTGGTTCTCTGACCTCGCTGCCTGCTGTCTGACCTTGCACCCTGGCTGTCTGACCTCGCTGCCTGCTGTCTGACCTCGCTGCTTGGCTCTCTCACCTCGCTGTCTGGTTCTCTGACCTCACTGCCTGCTGTCTGACCTTGCACCCTGGCTGTCTGTCCTCGCTGCCTGACTTGCTCACCTCGCTGCCTGATTCTCTGACCTCGCTGCCTGCTGTCCATCAATAAACGTGATATGATGCTGTAAAACATTATAGTTATGAAGGTTATTCAGTTGCGTAATTGCTATAAATGTATATAAAATCCAGGTAAGCCAAAAAAGCTAGTAGGAGGTAACCCTTGAATAAAGCACTAAAACTAAAGGCTTAATAAGTAAGGAGATTAAAATCCAGTAGATTCAGCACCACAGGTTAAATCAACAGGGAAATATGGTACAGTTCGGCAGCAGAAATTGTCCCGTAGAATAGATAACTATTGAATGATTCCTCTATATACAGTTCTCCAAAGTGCGGCGAAATGCACCGTATTTCGCTGTCCATTGCTTGTGGTGCTGAATTGATTTGAATCATTCCGAAATACGAAATGAAATTTTGAACGAAACAAATCAATACTAAACGAAATTTCTTTTTGACAAATAAATGTTTTCCTGTCCTGTTAAACCGCTGTATGGTCTTGGCCACCATGCTACAGCTCAGTTTCAGGGTCTTGGCCACCGTGCTGCAGCTCAGCTTCAAGGTCTTGGGAATCTTCTTATAGCCTCGGCCATCTTTATGTAGAGCAACAATTCTTTTTTTCAGATCATCGGAGCGTTCTCTGCCATGAGGTGCCATGTTGAACTTCCAGTGACCAGTATGAGAGAGTGAGAGCGATAACACCAAGTTTAACACACCTGCTCCCCATTCACACCTGAGACCTTGTGACACTAACGAGTCACATGACACCGGGAGGGGAAATGGCTAATTGGGCCCAATTTGGACATTTTCACTTAGGGGTGTAGTCCCTTTTGTTGGCAGCGGTTTAGACATTAATGGCTGTGTGTGTTGAGTTATTTTGAGGGACGGTAAATTTACACTGTTATACAAGCTGTACAACCACTACTTGACATTGTAACAAAGTGTCATTTTTTTTTGAGAAAGTATTTTACCAGAAAGGATACATTGAGATTTCTCTTGTTTTCAAGTATGTCCTGGGTGGCGAGTATGTACCATTGGGTTCAATCTCAACGAGCACCTCTCCAGTAAGTGTCCTTAGGCAAGACACCTATGTCTCCACAGGCTCTCTCCACCAAAATGTGAGGGGTGCACTCACTTCTGTGACATACTGTATATATATAGTTTAACAATGAAAAAGTGTTTTTGTCCCAGTACAGATCAGCAATGAGAAGCACGGCTTGATAACACAGCCCTGAATGTCGTCCACACATATTATGGTTTACTGTAGTTTCAGCCTCCCTCAGTGTAGGTTTCTTTTCATTAATCATGGTTGATATACTGTGTCTATTTGTTTTGTTTGTTTGGCATTAATAAAGCTTGTTTGTTTCCTCCTACTCTCTCTTTACAAGTGTATATGATGCCAAATACTCTTGCACTCACAAACTTTCTCTCTCGCTTCCAGTACCCGATGCCCAGCACAACAAATCATATTCCTCATCAAAAGCCAGAACTCGGGGGTCTTCATATAAAACTTCAAAACTTCATTTGGATCAATAAAAACATCAACGATCCTTTCAGCTCATTTCCACTGAGCTTTCAACAGGACTCAATAAATAAAGTCGATGTATATAAAAAATCTGATGTGCGAAAAGAAGGACAGACGACCTGCTGCTGCGTGTTTTAACCAACAATGTCAGGCGATAATGTCATGACCTTGCGGAAAAGCAAAAACATCCGTAGTTGTCAAGAGGCGATGAGTACCGAGGCCGGAATGAGACATCGTTCACGCAGCGGCTTGTCAGGAGTAACTGGCGTGCAATTAGTTTGTCTTTGAAGATTGCATTATGCAACATGCTGAAGAATAGCTGATTGATCGTGGATTAATGTGTCTATAAACATCAATCCAAGGCAGCGTTTGGTCAACTGGAATAACATGAATGAAGTGCGATGTGAGAAATAATGATCTATTGATTGGGCAGGCCATTATTCCCATAGAAAAAGAGAGAGAGAGATACAGCTGGCTGTGAAACCGATGTGTTAGTATACTGAATATCCGACACTGCACACCTGTATACTGATATCATATGTATTTACTCCACAATACATTCAGAGCACTATTACACTCTTCGTGCAAACGTTAACGCGTGTGCAAAAACGCATTAATGCGAGGGGAAAAACCCTTCGCGCAGAACGTCGCAGAAATGCGTGTTAATGTCTAACGCGGGTGGACCTGAGCGAACTCATTGCGAGCGTAATGTACTTTGCACGTCCTGTACTTAACATTGTGAGCGCCAATGCGTTTGTGTGCTGGTATGCGGATGGTGTAACAGATCTCTGTGCCCAGACAGGGTCACATCTGCTGAATGCTGCTTCCTCGCTGGACACCCAGTTTCTCCTCGTGACTCTCACACCTTTCTCTAGTACCTTAGCCACAGCTTAAGGCCCGGTGCATGTAGAGAGCATGGCTAGCACCCCCAGAAATAAGCCGTAGCTGTAGACCTGGAGCCTTTCCTTGGCACAGCAGGCAGAAGATTCCTGGTACCCCAAATCATGAGCCTTGACTTCAAGCTTGGTCAGAATAGAACTGTTTTTTTACTCACAGAGAGGACAGATAGAGTCAAGGACCAGTACATTTGCATACAATCAAACAGACAACATCACAGATCAGATAACTACATAGCACCTTCAAACAATGGAGAATGGGGGAAGGAGAAACAGAAGGAATTTTCTACAGAGAGAACTTACACAATAGCAGGTACTAATACAGAGATCTACACTATACAGGGAATAACACACAGACATCAGAAATATTTAACTGGCAGATATATAAAACAGTGAAAACCAAATATATTTAAAAGGTCCACCAGTTCTTCAACAGTCTCTTTCACGGGCCATAGTCTCTGGGCAGGAGGCTAGCGCACAGCCCCCTCCAAGTTGCACAGTGACCGCGTGTTGTGTCACAGATGGTATTACAATCTTAGCGCAAATTTTAACGCACAGCGTTTGCGTGCATAATTTTAACGTCTTTTAAAATCTGGTGTTAATGGCAAATCTGAACTTCCTGGCCGAAACCAAATACACCAGCCCAAAAAAAAAATACAGCAAAGTATAGTTACACATTCTACACATACCCAAACCAATAAAATTGAGAGGTTGTGCGTGTTTTTATCATTGCTGCATCATATATACACAGATTGATTTTGACAGGCGCAAAAACTGAACGGGAGATAATTGTGGTTCTTAATTCTGATTGGCTGAATCACGTGATAAAACAGTCCACCCACCGATTTCTGCTCGCAGCGTTAATGCGCACGTGTTTTTGCGCGTCTTTTTTTACGCACAGTATTTTTTGACGGATGAAAAAATGCGCTCGGATTGTAATACCAGCGTTAATGTATACGCGTTAACATTTAACGCTTTGTGCAAAAAAGATAGCGCTGCGCGAGCGTTTTTGCGCAAAGAATGTGATAGTGTTATATGGTGTATTGTATTACGGTTATATTGTTCTTTAGGTTGGCATAGTGCGGGACTTGCCATGGTGGGATACAATGCAAACATTTCCGTTGTTGCAACCATGACGAACGTCGGCATTTCAAAGCGATAATTTCAAACAATGGCAGGAAGAGCTTCATTAATGCATCTGCTGCTGCCGCTGTGTGAATTTCGCCTTTGGGGTATGCCGAAGTTTGCCACAGTGTTTACCGAATAAGCCCCTAAATCTCCAAAAAATAATCAGCTGGAGTTGTTTTTCCCATTTTGGTTTTCTCAGGATTTGCGATCTTATCATTTTTTTGTTGCCTCCTGATGTCCGTCGCAGCGTTATGACGCTCCGACGGGGCTGGACACACGCTTGAGGTCTGAAAGCCTCCCCATCGAAGTGTTATGAAGCGCGTTCGACGGGGCTGCAAAGCGCGATCCTCCATAGGAGGATTGAGCCTTGCAGCGCTGAGCGCACTAACTGCGCTCAGCGAGGTGGCCAGACGGGCGTCAGAGTGGAAGTAACGGCCACTCTCACGGACGTTCCTTCAGCTCTGCAAATCGCTCGTCTGACCCCGGCCTTAGTGAACACACCACACAGTGATCTGCGCATCTGCTTGACATCAGTAAATCATGCAATGTACTTCGATTTTGCATGTTAGGGGTCAGCAGCTGCATGTGACGGCACCACGGGATACCAGCGCGCGTCCAATCTGCCGCGATTCGCCCTGTCTGGCTCATTGAGCAAAAAAATCCTAGTGTGTAACCTGATTGCATTCAAGTGGAACAGCCGTCCAGGTTTTTTTTCTGCTTTCGACGCGCTACGGATGTAATGTGAAAATTTCCTACAGAAAAATTATCCAAACACAAACAACATAACACAAAGAGAACTGCAGAAAATTGCATGTTTTATAACAGCGTTCAGCTCGTATGTTTAATTCACTGTGATGACTCTCAATCTGCTGACGCATCATGTGATTTAAAGTACACAATATATGCATTTTATATATTACTTTCCCTAACCATTTTTTGTGATTTTCTTTTTTTTTTTCTAAATATGTACCATTCCTTTACATGTCCGTACCTGCACCAGGGGCCCTATCCCAAGGCTGTCATTATGCTTAAGGGGTTATTCACTAACCTCCGAATTGCACTGAACTGAGATTTTCCCCATTCGGTGCAGTTTTGGGTCAATTTGTCTATTCACAAAGCTGTAAGGTGAACTGACAGCGAAATAAAGTGCGATTTGCCAGCGTACGGTGACACGGAAAGAAAAAAGCTAACCTAAGCTGTCGTGATGTGCGGAAAGAGAGCGTACAAGGGGTTACAGCTCCAAGCCTCTGGACTCACTGACTCTACCCACTCTCAGGGCCTCAAGTTATGCCAACCTAACCCCGTAAGCCGTACACACCTGTAGCGCTGGTTTTAATTCACTGTCGTGGTGGTACTTGTTTTTGGCCGCCAGAGGGAGACAAGCGCAATGTAAGACATTGGGACTACATTTTCCAGCATGCTTTGCGGGCGGGAACAGGAAGTGGGTGGGAAAGAGACACTTACATCCGCAGCCTCGTGGAGAGAGCCGTCAGAGCGCGCAGAGGAGTGAGAGGAGCAAGACGCAAGTGCAGGGGATAGTGATCGCGACCAGGCCAGAGCGCAGGTGCGGCCTAGCAGAGCTGGAGATCGGGTTTCCCTTCTTATTGAACGAAGACCCCGTGATCCACCGTTAGTAACAGGGCTCGAGTCGAGCAGGAACGCGGGGGAACGGCGTTCCCGCACTTCTCCCACAGCGGGAACACTGCAGGAACGCAGCGTTCCCGCTGTGGCCCGAGCCCGAACACCGCCGCCGCACATTGCCGGCGGCCGCGTGCATCCTGTTAGAACGGCCTGCTGACCGGAAGTGGAGCCGCTCGGCTTCACTTCCTGTCAGCGGTGTTGAAGCAGGAAGCACGCGGCCGGCTGCAATGTGCGGCGGCAGCGGCAGCAGCCACAGAAGAAGCAGAGGTGAGCTGGGGACAATATCCATGACGCGGGGGGCAATATCCATGAGTCCTGGGGCAATAGCCATGAGACCTGGGGGGCAATTTCCATGAGACCTGGGGGCAATAGCCATGAGACCTGGGGCATATCCATGAGACCTGGGGGCACAATCCATGAGACCTGGGGGCAATTTGCATGAGAGCTGGGGGCAATAGCCATGAGAGCTGGGGGCAATATCCATGAGACCTGGGGGGGCAATATCCATGAGACCTGGGGGGGCAATATCCATGAGACCTGGGGGGCATTATCCATGAGACCTGGGGGTGGGCAATATCCATGAGACCTGGGGGTGGGCAATATCCATGAGACCTGGGGGGCAATATCCATGAGACCTGGGGGGCATTATCCATGAGACCTGGGGGTGGGCAATATCCATGAGACCTGGGGGTGGGCAATATCCATGAGACCTGGGGGGCATTATCCATGAGACCTGGGGGCATTATCCATGAGACCTGGGGGGCATTATCCATGATAGCAGGGGGGCATTATCCATGAGACCTGGGGGGCATTATCCATGAGAGCTGGGGGGCATTATCCATGAGAGCTGGGGGGCATTATCCATACGAGCTGGGGGCAATATATACCCATATGAGCTGGGGGCAATTATATCCATGTGAACTGGGGAAAATATATCCATATAACCAGTGCTGTGCATATTATTCTGGGGGCTCAGTGCTGTGTATATTATTCTGGGGGCTCAGTGCTGTGTATGTTATTCTGGGGATTCAGCGCTGTGTATATAATTCTGGGGGGGGGTCTGTGCCTGGAGATATATATATATATATATATATAAAATGCGTTAGTCCAGTTGCCACAATCACGAGTATACCTGTACGTAGTGATACCTTTCACTGATCAGTATAGTTTCCAGTTTACACTCTTGAAAGCTTGTCTTTTAAATGTAATGCTAACCCAATAAAAATGGTATCACCACGTACTGCTATACTCGTAATATATATATATTTTCTTCAGGTAATAGGGGTTGTGGAATTCGTGGGTGAGTTCCCTCACTTTTTTTCCCAGGACTTGACCCCTGGTTAGTAACTCTACACCGATACAGAGTACGATGAAGGACCCCGAGTTAGGAGACCGCAGACGATCTAACAGGGAGTGCAGGCGGTGAGCTCGACATCTTGTGGCAGATACAGACAAGCAAGACAGCGGATCCGGTGACACAGAGAATCCCAGTCAAAATCGAGCGGAGAGACGTCCTGGGTCGAGCGGAGCGCAGAGTATCTGGCGGATGGGTGAGAGGCCTTCCCGGCCACTGTAAAGTACTAAAGCACGCTGCAGTTTTCGCAAAACCTACAGGGCCCCAACGTGACTAGTCGAAGATACCTCATAAATAATTCACTGGCCAGTTGAATATTGTACCCGGGTACCAATACACACCTACACTTACATTTCTTGGGACATAGCCTGTACGGGACTCACACTCCAACCACGAAGGGGTTAAAATTATTTTTTCTTCCCTTTTCCGCTACGCGTTTCCCGCATTACGAACTACTGTAAATATATATACGTATACCGTGTTACTCTTTATATGCCAGTTTATTCAGTAAACTATGTAATTTATAAAATCCACAACGGTGCTGGAGTATATTTATTCCCTAGTGCGGGGAGACTGACCCGAGGTTCAAATTCAGCGGCTCCTCCGGGAGTGAGCGCTACACGTGGGGGCTCGTTTCCAGGGTCCAGTCTCTGGAAAAAACGCATTTAAAGGGTTAAATATGGATCCAGACACTGCTGCCAAATGGTGTGAGGAGCACAGTAGTCAGATAGAATTGTGTATAGTCATGGATATTCCTGCAGACACTTGGGCCGAAGATCAGATTCGCCAGGCCGTGGCCGCGTTGACACCAGATCATCGGGGGTTAATCCTGGACATTAAAGAGAACCCACATACCTCTCACACGTATGTTCTTTTTGAGTGGAGAAAGGGTGTTCCAGTGTGTTTTCAGGGCACGAGCGTGAAGCTGACCTTTGAGGTGGAAGTCCAACTGATTCAGCCAAGTGCGCCACGTGGCGAATCCGCGAGTGTTCCCGCGCCCAGTCCACTGGCCATGATCGGGCCTGAATTTATAGTGGCTATTGGAGATTTGCTGGCTAAATGTCAAAGAACAAGCCCTCTGCAAACTAACTTTGGTTATCGACGGTTGAGAAATTTTACAGGAAACGTACCAACTCCGGCGGGAGAAGAAACCTTTGAAGAATGGGTGGAACAGGCGATGCAGGCTCTGGATGAGTGGGACGTCCCTGAAGCGCAGAAAAAGCAAAGGATTACCGAGAGCTTAAAGGGACCTGCGTCAGAGGCTGTAAGAAACCTAAAATTGAGTAAGCAAGACTGCACTGCTTTAGATTATCTAAATGTTCTGGAGGAAGTCTTTGGGCGAACGGAAAAGGCTGCAGAGCTCGTGTATCAGTATGAACACACCTACCAGTGAAAAGGTGAGAGAATGACCGAATATATGAGGCACCTAGATAAGATTCTGCACCAGATACTCCTCAAGAAAGGGGCCGAACCGGCCGAAGTAGATAAGATCCGAATACAGCAGATCCTGAGGGGCGCTCAACCTCTAGATCCAGTGATGCTACAGCTGAGAAGCAGGGAAGGTAATCGAGAATTGAAGTACCTGGAACTGATCCGAGCTGTCAGAGAGGAAGAGGCTTTACTGGAAGAAAAATCCTTCAGGAGAGGAGAAAGAGCTCACGCGCAACCTGTGAGGCATAATGATTGCTTGCAGCCAGAAAGTGACTCGTTAGCCACCTATGGATCCGAAGTGGACGAACAAGAGCATCCGATCACTTTTAAATCCACAGAGCAGGCTGCAAAAGAATTAAACCTCTCTGCACATGGTGAGTTGCACAAAACTGTTAAGAAGGTACAAGAAGCTCAAGCTGAATTGCAACAGGCGCACGCGGAACTGTGCCGAGTATTGTTGAAGGTGACAGAGACACAGACCGAGATGCAGAAGTTCCTTATAGACATGCAGACAACTGGAGTTGCTGTGGCGTCTGGTCAGGGTCCTTCAACCGAATCACAGCAAGTGAATGCGTCTCTGTCTTCAAAGAAGAGATGTTTCAGTTGCGGGGAAATGGGCCATTTCCGCGCACAGTGCAAAAGTCAAAAGCCAGAAGGAAATAGAGTAGAAGAGCTCTTGAAAGCCTTGGAAGGGCTGTTATCTACCTCAGCGGCGGGAAACGCCAGAGGGCACAAGTGAAGGAGCAACCTAGGTGCCCGAAGGCTGAAACCCGCTCCAAAAATCAAGGTAGGACTAAGAGGGCGAGAGGGCCCAAAGTCTGGCCAACTGCTGAGCCTGCCAGGACTGAAAGAGTCACTCCCTTAGCATCCGGTCCTACGTCATGGGGAAGCAATGCACACCCAAAACCTACACGGGCCAAGAAGAAGGCCAGGGTACAACAAACTGGGTCTAAATGTCCTGTCGCCACCACCAAGTTTCCTGACCAGCTGATAGGTCCTTCCCCTATTGTGCCAATCCAAGTGGAGGGAGTCTACACTAAAGCTCTGTTGGACTCAGGGGCTCAAGTGACATTGATTTACAGAGATTTCTATGAGAAACACTTGAAGCACATACCTTTACAGAAATTGAAGGATCTGGAAATCTGGGGTATCGGAACTGAGAAACTCCCCTATGACGGGTATCTACAGGTGAAATTGGAGATCGGATCCGAAGTCATCGGACAGTCCGGAGGTTGTGATGCATTGACCATTGTGTGTCCTCGGCCTTCAGGGACAAACAGGAGTTCCATGATAGTGGGGACAAATACTGACTTGGTGCGACGTCTCCTGACACCTATCGTACCGGAAGAAGGTTCTACTAAAGGAGTACACCCAATGTTACATCCAGTCTATCAGAGAATGGTCGAAGAACAGAAGGCACCTGCTGAAGTGGGGCGCCTGTGGAGATTGGAAGGAACAGAGAAGGTTCTGCAATCAGGAGAAGTAACGAGTTTCCGGGCTTCAGTCAAGTTGAACGGATCGCAACCAGGCCCCTATGTGGTACTGGAAACCGATTTTAATCATGGGAGTGAAGCCGGAGTAGTAGTAATCCCTGAAATAATCTCCACTAAAGCTTTGAAAAGAACACGAGGAAGAGTCTCAGTCAGTGTGTGTAATGTGTCTGATTCTCCTGTAGTCCTAAAAGCACGAATGCCTATCGGGCAAGTAGCGTCTGCTACGCCTCTCTCTCCTACCGATTTAGGAGGGGGAGTGGATAAAGAGATTCCAGATGAAGGGTTCTACCCCAAGGACGCTCCCATCTCACCTGAATGGAAGAAACGTCTTCAGTCCCAGGTCCTAAAGTGGAGGGACTTGTTCTCGAAAGATGAGTTCGACGTGGGCCTAGCTAAAAGTACTGAGCACCGCATTCGATTACAAGAAGACAAGCCGTTTCGTGAAAGGTCAAGACGAGTTCCGCTGGGAGACTTGGATGATCTACGGGAACAGCTGAATGAACTGCAAAGAACCAAGGTGATTCAAGAGTCCAGGAGCCCATACGCATCTCCAATAGTAATGGTCCGGAAGAAGAATGGTTTTGTCCGTCTATGCATAGATTATCACACGCTGAATCGGAGAACCATCCCTGATCAATATGCAACTCCTCGGATAGAAGATGCCTTACAGTGTTTGTCTGGAGCAAAATGGTTTAGTGTATTAGACCTGCGAAGTGGGTATCATCAGATACCAATGCATCCTGAAGACAAAGAGAAGACTGCATTCATCTGCCCATTGGGGTTCTTTGAGTTCAACAGAATGCCTCAAGGCCTTACGGGGGCTCCAGCCACGTTCCAACGGTTAATGGAGAAGACAGTCGGGGACATGAACCTGATCGAAGTATTAGTGTATCTGGATGACATAATTATGTTCGGGAAGACTCTGGAAGAACATGAACAACGGTTGGAGAAGGTCTTGAAGAGGCTCCATGAAGAGGGATTGAAACTGTCCCTGGAAAAATGTAAATTCTGTTTACCGTCTGTTACGTATTTGGGAAATGTGGTCTCAGCAGAAGGCGTTTCGACAGATCCTCGGAAGTTGGAGGCCGTAGCTTCCTGGCCTAGACCCCGAAACGTTACTGAACTTAGATCTTTCTTGGGGTTCTGCTCCTATTATCGAAGATTTGTAGGAGGATTTGCCAAAATAGCTCAACCACTGAACAAGCTCCTACAGAAGTATGACGGAATGGGTGTTCTCCGCCTGCGGGTGTGCTCTTATCTGCGTGCCCCCAGCGCTTACCGCTGGCCCGACTACCGAGTGGCGCGGCACTCGGCGTCTCGTGCGGCCTGGAGTGACCCTGGGAAAGGGTTAGCGGGCGGTGACGGGGACCCCTGCGTGGAACCAGCCCGACCACTGAGCAACACGGCACTCAGTGTCTCGAGCAGCTGGTTCACTGACCTTGTGTGTGTGTGGGAGCGTCTGCGGTGCGGGCGTACGGATACAGGGATCGGATCTTCCCCGGATGAATATTCGGATCTTACGTGGACCAGTCGGGGAATATTCGGATCTTATGTGATCTCAATCGGATGAATATTCGGATTTCACTTGCCGCTCGATATACCGAAGCGCGGTAGATGGGCCGCGCCTTCGGATCGGATCGCGGCACCTCGGTCGAATATTCTTAAGACCGATGACCATACGCTGCACCTCTGTCCTGATGCGGGATGCAGGCACAGGGTGTTCGTTTCGGATCTTCGCTGGATGCCGCACTCTGAGACCGCGCGGGATCTCAGAAAATACAGTCGATAATAAAAGTCACCAGGCGAAGCTGAATGCACTAGTAAATCTGCTTTATTTTTCCACATCACATACATTTATAAACTTTACCACAGTATCATAACAATGGGAATCCCTGCCCGCCCACACAAGTCCCATTGGCCCTCGCTGGCAGGAGGCACCCGGGCCCCGATTCGTATTGGCGGTCACGAATCGGGGAGTTGCCGATTCGGACCGGATGGTCCGAATCGACCATTTTGCGATTCGACCGGATGGTCCGAATCGGCCATTTTCCGATCCGATCATTCTGACCGGATCCACGAGGCGATGGAAAATGGCGACGGGCAAGGCACACACAAAGGAATTTACATACATTTCACAATACTCAAATGGGGACACTTTTATTACACCACACACAAAACCACATCTAATTAAAATATAAACGGAACTCCGTGGGTGCAACGGCACCTAACAGTCTATGTGCAAAACCCCGTCCCCATGAACCGCCCCTGGCTGAGGGTGTTGGGCCATTCCGTGACAAGAAGGAAAACACAGAAGAAGGCCACAAGGCCTCTGACCGAAGTCCGTCGGCTCCAGCGCCAAGGAAAGCTCGAGAGTCTATCCAGGGAGAATGGTCTAGCCAATGCGAAGGTGCTTTCTTGAAGCTGAAAGAGAGTTTAACTCGAGCTCCTGTCTTGGCCTATGCAGATCCTCACAAGCCGTACGAACTACATGTGGATGCCAGCAGAGAAGGTCTAGGGGGAGTCCTGTACCAAGAGTATGGTGGATTGCTGAGGCCTGTAGCGTATGTGAGCCGGAGTCTTACGCCTTCTGAAAAGAACTATCCTACCCACAAGTTGGAGTTCCTAGCCTTGAAGTGGGTGGTGGTAGACAAGCTAAAGGACTATCTGTATGGAGCCGAGTTTGTGATAAAGACGGATAACAATCCTCTTACCTACGTCCTTACCACTGCGAAGCTGGATGCAACGGGACATCAGTGGTTGGCCGCTCTGTCAGGGTTTCGGTTCAGTCTGAAGTATCGCCCTGGGGTGAATAATCGAGATGCTGATGCTTTGTCGAGAAGACCCTACACTACAGAATGGACTCAGTTAACTCCAGACGGGGTACAAGCTTTGTGTCAAGGAGCAGAGCACCGGGTCAAGGGAGGGATTGAAGTGGAAGCCATAGGAGTCATGGCTGCGGCTGTTCCGGAGTTCTACTGCAACCCTACGCAGTCGAGGGATGAAAGTCTGCCTACTTTTTCAAAAGAGGACCCGAGAGCTGATCAGGCTAGAGACCCTTTAATTGCATTAACCGTAAAGGCCCTAACTGCGAACCAACGGGAAATTCTGCTGACCAATTCCCCAGATGGAGCCAGATTGGTCTACAAAGAGTGGGAACGGTTGAAGATGTTGGATGGGGTGGTCTACCGAAGGGGCCCCTCAACCAGTGCTGAAGAGACCCAACAGTTGTTCCTTCCCACTAAACATAGAGAGAGTGTACTGCGATCGCTACATGATGAACATGGACATTTGGGCGCAGAAAGGACTTTTAAGATGGTGCGAGACAGATTCTATTGGCCTTGCATGAGAGCTGAAGTGGAAAGTTACTGCCATTCATGTCTGAGGTGTATCCAAAGGAAGACCCTACCGATCCGAACCGCTCCAATGAGCCATCTGCAAAGTCAAGGACCCATGGATTTGGTGTGCATTGATTTCCTGTGCTTAGAGCCGAATGCTAGTGGGCAGGGAAATAATCTAGTAGTGACTGATCATTTCACACGTTACGCCCAAGCCTTTTCTACGAAAGACCAACGTGCCCCTACGGTGGCGAAGGTTCTGATGGAAACGTTCTTTGTTCACTATGGCCTACCAAGGAGAATACACTCTGATCAGGGTAGAGACTTTGAAAGCCGGCTTGTTGGGCAATTACTGGAACTGCTGGGAATTCAGAAGACCCGAACTACACCATATCACCCTCAAGATGATGCTCAACCCGAAAGGTTCAATCGCACGCTGCTAAATATGCTGGGGACACTGTCAAACAGAGAGAAGCAGAGCTGGAGTCGTCACATATCTACGCTGGTACATGCATATAACAGTACGGAGAGTGACGCTACTGGATACTCACCATACCGTCTTATGTTCGGAAGAGAAGCTCGACTGCCGGTTGATTTGGCGTTTGGGCTATCTCTGGATCAGACATCGATAGCTTCTCATAGAAATTATGTGGATAGACTTCGAAAGAACTTGGCCTCTGCGTTTGAACAGGCCCGTTTGACCTCAGGAAACAGGGAATAAAGGAATAAACGGAACTATGACTTAAAAGTTCAGATACAGGATCTACAACCCGGTGATAGGGTTTTGTTGAAGAACTTGGGTGCTGCTGCAAGGCACAAGTTAGCGGATAGATGGAGTTCTCAGGTCTACATTGTCAGCAAGCAACTGCCGGGTCTGCCAGTGTACCAAATCCGGCCGGATGGAAAGGCTGGGCCTCTTAAGTACTGGCACCGGAATAATTTATTACCTTTGAGAGAGGCTGTGACGATACCAGTTGGGGACAAACTTTCTCTGCCGAACCCGCCTGCTCCATGTTTGACTCCCGTTACTCGTCTCAACAGACCCAGGCTTCCGAGGAGAGTGAGAGGGACAGTGAGGAAGAAAGTTTTTGCCTGGATTGGATGCGCTCCCCAGAGCCTGAAGAGGTCATTCCAGTTCCTGAACGGTGGGAAAGTAATTTGAGGCCTGAGGCTCCCGAATTTCAGTTAGAAGTCCCCGAGACTATTGAAATCCCTGTAGTTCCTGAAGCCGAGTCTTATGACTACAGTTCTATGCCTTCACTGGAAGGATCATACTCCGAAGAGATGTCTGTTCCAGTTGTGGAAAGAAGAACTGAACCCGCACCTATAGTACTTCCACCTGAAGAGGAACTGATTGAGCCAGAACCAAAATGCTCTATTCGACTGCTCCAGAGACTCACCTACGACTCACCAGGACATAGCACTGAAGAGGACGTCACCACAGTGTGAAGGTTGCCCGAAGTGTCTGCTATGTTAGCTGAGGTAGTCAAAAGCATGAGTCAACTAGAGGAAGTGTATCTAACCCATTGTATGCTTGCTGCTGAACCTGTATATGTTGCCTAATATATGTTGAAATGTGATGCAACTGTTATACCTCCTTGGAGAGACCCAAGAGTTCTAGGAGGGGGAGAGTGTAGCACTGGTTTTAATTCACTGTCGTGGTGGTACTTGTTTTTGGACACCAGAGGGAGACAAGCGCAATGTAAGACATTAGGACTACATTTTCCAGCATGCTTTGCGGGCGGGAACAGGAAGTGGGTGGGAAAGAGACAGTTACATCCGCAGCCTCGTGGAGAGAGCCGTCAGAGGAGTGAGAGGAGCAAGACGCAAGTGCAGGAGATAGTGATCGCGACCAGGCCAGAGCGCAGGTGCGGCCTAGCAGAGCTGGAGATCGGGTTTCCCTTCTTATTGAACGAAGACCCCGTGATCCACCGTTAGTAACCCTACACCGATACAGAGTACGCTGAAGGACCCCGAGTTAGGAGACCGCAGACGATCTAACAGGGAGTGCAGGCGGTGAGCTGGACATCTTGTGGCAGAAACAGACAAGCAAGACAGCAGATCCGGTGACACAGAGAATCCCAGTCAAAATTGAGCGGAGAGACGTCCTGGGTCGAGCGGAGCACAGAGTATCTGGCAGATGGGTGAGAGGCCTTCCCGGCCACTGTAAAGTACTAAAGCACACTGCAGTTTTCGCAAAACCTACAGGGCCCCAACGTGACTAGTCGAAGATACCTCATAAATAATTCACTGGCCAGTTGAATATTGTACCCGGGTACCAATACACACCTACACTTACATTTCTTGGGACATAGCCTGTACGGGACTCACACTCCAACCACGAAGGGGTTAAAATTCCTTTTTTTTCCCTTTTCCGCTACGCGTTTCCCGCATTACGAACTACTGTAAATATATATACGTATACCGTGTTACTCTTTATATGCCAGTTTATTCAGTAAACTATATAATTTATAAAATCCACAACGGTGCTGGAGTATATTTATTCCCTAGTGCGGGGAGACTGACCCGAGGTTCAAATTCAGCGGCTCCTCCGGGAGTGAGCGCTACACACCCTTACGAGTATATGCTGCCACCACCAGGGTGGATAAAAATCAATGATTTTTTTTAAAAAAATCAAAAAAAAAATCGGATTTTTTTGATTTAAATCTGATTTTTTTGATTTAAATCGGATTTTTTTGATTTAAATCAGATTTTTTTAAATAAATGCTTTTTGAGGAAAATATATTACCATCCAAAGGTTATTCCATCATGAAATAAAGATTCGTTTTTTAATTATGTAGAATAAGGCTGTATGTTTAATTTTTTTGGTAAATAAATTCCATTAATCCATTCACAATGTCATGCTCTTCCAGAGGTTTTTGTAAGAGTATTGGGCAGTTTCTCTGCCTACAAGATATTATCACAGATGCTTGGTTTACTTTTGCAGTTCTCAAAACTGAATTTGACTCAGCAGAGATCACATGCCTCTTCTTCACAGCAAAAATGTGATAACCTGAACAAAGTTGAGAAAAACACCTAATCCTAACTTCTACAAACCTATGAATACAGAATCAACTCCTTCAGTGCTAAGTTTCAAGAAGTTCAGTGAATAGAATAGAAACAATATTTTTCTGATTGTTTGGAGTGGAATAGATCTGCACAAGAAGAAAGTGAAACTAAGTGTGAGGAAGAAGTGGCAAGCAGACAAGCAGTACTACAAAATGAAAGTGAAACTTTCTGAGCACAATACTGCACAGCCACAGACAGACAAGTCTTTGGATCTTTTTGTGTGTATGACCTGAGGTTTATCACATTCTTTCCTTGAAGGAAAAAAACCTATAATGGCAGCAGGCCGTAAAAGAGATCCAATTTGGCAATTTTTTAATGAAGTTCCTCTACCTACGGTAGCCGCTGCGGGATAGAGATGGCAGCTGCTCTTTAAAAATTATGATTTAAATCGAGTTGATTTAAATCAAGCCTTTTTATTAGTGATTTAAATCATGATTTAAATCATGATTTAAATCATGATTTAAATCATGATTTAAATCGACTTAATTTAAATCAAATCCACCCTGGCCACCACTAATGTAATTAGGGCACTTTCGAAACCCCACTAGCTGTATACCACCCCCCAATCCAGGAGCCCAACCATACACGGCTTTGATATATACCAAATGTTAAATACTATGGTAATAATAAACCAAGCAATTATATTCGCGAAGTATGAATTATCTAGATCAAGACAGTACTGGGTTTTAAAGTTTTAATGGAAAATGATAAAAATACTAACTTTACACAGTGCCAGTATCACATAAAAAGAAGACATACAAAATAAACGAAAACTTGCAAATACAGTTCTTGAAATAAAATGGGACTTACATAGAAAACCTAACTTGCATTAGGCCACTTCCATGGGTATTTCCAGATTTCAAATGTCCCAGAAGGTTCTTAGATGTTCACCCAACCAAGCCTTTTGGAGAAATACCCTGGGTTTTGGATGACCATTTTATACAAAGCAGCTTGCCCCTCACCCTCCTCCCCATTTGGTTCCCGGATCAAGTTTCCCTTCAGCCCCAGAGAGCAGATCAGATAAGAGGGTTGTAAATACCAGTGGCCTTGCTTTGCAAACTCCGTTGCAAAGACAAGAGGAAAAAAACCCCACCAATTCTGCGTTTAAAATCTTACACACTGCTTGCAGAAAATGATGCCCGTTTGTGACATTCGGTGGCATGGAAATTGGCCCATATAGAAGACTATAATTTCTTCTGTTCACAGAATGCACCGAAAATCTGGCGATATGCACTGATTTTCTGTGTTTCCTTTCGACAAGGTTAAACAGGCGAATCCCGTAGGATTGAATGTAACAGAAATAATATCTGTATTCATTTTTTTTTTTTAAAAGACCTTTTTTTATTTTTTGCAAAAACCCTTTCTATGTTTTAAAACACCTTTTTGTATTTTTTATTTTTTTCCAAGGCTTTTTTTTATTACTTTGTAACGGACCTTTTCATTATTTTTTAAAGGAATTTTTTTTAATATTTGTACACGTTTTACTCCATTTTTATTGATTTATCCTCCTATTAGGAGCATAGGAGAATTCTTATTTTTTTTCTATCTCAGTTCTGTGGAATTCGGCGCAATTTGGTCTAATTCAGTGGTTAACTGTACAATTCGGCTGTTATTGGTGACATGCGATAACTGCTTTGGCGACTCCAATTTCATTAACATATGGTGACCATTTGCTATATAGTGAATTTGCCATATTTTCGTCTAAATGGGATCACCGAGCTGTGCCGAAAGGGACTGAAACGCAAAGCACTGAAATTTCACGCAAGTGTCTTGGTTGGAATACGATGTTAATGGTGAGACGCTAATGGTTAACGGCACGATTTTTCCATTATCGTCTCGCGTTTAACGTCACCATTGGAATAGGGCCCCAAAAATGTCAACTCCATGCATGTGCATGTGTATATTTTAGACAAAATGCTGCTGAAAATTCTCTGAGTCGCATCCATCCCGTGATAGGTTTGTGCGCCAATTCACTCACCACCTTTCTGCTTTAATACATGTCTGTATAGTAGAGTCAGTCTTATATGTTTTGGACCATTAGCCACACAGAGAATTTGTCTGGTGTGTTGATGGAAATGATAGTCAGTTGTCCATTGCGTAGGGCAGCCAGTTGACCATTGTGCCAGTTGGTTGTTTTGCTTGGGAACTGGTTGGCCACTATGCCGGTCGTCCAGTTTACTGGTGTTCAGTTGACCAAGGTGCAGGGATGCCACTATGCCAGTTGGCCATTGTGTTGGTGATACTCCTTACGTAGCTTGCCAGCAGCCATGTGAAAGCTGGGCAGTAAGTGTTGAAAGAAGATAGCTGGGATTGGCGGCACGTGGGACCTAGTACTGCCTACTTTTGAGGGAACAATCCAACATCCAGGGCCAGGCTCAAACATGTAAGCTCACTTGTATTAGATCGGCTTCAGTTGATTGCTCCGAGTAGACCACGGTCATTTATAATAAAACTTGTCACGTGGAGATGACTGAGGGTAGGAGACAGGATGTAAGAAGATAGATGTCGAAGTTGGGTCTAGAGTGGGATCATTTGAGGATGCTACAGGGATTTTAACTTTCATTGATTTATTTTGCCACAGTAAATGTTTTACCTTCTCGGATCCAATGACAGATTTATTGGCCTGCAAGGGCAGTGAGTGGTGGCCACATGGCTCCCCATACCTCGAGCTGTATGGAAGATCAAAGAGTGGATATGTTGTGTTCTTTCCCCTTATGAGTGGTCACTCGTATCCTCTTCTTTTAGGTCACTGGGTTTGAGTGTCAGAAGGTTTTAGGAACAAAACAAAATTCTAGAGGGCACAATTATGCAAAGTCTTGGTTTAGGAGGGCTTTTACCTGATAGTAGAAGGTGGCAATAACTGCGAATGGGTTTCTTTCCACCCTAGATCAGGGAATCACTAACTCTTCCCCCAGATGTTTCCCAGAATACCGTGAAAGCAATAGACGGCCAGAGAATCATGGGAGCTGTAGTTCAGTAGCATCTGGGGGTGCCGGATTTTGAGATTCCCTGCCTTGGATTATGAAGGTGTATAGTTGAAATTAGGAGACCTTCTTTTACGTAAAATCAGGAAAGTTTGTGTCTGTGATTAGCGGTTTATTATTCTGAATATCTATCACCTTGATGTGGATTCACCCCAGGACTGAAATCGCGCCATCGTATTTTAATTATTGAAACAGCTGCTGCTTTGCAGTGAAGCCACTTCACAAAGAAGGCCGGCGAGTGCCCTCCATTAAAATGTATATAGTTAATCAATAAGGAATGTTACTCTGGGGCTTCCAATGCTGTGAAATGCGCGCATTTATTCTTTATCTTCAGCCTTTCATACGCTCATCGGGATCCTATGTGAAAATCAAACGAGGTATACAAATTTGTGTGATTCGCAGCTTTTGGAAATCGCCCGAAACCATTCCTTTTGATTAACTATATCTTCACTTAATTGAGCAATGAACGGGAGCTGAACATGACTTAAATGTGAGCTGAACGTGAGCTGAACGTGAATTGAACGTGAGCTGAACGTGACCTGAACGTGAACTGAACGTGAGCTGAATGTGACCTGAACGTGAGCCGAATGTGAGCTGAACGTGAGCCGAATGTGAGCTGAATTTTATCTGAACGTGAGCCGAATTTGACCTGAACGTGAGCCGAATGTGAGCTGAACGTGAGCCGAATGTGAGCTGAATTTGACCTGAACGTGAGCTGAATTTGACCTGAACGTGACCTGAACGTGAGCTGAGTGTGAACTGAACGTAAACTGCACGTGAACTGAACGTGAGCTGAGTGTGAGCTGAACGTGAACTGAACGTGAGCTGAGTGTGAGCTGAATGTGAGCTGAACGTGAACTGAGTGTGACCTGAACATGAGCTGAGTGTGAGCTGAGTGTGAGCTGAACGTGAACTGAACGTGAGCCGAGTGTGAGCTGAACATGCGCTGAACGTGAGCTGAACGTGAACTGAGCGTGAGCTGAACGTGAACTGAGCGTGAGCTGAACGTGAGCTGAATGTGAGCTGAATGTGAGCTGAACATGACCTGAACGTGAACTGAGTGTGACCTGAACGTGAGCTGAGTGTGAGCTGAGTGTGAACTGAGTGTGACCTGAATGTGAGCTGAACGTGACCTGAACGTGAACTGAGTGTGACCTGATCGTGAGCTGAGAGTGAGCTGAGTGTGAGCTGAACGTGAACTGAACGTGAGCCGAGTGTGAGCTGAACATGCGCTGAACGTGAGCTGAACGTGAACTGAGCGTGAGCTGAACGTGAACTGAGTGTGAGCTGAACGTGAGCTGAATGTGAGCTGAACGTGAGCTGAACGTGACCAGAACGTGAACTGAGTGTGACCTGAACGTGAGCTGAGTGTGAGCTGAGTGTGAGCTGAACGTGAACTGAACGTGAGCCGAGTGTGAGCTGAACATGCGCTGAACGTGAGCTGAGCGTGAGCTGAACGTGAACTGAGCGTGAGCTGAACGTGAACTGAGCCTGAGCTGAACGTGAACTGAGTGTGACCTGAACGTGAGCGGAGTGTGAGCTGAACGTGAACTGACTGTGAGCTGAGTGTAAGCTAAATGTGACCTGAACGTGAGCCTTTCTAAACATCAAAAAATAACTCCATACAGGCAATGCAATGACCACCTTTCACCGAAACAAGATTTGTTTTTGAACTACATTGAAGTCACTGCTTAGTAGATTTACTACATTTCCCATGAAGCTCTGCCCACCTAACGAGTGGCTGAGCACTAAGGGGGATCTAAAACATTATTTAAACCAGGATTCACATGCTTCATATTTTAAAAAGGAGTATGTGAATGCAAGACTGCTTTGTGTGGTATATATTTTGCAGACTGATGTCCCACATTCCTTGGTGGAAGGCCCCTGTCTGAGTAGGCCCTATACGGCTGCCTACTTTGCCTGATGATAGGGCCGCCCCTGTATGGAAGAATTAGTGAAGGAGAACCAGGCTGGAAGATGGTTGCCACCATAAGCCAGGCAGCCATCTTGTTCAGAATATTGGTTCACCAAGTAAATAGAATAGATTTCATTTAGAAGAGAAGAGCTGAGCTCACGTAGAATTTAAGGAATGCGTGGTAGATTAGAAAAGCTAACAAGAAATCCAGGCAGGATCCGGCCAGCTCTTGGCATAGAGAGACAGAAAGATTTATGAATGAAGCAAGGTCAGTGCGATGTGCCAAGGAATAAAGAAAACATAGAAGACCAGGCCCCAGGCCACCTGAATAAACATAGCCGATAGGGAGGGAGGCACTGCCCGGAGAAAGACAGCACAAACAAATCACAGACTGTCAAACTAACGAGAAGTGTATCAATTTATAGTTATATGTGGAATGTTCTTTGTGTTCGAATTAATGATGGGAGGTATTAACCCACGTGGGGTAGAATAGAGTGTCATAGGGAGGTGGGCTAATGGGGATGTACCTAATTATGTATTTGGGGCATAAAACCTCATGTCTCTGTGTAATCAGGGCTCACTCTAAGCGATTCAATCCTGTGTGAGCACTTGTGTGACGACACAATAAACTCTTGCCTTTCCTGAAGAGACTCGTGTTTGGACAATCCTTGCTTGTGTCTGGTCCGGCGCCGTTAATGAAGTGAACCTGTCTGACTCCGGCTACATTTTCTGGGGTCTCGATAGCCGGGATAACGGGCCTTTTGCCAAGACACAGGCAACGGCTGCTGAACACAGTGCGGCGCTTGACTGCAGCAGTGCCAGAATCCCGATGGTTGGGGGCGTCCGTTGAAGGTGAGCTGACATCTGCAGGCGCCAAGCAGGATTTCCTGTACAGTGGACCTCATCTCGTCCCAAACAGACCCCCCTGACCCGGGAAAACTGGGACACCAACGAGTCTGAGGAAACAGCAAGCAGCGCCGGCGATAGGTAACGTGTCTTCTATGTTTTGTATGTCTAAAGGAAATACCGGTATCTAAGGGAAACGTCCGACTGCGATAGACGGATAAGAGGATGCGATGGCCACCATCCTATTGGCATATCTTTCCCGCCGCTGGTAGCGCTGACATTGCTAAGGAGCCAGAGTGGCTAGCGGGCGTCTGGATTCGGGGGAATTGAATGCCAATCAAAGGGTAGTTCTGTAAGAGAGGGAGAAGGTAGCTACGTGGAGTTGCATGAGTCATTTCAGTAGTCAGTGTTTGTAAATAGAGCTTCACCACGTGGGTAAACGGGAAAGGAGGAGGATTTTTCTGTGACTGGGCTGAGAGCCTGAGTCAGTGCCTAGTGTGTACGTCGTATAGTGACAAGGGCTTATAGTGAAGCCAACGATAGCTGCAGAGATAGTGGTGCTGAGTGGGTAGATTATCCATAAAGCAGATTGGAATTGCAGACGGAAGTGTAGACAAGGAACGGGGTGCACATAGTCACACGCAGTCAAGAGTTAGAGTTCAAATTACGGTATAAGGAGCCACTAAGGAGGGAATACGCCCTCGGCTAATGGAAAGAGTTGAAGTGATATATATTCTATATTATGCTGAAAGTATCTGATACGGAATGTGTTGTGAATGAATTGACTTGAGTGCTGTGAGTGAACGTGCGCCTACTCGCTCCGCGAGGAAGCAAATTCGAGAGTGGACCCTGGAACGTACGGTTTCGGCTCAGGCGACTGCAGTCGGCTACTGAAGGGGGAAGCGTATGTGGATGCGGATAAATTGTTGACTGAAGTATCAGACTGTAGATTTTAACTGTTATTGAAATAAGATAATTGTATCGCAAAAAGTATTGTTTTCAGGAGTGACAATGGGTAACGGGTCATCTAAGCCCAAGAAGGTAAAGGAGGGTGAGATGCCCCTAGAATATATGGTGCGGAATTTCGAAGCATTATATAAAAACGTATGATTATGGTGTAGAATTGACAAAAGAGAAATTAAAAGTAATGTGTACAGTTGTTGTGGCCGTTATTAGTCCCAGGATGGCCAGAGCAGGGGTCAATGGACCCGGAGTTAGTACAGAAGGTACATTCCCAAGTTACAGAGCAGTATGGACATCCTGAACAATACCCGTATATAGATATATAGAGATATTGCATTAAAAACCAGAGTCATTTTATAATGATAGCGGGGAGGAATAAGAAACAGGACCCCCAAAATAAGGGAGATAGAGAGGCTCCACCAGAAAAGATTGAGATGCCCGATGGGAGCATATATAAATTAATTAATATTTCACGGAGAGTGAGATAGTTGCGGTGCTGTATAGTTTATATGTGTGGTTCAGACTGATTTTGTCCGATTGTGTTTTTAATTGATCATTAAACTGTTCAATTAAAAGTTGAGATTGAGCGTCGTCCCTGGTGTAATAGGCCCCCTCCTTTTTCTGACAGACTGTTTGCAAGAGAGAGGGGGAGAAGGAGGAGGGAGCAGTTTGTTTTCTTTGCTCTCTGAAAGGTGGAAAAAATAACCCTTTGTGTACTTGTGCAGCGTACTATGTGTTTAGCTAATTTTAGTGTGTGTTACAATAGAATATTTGTCTGAAGTCGGTTGAGTGCAAGATATATGTTTATATTTTGTGTTGATATTATCCCGAAAGTTTAAGTTTAATAAGTATGTAATAGTATACAATATTACCCTACTAAAATATAAAAATTTATTAACAAACTAAATTGAAATATATGAAACGGTTAGAAAAATTAATTCGAGAAATAATTAAAGTAATTTTTCTTTACTGTTTTTACAAGGTATGTTTTTGTTTGATTTTTGATGGAATGATTTATTTTTATTGTTTTTTTTCGATGTAGTATTAAGAGTCTGTTTTGGGCTATGGGAAATATTTCTGAGAATATTATTTACACAATGTGTATATGTATATGCCCGAATGTCCCATCCAGCTCCTGGGGCGGGATATTTTTTTGCAAATTGCAAGCCCAAATTATTATTTTTTTTTTTTCCCGGGGGTCACGTTCAATTAAACCTGCCGGAGGGTGGCAGTTTTGTTCGGTAGTATAATCCAGCCAGCCCGCACAACCCCCAATCTGTGAAAATCGCAGTAGTTATGCCGAGAGGAAGAAGAATGGCGCACGGCACCTACTCTGTCTGCCACGCTGGATCCGCACGCACTACTCCTTGGAATTCCTGAGGTGGGGGGCGGAGGACAACCCGCAGATTAGTTGAATTAAAGTCCGGCGCAATATCGGTGGCTCTAAGACATATTATATCCCAAAGAAAGCCAAGCAGAATATACAAATATATTTGCAGAGATTTAAAGACTACGGTATATTGAAATTCTGCGTGTCACCGTGAAACACACCATTGTTCCAGCAAGACAACTTTTTATTTTTTATTTTTTTATTTCTCAGTGGGAGGTATCTACAATGGATGCGCGCTCAGCCAGGACTTTTGTCCTTCCACGCTACAGTATGTTGATTAATTACACTGGTTTCCCCACAGAAAAAGACTGTTTATCTGTCACAAAACTTTTGCTACATCTGCTAAGCCAAACAGGTTACAGAGTGTCTAAAAAAAAAAAAAAGAGAAAGCACAAATATGTAAACAGAGTGTAAAATATCTGGGATTCCAGTTAACAGGTACCAAACGTGCACTGGGGGCAGAAAGAAAAGAAGCAATGTGCCGCATACCCCAACTAAAGACCAGGAGACAAGTCCGTGAATTCCTGGGAGCTGCAGGCTTCTGCCGCCTGTGGATCCCCAACTTCGCAGAAATTGCCAAGCCGCTTCATCAAGCAACCAAGGAAAGAGAATTAGACCCCTTTCATTGGGAAGAAGAGCAAACCGCAGCGTTTCTGAAATTAAAGACTCTGCTGATGGAAGCTCCTGCGCTGGGTCTGCCAGATCATAGCAAGCCTTTCCAGCTGTTCGTACATGAATATAACCAAACAGCAACAGGAGTATTGGTCCAGAACTTTGGCTCGTGGCTGAGGCCTGTGGCCTACCTCTCCAAGCAACTCGACCCTGTGGTCTGCGGCCTACCCCCATGCCTGGAAGCAGTGGCTGCCACCGCAATGCTGATAGCAGAAGCAGACAAGCTGACCCTTGGACAAGTTCTTTATGTCAAGGTGCCCCATGCTGTCAAGGCTCTGCTGGATGTCAAAGGAGGTTACTGGTTTAGCAACAGCCGGATGACGAAGTACCAAGCCATGATGTGTGAAAATCCACGGGTTCATTTGGACCTCATCGCTACTTTAAACCCTGCTACTTTACTGCCTGACTGTGAAGAGGATCCAAATTATGAATGCCTCCAAGTCATGGAAGAAGTGTTCAGTAGCAGGCCAGATTTGAAAGACGTACCCCTAGACAAATACGATATACAGCTATATGGATGATGGGAAGGAAGTCTCCGGCTATGCAGTAGTCTCAACAGAAGAAGTTATCAAAGCAAAGCCACTGCCAGGCCATACATCGGCACAACTAGCTGAAATAACAGCTTTAACCAGAGCCCTTGAAATTTCTGAAGGCAAAAGAGTAAATATCTATATAGATTCCAAATACGCCTTTATGACAGTCTATGCACATGGTGCACTCGACAAAGAAAGAGGCCTACTCACGTCTTCAGGACAATAAATTAAATATGCTGCAGAAATCACGGCCCTCCTGGAAGCAGTGTGGAAACCAAGTGCTGTCAGCATCATGCACTGTCGAGGCCACCAAAAAGGCCGTGATGAAATTCCAAAAGGTAACAGACGCGCGGACCAGGCCGCAAAAGCAGCTGCGAAACCACCACCGCAACAGAAGCTCAAGCTAAAGTATTGATCTGCAAGCAAGAGCCTCAACCTTCTATGCCAAATTACGAGTTCTACATGAATTTGAAAAAGTTTGAACCCCACGGCGAGTTCATTGAAATAATATTACACAAATGGCAAGATGATTACGAACTTTTAGAACTCAATCATGATTATATCCAATGGCTTTTTCCAACAAGGACACAAGGCCGGAATTTCTACTCTACTCCCCTAAACCCGCAAGAAACACGTCTAATGATCAACACCTCAGAAGTTCAGCAAAGACTACGCAGAGCTTACAAGATGATGCTGAAATTCTTCGGCGTAAAAATAGTGGGGGAGGAGAAGACAAAGAAATAACTGAAGTTGAACGAGCAGAAAATTGAAATTTCGCGTCACGTTTTGAAAATTTGACAATCAATTCTCACAATAATCTACGAATCACACGAATACTGCACAGTCTAGGAGAATTATCTGGGGAAATTATGGAGAATTGGCACGATACAAACCAAAACCAGTGGTGGCTGCACTCCTACCGGCGCCACTGAGCGAATGGACATCTGTGTACTCAGAGAAAGAAAAGAAGTGGCTGACAGACGAACCCGGAGGGTATGGAGAAGATGGATGGTTCCAGATGGAGAACGGACTAATAGTCCTACCAGCAACACTGGCTCCTGAAATCGTAAGAGCACTTCACGCAAGTACCCATGGAGGAAGAGAAATGATGGAGCAACAGTTGGAGCCACATTTCTACGTACCAGGATTGTCAGCAATCTGCAAAGCAACAGCTCAGCAGTGTGTAACATGTGCCAAGAACAACCCGAGAACAGGCCCCAAAGTTCGGGAAAAGTTGAAAGAATGAACCGTACCCTAAAGACTTTGATGTCCAAACTGTGCCAAGAGACGTCACTAGGCTGGTTGGACTTACTGCCGATAGTCCTTTTGCACATTAGGTGCAGACCAACCCCCCAATTGAAGCTACGTCCATACGAACTTATGTTTGGACAGCCAACCCCTCTGATTAATGGACTAAGGGGGACCTTCGGGCATTGGGAGAAATTAAACTAAATGATCAGGTAGTAATGCTGGGTAAATCAATGCAGAAGTTAAATATTTGGGTGGGGGATAATATACCGTATTCTCTGTATCCTTCACTGTATAAGTATTGTCCGGGTGACTCAGAATGGGTAAAAGAGTGGAAAAATGATCCACTAGGTCCAAAATGGAGAGGTTTTTATTTTGTCCTGTTATCAACCCCTATAGCAGTAAAGGTTGCCGAGGTGGTCCCGTGGATATATCACTCCAGGGTAAAAGCAGCCGCAGCCAGTCCTGAACCAACATGGAAGGTTGTTACCAACGAGACCAACCCACTGAGGCTGAAGCTGACAAAGACCACAGCCATGAGCACCTAAATGATTCTAACCCAGATAATACAGAGGATCAACAAGTGGGTGTTTTGATGGGCACAGGTCCTGACCACCCGCCAACGGGGGATACCCACAGGGTGTTTTTTTAGGGGCCCGGCCCCCACCCTTGATTATCCAGAAATGTTCTTTACTTTTGAAATTCCAGTGGGGAGGGATTGGGTTTATGTGACTGTAAAAAGAATTGCCCAAGGAATTCTGACACTCGGGGCATTTGTGGTGCTGATTTTATATTTTGCTAATTTGATTTATGGACTCTCGCGTGGAGTATGCTCTAATTATACGGGCAATGTGGGGAAAGTGGATATTTCCCATATCTGGAATGGTACGCACCCGGTGATGGAGAACCGTACCATGTGGAGACAAAAACGAGAGGCGCTATCTGGAACCAACCCAAGAGGACACTTACTTGTGCAATTCAAATATGACTATGCTAAAAAGTCTGGGCAAACTGTATGCTGGGTGTGTAGTAGACTGCACCCAGAGACAATTTATATACCATTTGCCTCTGTTCCAATGAATTTGAGTATGTTTGTATCAGGGAAAAGGCAGAATCAGTCAGTCCCGGGTACCCTATAATAGGACCAGTGTATCCACCAGAATGGTGTTTTCAACTAGGACCAGATAAAGAAACAAATAACGAGGGTGGGTTATGTAACTCAAGTCAGTTCAACTGGACATCATATATTTACATATTTAAAGCAGGACAAAAGGCGACTTATTTATACATACGATGCAGGCAACTCACTAGAGACCAAGAGGCGGTGATTGGGAATGTGACCAATGGGAGGCAGGGTGCAGTGGATATGATGAGACGGCTGAGACACCTTGCGATAGAGATATCAAAGGGAACACTACATTCGTCACCATTTATAGTGACAGGAGGGTACCAGGTGTGCTGTGAAAGGGTGTGTTACACATGGGTACCACCAACAATAACGGGAATGTGTTATTTGGCTAAGCTGGTCCCAATCCAGAAACTAAGGGGAGAAGACACAAACACAGACACAGAACTACACCCTAGGTACCCACTGGTGTTTGAAAGACCGAAGAGAGAATTGTTTGCGAAGATGGATCGAATATGGACATGGTTGCCAGCATGGACTGGATAGGGAGGAGAGATGATGAGGAGATTGAATAGCTATGTCAATCTGATGGATGAGATTCTGAATAGAACCAGTATGGATATCCAGCTGCTGAATCTGGAAATGCGTGAGTTACGAAAGGTGCAAATGATACATGAAATGGCGCTTGAGCAGATCAGTGCGGCCTTGAATGGATTGTGTGAAATGACAATGCACTATGAATGTTGCACCTTCATCAGAAACACTACACAAGAAGTCCCAGACTATTACCAGGTAATTCAAGATCATCAGGAGAAGGTAGCACAGTTGCAGGGCACAGCCAGGAGGATTGCGGCCGAAGGCTGGAATCCGCTCCGGGGGTTTGGAGCAATGGGAGAATGGTTTGGTTCCATCTTGAGATTCATCTCAAAGGTTGGATCCATGATACTCATGATAGTGGTGATTTTGATCATAGGGATACTGATATACCGCATAGGGCTATGCATATGGCCACTATGCAAGTCAGCACTGACACCCACACAAACACAGAAGATACCATTGATAATTCCACAGGGAATGTTCCCAGTGAATGGGAAGCCCCCCCCAGTATGCAGAGTTTCGGAATAGTGAAGTGTAATGGCTACAAGTGCCAGGAAAAAGATACTGACACTTGAGCCAAGGGGGGAATGAAGGAGAACCAGGCTGGAAGATGGTTGCCACCATAAGCCAGGCAGCCATCTTGTTCAGAATATTGGTTCACCAAGTAAATAGAATAGATTTCATTTAGAAGAGAAGAGCTGAGCTCACGTAGAATTTAAGGAATGCGTGGTAGATTAGAAAAGCTAACAAGAAATCCAGGCAGGATCCGGCCAGCTCTTGGCATAGAGAGACAGAAAGATTTATGAATGAAGCAAGGTCAGTGCGATGTGCCAAGGAATAAAGAAAACATAGAAGACCAGGCCCCAGGCCACCTGAATAAACATAGCCGATAGGGAGGGAGGCACTGCCCGGAGAAAGACAGCACAAACAAATCACAGACTGTCAAACTAACGAGAAGTGTATCAATTTATAGTTATATGTGGAATGTTCTTTGTGTTCGAATTAATGATGGGAGGTATTAACCCACGTGGGGTAGAATAGAGTGTCATAGGGAGGTGGGCTAATGGGGATGTACCTAATTATGTATTTGGGGCATAAAACCTCATGTCTCTGTGTAATCAGGGCTCACTCTAAGCGATTCAATCCTGTGTGAGCACTTGTGTGACGACACAATAAACTCTTGCCTTTCCTGAAGAGACTCGTGTTTGGACAATCCTTGCTTGTGTCTGGTCCGGCGCCGTTAATGAAGTGAACCTGTCTGACTCCGGCTACATTAGTACCGCACCATGATGCTTTGCTAGACATGGTTGTATCACAGATGGGAAAAACAGATCCTGGTTGTGCTGCACACCGGTTGTCAACAAATTATTCCGGGTGCTACCATCAATATGGGCTCACCCTAATCGCCCCTCAACATATATAACGAGATACACACCGACTTAAAATATAACTTGTATTGTACATGATAAAGATAAGCAATTAATGCTGTAATTACAGTAAAAGTGATGAATAATGTGTTTTTGTTTAGGAGTTCATGGTGTCCTCGACCCTCCCGCCAGCAGGTGGCGCTGTGTCTCTATAATCCCAGCATCAAGTGTCGCTCCGCACCTACGTCACTGACTGCGCCGCGTTCTTCCGGACACCAGAGGGCGCTGCATACCGTCCCACAGCCCGCCTTACCAGTCTCGGACACGCCGGGAACTGCTCGACGTTTGACTCGGCGTACACATCCGGGAGAACCGGGGATCCAGGCCAGCGACCGAGCTCCGCTTCACCGCCACCATGCCTCGGATTATGATAAAGGGAGGGGTGTGGCGGAACACCGAGGTGAGGGGGAGGAGAGGCCCCGGGGGATCCGAGACACCCCCCCCCCCCTGTGCGGAGAGAGGGGCCCTGCACATGGGGTGCAAGCGGGGACACGGGCCGTGTTAGGGGGCCATGGCAAGCCTTGCTGGCTGCAGCCTGGCCTGATACAGCGCCACGCTGTGTGCTGGAACACTACCCCGGGGCGCGCAGGGACTCCATCCCGGCCCCATATCAGCGGTGCATCATGGGAGATGAAGTCCACTGTCACTGGATCGCCTCGGTTTATGTGTTTTCACGGGAAGGGGAGACAGTGGCTCCTCGTGGGGGCAAACACACAGGATCCATGGATGGGATTATCCCGGGGCTGGCAAGGAAAGCTAGGAGCCAGGCCAGGGCTAGCAATGCCATTTATATAATCCCAATGATAAGGAGCCAGGGCTAGCAATGCCATTTATATAATCCCAATGATAAGGAGCCAGGGCTAGCAATGGCATTTATATAATCCCAATGATAAGGAGCCAGGGCTAGCAATGGCATTTATATAATCCCAATGATAAGGAGCCAGGGCTAGCAATGGCATTTATATAATCCCAATGATAATGAGACAGGGCTAGCAATGCCATTTATATAATCCCAATAAGGAGCCAGGGCTAGCAATGCCATTTATATAATCCCAATAAGGAGCCAGGGCTAGCAATGGCATTTATATAATCCCAATGATAAGGAGCCAGGGCTAGCAATGCCATTTATATAATCCCAATGATAAGGAGCCAGGGCTAGCAATGGCATTTATATAATCCCAATGATAAGGAGCCAGGGCTAGCAATGGCATTTATATAATCCCAATGATAAGGAGCCAGGGCTAGCAATGGCATTTATATAATCCCAATGATAAGGAGCCAGGGCTAGCAATGGCATTTATATAATCCCAATGATAATGAGACAGGGCTAGCAATGCCATTTATATAATCCCAATGAGGAGACAGGGCTAGCAATGGCATTTATATAATCCCAATGATAAGGAGCCAGGGCTAGCAATGGCATTTATATAATCCCAATGATAAGGAGCCAGGGCTAGCAATGGCATTTATATAATCCCAATGATAAGGAGCCAGGGCTAGCAATGGCATTTATATAATCCCAATGATAAGGAGCCAGGGCTAGCAATGGCATTTATATAATCCCAATGATAAGGAGCCAGGGCTAGCAATGGCATTTATATAATCCCAATGATAAGGAGCCAGGGCTAGCAATGGCATTTATATAATCCCAATGATAAGGAGCCAGGGCTAGCAATGGCATTTATATAATCCCAATGATAAGGAGCCAGGGCTAGCAATGGCATTTATATAATCCCAATGATAAGGAGCCAGGGCTAGCAATGGCATTTATATAATCCCAATGATAATGAGCCAGGGCTAGCAATGCCATTTATATAATCCCAATGAGGAGACAGGGCTAGCAATGTCATTTATATAATCCCAATATTAAGGAGCCAGGCCATGCTTTATCTATAGATGTTCATTGAGTCAGACGGAAGATTCTGATCATCCAGTGATTTGTGTGTGTTGTTTTGAGAAAGTATTTTACCAGGAAGGATACATTGAGATTTCTCTCATTTTC
The DNA here is from genome assembly GCA_009667805.1 of Leptobrachium leishanense. NCBI lineage: Eukaryota > Metazoa > Chordata > Amphibia > Anura > Megophryidae > Leptobrachium > Leptobrachium leishanense. Next base: position 27,909,272 of record CM019066.1, read on the forward strand.
AAGTATGTCCTGTTAGGTGTCCTGCCCAAGGACAATTACTGGGGGTGCTCTTGCTGGCATTCGAACCTGTGTCTCTACGGTTATAGAGCAGTGATGTTACCTCTACTCCACCCAGTTTATATAATTATTTAGGAGCCAGGCTATGCAGTATAGAGGTTCATTGAGGGAGCCAGAGGTAACATCAGCTATATCCTGGATACAACGCACCCCCTTCGTGTGTATTTTGTGACCGGTAGCGGACGCACTCTGGGTCTTATTTCCAAATGTTAATACATATTATTGCCCAATGTTTCTGCTCGTGGTGTGAGCCTTTATAAAGTATAAGCCGAAACGTGGGGCAATTATATGTATTTTAACTTTTGGAAAAAACTTCATATTTTTAATTTATTATGACCCAAACGCGTCCACTGGCGGCTGCTATATTATGACTTGTTTTATTTGTGCACCAGGCGTCTTTTTCACCGTTTGTACAGAGTGCGTGCGGAATCTCTTTGGATAAACAGGTGAAACTCGAAAAAATTATAATATCGATCAAAAGTTCATTTATTTCAGTAATGCAACTTAAAAGGTGAAACTAATATATGAGACTCATTACATGCAAAGCACGATAGTTCAAGCCGTGATTTGTCCTAATTGTGATGATTATGGCTTACAGCTCATGAAAACCCCAAATCCACAATCTCAGAAAATTAGAATATTGTGAAAAGGTGCAATATATTCTAGGCTCAAAGTGTCCCACTCTAATCAGCTAATTAACCATAACACCTGCAAAGGGATCCTGAACCTTTAAATGGTCTCTCAGTCTGGTTCAGTAGGAATCACAATCATGGGAAAGACTGCTGACCTGACAGTTGTGCAGAAAACCATCATTCACACTAGGGCTGTGCAATTAATTGCAATCGCAATCGAATCGCGATTTCCGACCATGCAATTTCTAAATCGCATAAGGCTGCAATTTTCGGCTCCCTGTTAACTTCCGGCGGCATGGTGCTTTGGGCGCTCGCAGGGGGAACCACGTGACGAGCCACGTTCTCGCGGCTCGTCACTTGGATCCCCCAGGCGAGCGCCCAAGCTCCATGCTGCCAGAAGTTAACAGGGAGCCGAACACGTGGCGCACAGAGGTGAGCTGGGGCAGTATCCACGTGCTGGGGCAGTATATCCATGAGCTGGGGCAGTATATCCATGAGCTGGGGCAGTGTATCCATGAGCTGGGGCAGTGTATCCATGAGCTGGGGCAGTGTATCCATGAGCTGGGGCAGTGTATCCATGAGCTGGGGCAGTGTATCCATGAGCTGGGGCAGTGTATCCATGAGCTGGGGCAGCGTATCCATGAGCTGGGGCAGCGTATCCATGAGCTGGGGCAGCGTATCCATGAGCTGGGGCAGCGTATCCATGAGCTGGGGCAGCGTATCCATGAGCTGGGGCAGCGTATCCATGAGCTGGGGCAGCGTATCCATGAGCTGGGGCAGCGTATCCATGAGCTGGGGCAGCGTATCCATGAGCTGGGGCAGCGTATCCATGAGCTGGGGCAGCGTATCCATGAGCTGGGGCAGCGTATCCATGAGCTGGGGCAGCGTATCCATGAGCTGGGGCAGCGTATCCATGAGCTGGGGCAGCGTATCCATGAGCTGGGGCAGCGTATCCATGAGCTGGGGCAGCGTATCCATGAGCTGGGGCAGCGTATCCATGAGCTGGGGCAGCGTATCCATGAGCTGGGGCAGCGTATCCATGAGCTGGGGCAGCGTATCCATGAGCTGGGGCAGCGTATCCATGAGCTGGGGCAGCGTATCCATGAGCTGGGGCAGCGTATCCATGAGCTGGGGCAGCGTATCCATGAGCTGGGGCAGCGTATCCATGAGCTGGGGCAGCGTATCCATGAGCTGGGGCAGCATTTCCATGTGCTGAATACTGAATTCATTTAGAATGTATGTAGCATGTTTGAAAAAGCAAAAACAATTGGCTAAATCGCAAATAAAATCGCAATCGCAATATTCATTCAAGAAATCGCAATATGATTATTTTGTCAATATTGCACAGCCCTAATTCACACCCTCCATAAGGAGGGAAAGCCTCAAAAGGTCATTGCAAAAGAAGCTGGATGTTCCCAAAGTGCTGTATCAAAGCACATTAATAGAAAGTTATGTGGAAGGGAAAAGTGTGGAAGAAAAAGGTGCACAAGCAGCAGGGATGACAGCAGCCTGGAGAGGATTGTCAGGAAAAGGCCATTCAAATGTGTTGGGGACTTTCACAAGGAGTGGACTGAGGCTGGAGCCAGTGCATCAAGAGCCACCACACACAGACGGATCCTGGACATGGGCTTCAAATGTCATATTCCTCTTGTCAAGCCGCACCTGAACAACAAACAACGTCAGAAGCTTCTTACCTGGTCTGTTGCTCAGTGGCTCCAAAGTCCTCTTTTCTGATGAGAGCAGCTTTTGCATCTCATTTGGAAACCAAGGACCCAGAGTATGGAGGAAGAATGGAGAGGCACACAATGCAAGATGCTTGATGTCCAGTGTGAAGTTTCCACAGTCTGTGTTGATTTGGGGAGCCATGTCTTCTGCTGGTGTTGGTCCACTGTGCTTCATTAAGTCCAGGGTCAACGCAACCATCTAGCAGGAGATTTTGGAGCACTTCATGTTTCCTTCCACAGACGAGCTTTATGGGGATGCGGACTTCATTTTCCAGCAGAACTTGGCACCTGCCCACACTGCCAAAAGCACCAAAACCTGGTTCAATGACCGTGGGATTACTGTGCTTGATTGGCCAGCAAACTCGCCTGACCTGAACCCCACAGAGAATCTATGGGGCATTGCCAAGAGAAAGATGAGAGACATGAGACCGAACAATGCAGAAGAGCTGAAGGCCGCTATTGAAACATCCTGGTCTTCCATAACACCTCAGCAGTGCCACAGGCTGATAGCTTCCATGTCACATTGCCGCATTGAGGCACTAATTGCTGCAAAAGGGGCCCAAACCAAGTACTGAGTACATCTGCAGCTTATACTTTTCAGAGGTGCCATATTGTTCTATGTACAATCCTTGGTTTATTGATTGCATGTAATATTCTCATTTTCTGAGATTGTGGATTTGGGGTTTTCATGAGCTGTAACCATAATCCTCACAATTATGACAAATCACAGCTTGAACTGCGTCTCCTATATTTCACATGAGCTCTGTACGCTTTTCTCCTGAATTGCTCAGATGTATAAATGTCCTCTGCGACTATAAACTTTATACACACATTCAAGTTATGGTGGAGGGCGAAAAAGTGTGATTAAAAGCCTCCACACTGCAGATAATAAAGTTTATAGTCAGAGGACATTTACACATCCCAGCAATTCAGAGAACTGCTGCATATGGGGAATGTAGCACGTGAGCTCTGAAGCAAAGAACTCTGGGTAGGATATGCAAATGAGGTCTACAATTTCTCACCTTTTTTGCATTCTGGGTCTGTTTTTAACACCGAACCCTCCTTGTCCAATGCCGTGTCATATTAAATGGCTTTTTTTTTTTATGCCACCAGACACAATCATATATATATATATATATATCGGGGGCAGTCAGATGACTTCAGTAATTGTGGTGTGTGTGTGGTTATATACACGCACACAGATATTGTTTGGTCTCAATGTATTGTAACGCTGTCTATATAATATCCATTGTTCGGTGCTGCAGGATATCTTGGTGCTATATAAAGAATAATGAATAAGATATTGTGACCAGTTCCTGACCTGCTGCCGCCCAAAGTAGAAAAGGCACCTTGTAGCTCATCGTTTAAAGACAAATCACAGATATATAACGATGGTGCATATTAGTGCATATACCGTATATACCAGTACATCGATGGGTATTCCCAGAAACCATTGGGCAACCCAATCTTATGTTTCCACTTTTACTTCAATCTGGAAGGAAATAGTAGAGGAATTTAAATCTAGTGTAGTATTTTAATTCAATAAAAATGTATTAAAATGACAAAAACCAAACACATATTTTTGGACACATAACAAAATGTGCGATGTGTAAAATAATTTTTAGTTGTACAGAAATAGCTATTACGGTAAATAACCTATTTCCTCTACTGCCAGATTGAGTTACAGAGGTTTGAGCTACCGGCCTGTTTTTTTTTTTGTTTTTTTTTTTTTCTCCTGCATCAGCTGCTGAATGCCCGATATTACAGAGCTTTGAGCAGTCGGATTTACGGTTTTAGCTCTTCGGCCGTTATGCCCACAGGGCAAAAATTTGGGGGGCAACTTCTGCAGCACAAAAGCAAACAAAATGTGCATATAATAATTTGCTGCAATGGCTCAGACCTCCCACAATCAATGTCCAGAACCGTCCATCTGCCAACCGGTGGTCATAAATTAACTGGAATCGTCGGTAATGAGGTCCACCAGCGCACTGCCCAAATTCCTGAGAGAAATTGCTCGACTCATTTCGTGAGTTCAGCTGTCTCGCTTCATCAGTAGCTTTGATTGCGATAAGTCTGAGCCATTGCGGCAAATGATTATATGCACATTTTGTTATGTGCCCGAATTTTTTTTTTTTTTTTTTTGTCATTTAATACACTTTTATTGAATTAAAATACACTATATTTAGCCACTTGGCTGCTAAGGACGCGGTCAGCGCGTCCTGCCAAGTGCTGCTCCTGTGCCGGATTCTGGCTGATTGCTTCCCCCCCCCCCCCCGGTGCCACTCCGGGACCCCGGCGGGGACGATAGATGTCATCCTTGCGAGTGCGGAGGAGGTGCCTGAAAGGGAGTGGGGAAGGTCCTTTGGACCTCTCTCCCTTCCGATCAGCTGGGGCCAGCGGTGAAAGTCAGGTACCGTTTGGAAGGGCACAGCCTGCCCTTCCAAACGGTGGCTGGCTTTAACCCGTTGGGGGCCGAATCACGATTCGGCACTGAAAAGCGCCGGATCGTGATCCTCTCACGGAGCTGGCCGACATCTTGGATGTCAGCCAAGCTTCCGGGAAATCCCCCTGACGACTGGCGTCATCGTGCATAGCGCGATGTCAGTTCTGGAGTTAACCCCTAGCTGCCACCAATGGTGGAGATAGAGGGTTCCAATGAACCCCCATCTCCCGATCCCTGGCAGCTAGGGGTTAATGTTTTGTATCATTGGATCGGCCAGAGCATGGCCTTTTCAACGATACCAAACCTGACCATGTAAAAAGTTTTTTTTTGTTTTGTTAATGCATCAATATTGTTCCCATTTCAATTATAATGTGAACAATGATGCTGCACTAACGATTTTTGTATGGGGTGCGTTTGTTAAAAATCAAGTAATTTTCCCCCAAAAAAAATTTAACGAGACCCCATTTCTAATTTTTTTTAACAAGCGCACCCCATAGAAAATATAACCGCAAACGGTCGCAGTTTAAAATTTTATTGCATTTTTTGTTATGTATACGTCATGTCCTGTCTGTATATTTATATGAGATATTATCAATCTGCCGGAAAGAACGTTCTATAATATGTCTGGGTCATATAATAAAATAAGGCTTCAAAACGCGGTTAAACATGATGAGCGAAAGCGGTAAAAATGAGCTTAGCACACAGGTGTGAAATGCCTCAGCAGCGAAAGGGTTAACTGCCTCTACTTTTTCCTTCCAGATTGAAGTAAAAGTGGAAACATAAGATTGGGTTGTCCAATGGTTTCTGGGAATACCCATCAATGTACTGGTATATACGGTATATGCATTATTATGCGCCATTGTTATATATCAGATTTTTCTATAGAAAGAATAGGAATAGAAATGGCAGGTAGAGCAGCTCCAGGGACTTTTGTAGCAACTTTCTGGATCTTTGTATTGAGACTTTCAGTCTGGATCTCCTGAGCGAGAACTGAAACAATTAAATGACGTTTTGCTACAAAGTAACGCGTCCTGGTGTGCAGTCATCATTGCTGAATGCGCCCTGGGCACAGTGAATGCATGGATACAGGAGGGTCTATGGGAGGGGTCTACGCACCTGGCGGGTATGGGAGGGGTCTACGCACCTGGCGGGTATGGGAGGGGTCTACGCACCTGGCGGGGTACGGGAGGGGTCTACGCACCTGGCGGGGTACGGGAGGGGTCTACGCACGTGGCGGGGTACGGGAGGGGTCTACGCACCTGGCGGGGTACGGGAGGGGTCTACGCACCTGGTGGGGTACGGGAGGGGTCTACGCACCTTTCTCATTCAGGAAGTATTCAGACCCCCTTTGCGTTAGATTTTTCATCTCGCAGCCTTATGCCCAATCGGTTTAAATGCACTCCTTTTCTCCTCATTCTGTTCTCAATACCCGTAACAACAAAGCCCCCCCCTGCCATTGCTGTAAGTATTCAGACACCTGGTTTAAGCACGTTTTGGCAGTGATCACAACAGCCCCGGGCTCTTTCCTGGTTTAATGCCACAGGTTCTGCACACCCAGATTCAGGCAGTTTCTGGCATTAGTCCCTCTGGCGGGTGCAGGGTGTGGAATTTTTTGCTTGTGTCATTTCGGTGCTCAAACAGCATTTGGATTTTGTTTAAAGGGTACTCGGCCGCCCTGCGGTAGTGTAAGGGGGGGGGGTCTGTGTGTTTATATGCCGCCCTGCGGTAGAGTAAGGGGGGGTCTGTGTGTTTATACGCCGCCCTGCGGTAGAGTAAGGGGGGGGGTCTGTGTGTTTATACGCCGCCCTGCGGTAGAGTAAGGGGTGTCTGTGTGTTTATACGCCGCCCTGCGGTAGAGTAAGGCCCTGTTCACACTGCGATTTATCGCGACGTCGCGCTGTGTAGCTTCTCCAATGCATTTCAATGGAGCTGTTCACATCTTGCCGCACGTCGCCGCGCGTCGCAGAAGCATGTTGTTGGTACATGACCCTTTTTTTGCTATTTGCTATTTGCGATTTGTATTGGTGGCGCTTTGCAAAAATCGCACAAAACAGTGATGTCGCGCGACACTATCGCACCATGTCGCGAATATGAAATATTTCCGCGCGATTTTCAAATCGCACAGTGTGAACGGGGCTTAAGGGGGGGTCTGTGTGTTTACACGCCGCCCTGCGGTAGAGTAAGGGGGGGTCTGTGTGTTTATACCGAGCAGAAGGTGTACCTGCAAAGTGGCCTTTTAAACCTAATAAGAGCAGATAAATGCTGTTTTTTTGACCAGCGAGTGTTTATTCCCCCCTCTGCCATACGATGTGATGCCGGGCTGTGCTAAGGATATAATGACATGTTTCCGTTGTTTACGCCTATTTTTTTTCCTCTTTAAAGGATGAAATTCTCAAAGCTGCGGTTATGAAATATGGCAAAAACCAGTGGTCTCGTATTGCGTCCCTCTTACACAGGAAATCCGCCAAGCAGTGCAAAGCTCGCTGGTACGTATACACAGCAACGCGGCCATGTCCCAATCGAATTCCCAGGACATGATCTTGATTTTCTTGGGAATCGGCATTTACAAGCACATCCTGCCCTAATCTGAGAGCTACCGGGCGGCGAGACTCTCCTGCTCCCTGCTGGAGTCCCGCAGCTTTGTCATTTGTCTCTCGGCATCTTCCCTGCCTGCTTGCAAGTCATGGAGGAGGCTGGAGTCCAGGTGCCTCGGCATTCACTCTCCGCCTGCTGTTTGACCCACGAGCAGGTAGGGAAGATGCCAGGAGTGAATGCTGAGGCCCCAGGATTCCCTTTCGTGAGGGTGTCGCCAGCCTGACCATGGGTCGTGCGGCATCAGGTCGGGACCCTGTATCTGCCGATCCCGTACACCAGGCGACTGCTATCGGATCAGGGTCCCAAAATAGGGATCTGGATTGTAAAAAGAACAAGATTAGGACTTCTAATTATCCTCTGTACCTGTGCACTGCAAGGCATCTGATTGGCTGTGTGTGCTCGAATTGTAAAATCATTTTTAACCTCCCTGGTGGTTTTCCCGAGTGTGGCTCGGGGTTAAACTTTCAGTGCTGAAAGAGGTAACCCCGAGCCACACTCGGGCTGGATACATACCTGTCCTGCGCTCCCTCGCTGACCTCCGCGATCGCATTCTCCCCTGGTGATCGCAGCGTTTTGCTTCCTGGATCCTTTCTTAAGAGAAGGGAACCAGGAAGTAGGATGTCGCGATCGCCAGGGGAGAATGGGGACAGCGAGGGAACGCTGGGACAGATAATGTATCCAGCCCGAGTGTGGTTCGGGGTTAACGCTTTCAGCACTGAAAGTTTAACCCCGAGCCACACTCAAATACCGCTGGGTGCCAAAGAAATTGTTCAGATTCTGACATAAATTGTATCAGAATCGGAACGCTAGGGAGGTTAATTGTACGGAAATAGCTATTACTATAAATAACCTATTTGGCCAGTAGATGGCACCATCTACTGCCAACTTGAGTTACAGAGGTTTGAGCTACAGGTCTGTTTTTGTTTTTTTTCCCCCTGCATCGGCTGCTGAATGCCAGATACTTCAGAGCTTTCATCAGCCGTTTTTAATTTTTTTTAGCTCTTTTGGCATTATTATGCCCACAGGGCTATAACGTTGGTAGCACCTTCTGCATCCCAAAAGCAAACAAAATTCATTTGCTTTTGGGCTGCAGATCAGCAGATGGAGATATCTCGATATTGGGGCACCAGAGGGTGCCTTTGAAGCCCGAGATATCTCAATCTCTGTCGTGAAGGGGTTAAGGATTAAAATATATATATTTTTCTATTTACATTAACCTCCCTGGCGGTATTCCCGAGTGTGGCTCGGGGTTAAATTTCGCTACCGCGAACTAGGGCTGCAACTAACGATTATTCTCATAATCGATTAGTTGGCCGATTTATTTCGATTAATCGCTTCATCGGATAAAAAAAATTTGTTTACTTAAAAGGAATTTAATGTAAAAAAAATAACCACAACCCCTCCCCTTTATTTCATAAGCAATTTGTGTAGTGTACGTAACTTTCGTACGTACATACGCAAATTGCGTATCTTGCGTTCTTTTCACACACAAGGTATGCGAGCGCTTGGTCAGAGGGATGGGTTGATGCTGCATGCGCAGCTTAAGCCCATGTTTGCTTTCCCAAATGCTACGAGCGGCTACGAGCGCTTCGTTCTAGATGATGATGTCCGCATGAAATTGGGGTTAATAAGATAAAGTGGTCAGGGTGGGTAGAGAGTCCTTTTTTAATTTTGTGAACAAACTAAGTGGGAGGAGGGACTGGAGGTGGAAGGGAGTGACCTAAGACCGAATCTGAGTTTGGGGAAAGGGACCAGACCAAAGGGAGGGAATGGCAGTTCCCAACCAAAGAGGGTGTGGTAGGGAGGGTGGGGTGGTGGCACAGGACTCCAGCTTCAAGTAAGGATTAAACGCAGGCATACAGCTCCTTCACCCAGTGGCAGTATCCTATTGTTTGTGTTCTAGTTCTGCTACTGTTGTAAACGGAATAAAAACAAACAGGTTGTGTCTGACCTAACCCTAGAACTAAATCATACCTAAGTAAAGCAGCGGCGCGTCTTCTCCAATCAGCTCCGAAGCTGAGGTTATTTATGTTAACTCAGTCTGACTCTAAACAGTGTGAGCTGTACACAGGATGATTAATCGACAGCCGATTAATCGATTTATGGAAATAGTTGACAACTATTTTAATCATCGATAGTTGTTAAAGCCCTACCGTGAACGGTAACCCCGAGCCACACTCAGGCTGCATACTCACCTCATCCTGCGCTCCCCCGCAGTGTGATCGCGGCGACTTGCTTCCTGGTAACGCTCCCTGCGAGTCACACGATGCAGGGGGGCGGGACCAGGCAGCAAACTGAAAAAAATATACACTGTATTCCAATGTTAAATTTCATGAACAGCCACTAGATGGCACTAAAGGATCAGAAACAGACCATACATAGTCTCACCCTTGTTATCAGACAGATTTCAGTGGTATTTGTTTATTTTATTGAATATAATTTATTAGCATTATTTTGGATATTTATTTTATTTATAAAGGATTTTACCAGGAAGGACTCTTGCTTGCACGGATTTCAGTGCGTTATTCCTAACTATTACAGGCTAGCTATGTACAAAAACATTTTTTCCTTTTAAAAAAAATTGAGACGCTTTTAGACACAAAATTTTGAAAAAATTAGACCGCCAGGGAGGTTAATATTTCGCATTTCATAGCGGTTATGTCAGCGTGTTTTTTTTTTTATTCTCGGTAATTCCTCTTTATTTCTATGATTTGTGTGAGCACATTCTCTGACTGTGTGTCTCTGCTTTGCACTAGGTATGAATGGCTGGATCCCAGCATCAAAAAGACCGAATGGTCTCGCGAGGAGGAGGAGAAGTTACTGCATTTGGCCAAGCTGATGCCTACTCAGTGGAGAACAATCGCCCCGATCATCGGCAGGACAGCTGCTCAGTGTCTGGAACATTACGAGTTCCTCCTGTACGTAAAACTGGGCTCAGTCATAAAGGATCCATAAATTTTACACTGGCATCTCGCTCGTTTCACGTCTGTCTGAGATGTCTCTCTGGGCAATGAGCATTGTTTGGACCATGTAGATCCACAATTTTGAAATTTGGCCACCAGATGGTGTGCGCGCAGCCAGCCTGATTCTTCTCTGTTTGCGCCTAAACCTTGCAGACACCTCCGTGCTTTACAGATTCAATGACAGCGATTACAGACTGGAGAAGTGTGTGTGTGTGAATAAACTCTCTTCATGTTTCTTTGCACAAAATGCATACACGCGGAGCACCACAGAGACTGTTGGTCATATAAGTGATGCTAATATGGTCGTAATGTTGATTGTGAGCTCTTCGTTCCACCAGAGATAAAGCTGCACAGAGAGATAATGAAGAGGAGGCGGCTGACGACCCTCGGAAACTCAAACCGGGAGAAATTGATCCGAACCCCGAAACCAAGCCAGCCAGGCCAGACCCCGTGGATATGGATGAAGGTACTGCATTTTATGTAGCAATTTGTATATATATGACTGCATTTAACCCCTTAGCGACGCAGCTTCAGATCATTTTTTAGTTACTTAAGGACATGAGCAATTTTGGCTTATTTACTGTGTTTGTCCATCCTCGATTTCAAAGGGCAAAAAGGGGCTTTAACTTCATGAGACAGATACATGTGTAAATTCTTATTTATTGCAAAAATACAAAAAAAATGCAAGAAAATTTGAAAAAATGTAGCAGTGATCTCAAGGCACTCAAGGGTGTTTTTTGTTTTTGTTTTTTTATACTCACAGGGTGTTTTGATAGTGTTAGGAGACCCTGTATGCTCCTCAGAGACATTATGTAGCACACTGGTCCAACTTGCTCAGCTTCACAACTCGGTGTTAAGAGCTGACCATTCAATTCAGGCGCTTTAACAATGCCGTGGCACCGATCGCATGTGCTGGGACCCCGGGGTTTGCTGTTGCTTGTCTGCCTCGGGCCCCGTGGGGCCCAGAGCTTTAACCCTCTGTTCGCTGGTCCTGACACTCACCAGCTCTCATGGTCCTGCCCCGCTTAATAATTCCATCAGTCTGGAAGGGGTTAAAGCCTCATAACAAAGTCTGAACGTGATATATGTATGGCCTTGATGTTGAATTCGCAAAGCATCTGTTTATTTAAATTCCTGTTGCACTATGACGCTAAGGCAGTGATGGCGAACCCTGACACCCGTGATCTTTCAGAACTACATTTCATGATGCCTAGCCAGCCGCAGGTCTGTTGGCGCATCATGGGATATGTAGTTTCAAACTTGGGGGTGCCATGGCTCACAGTCACTGCTCTAAGACCTGTATGAAGATGATCGCTCTGGGTGATCACGGAGCTGCTCTAATCTGAGCATGATCTAAGCGCGCTGGTGTTGCACCTGACAACGTATGCTTTATGACACTAGATTGCAAGATGTGTTTTTCCTTTATTATAAATAAATGTGTAATTGCAGATGAGCTGGAGATGCTTTCTGAAGCCAGGGCCAGGCTGGCCAATACGCAAGGGAAGAAAGCAAAGAGGAAAGCCAGGGAGAAGCAACTGGAAGAAGCGAGGTATGTTCACACGCCTTGCATATAAATATCACGACTGCTAGAAAAGTGCAAGATCTGCATAAGCGATTTTCTCAAACTGAAATCTCTATAAACAGATGCAGCTTGGAGAAGGTCACGTCATACAAACTCGCACGTATCTTCATATGTGTGCATGATGCTGCACAAAGAATACAGAATATAAGCTGCTCAGGGTGCAGGGCCCTCTCCGCCTAATTTCTTATAACCCCTGTGCTGCGCTGCGTAATGTGTTGGTGCAATACAAATACCAGTAATAATTTGGAACTATCTCAAACTCTGGCCCCCACATGTCAGTGGTTTACAATTCCTAGAAATCTTTAATAACCAGAGAATCATAGGAGTTGCAGTTCAGCGACATCTGAGGAGTCCGTTTGAGTTCCTTAATACCATCACACCTGCAATAAACTGTGCAGTCTGTGTCCTTCTAGTTTTTTGATGACCATTCTAAAAAAACACAAGTTACATTTTTGGGGACATAACAAGGGTCATCTATTTTTTTTTTTATTATTCTTTTCCATCATTGCTTTTTCAGCACATTTATGTTTTCTTTCTTTCTCCTTTTCCATACACTGTGTATATTGCAGCATAAATTGATTGCATCCTATTGCCATAACCACTTCTTTTCGGTTGAAATATTCATGGTGCACCTTGCAAAATAATAATAAAATACTAACCGCAATATTACATACTTGATGGTAACGTTAGTGTTCAGCTGTGTGAGCGTTACCGTTAAGTGGCCCTAGCGTTGACTGACCATATTACATTCCGAATGCTAACAGGATAAAAAAAAAAACAGTTAGCAATTCGGAGCTTGCGCTTTTCGGCACAATCTTACTGTTCTTTGCGCTCCTTATGCTTAACATGGGGAGCGCAAAGTCCTAACGCTTAACTGATACCACTTCTGCAGAATCCTTTATTACCAGTTAAACCCCAACCCCCCCCCCCCCCAAAATCAGATACTCGTCTCATCCCGTGGTGAGGACGATGGCTAATCCGTGTCTTCTGGCCATCGGGAGCAGAGTGAGATTTGGGGGGGGGGGTTATGTGACCATCAGTCGGAGCCTCAATGGAGTCCTATGGACTCCATGGTGGGAATGCTCGGAGTGACGCGTTAGTGCTGCTTCGATCTTCCTGGAGGTTAGTGCCTGCTACGGGGCAGGCTGCTGGATTCAGCGCCTGCCCCATTATATGGAGACCTCACTTGGAGAACTGTGTGCAGTACTGGAGACCGTATCTCCAGAAGGATATAGAAATCTTAGAGTTCAGAGAAGGGTTACTAAAATGGTGTACAGCTTGGAAAAAAGACGAGACAGAGGAGATATGATAGAAACATTTAAATACGTAAAGGGAATCCACAAGGTAGAGGAAGGGAGTTTATTTAAAAGGAAACAAAATAGCAAAACAAGAGGACATAGTCTTAGATTAGAGGGGCAAAGGTTTAAAAGTAACATCAGGAAGCATTATTTTACTGAGAGGGTGGTGGATACATGGAACAGTCTTCCAGTAGAAGTGGTAGAGGCCAAAACAGTAATTGAATTTAAGCAAGCATGGGATAGGCATAAGGCTATTCTAAACAAAAGATAAATCCAGGTAAAGTATCCATGTAATTGGGCAGACTAGATGGGCCGAAAGGTTCTTATCTGCCGACATTTTTCTATGTTTCTATGGAGCTAAAACGGGGATGCTAAGGAGAAACCTGCATGCGCAGATGTTCCTCTGTTAGAGTCCCCATTTAGCGGCACCATTATAATATTGCCCTAAGAGGGAGGGTTCACTGAGCAAGGACATTTTTTTTTAGGCAATTTTTCAAACCTGAGATTTTTAGTCACACGTGTGAAAACTTTTAGTTTTCCCTGATTTTTATTTCTTTGTGTTTTTAAAGCAGTTTGTTTTGATGAACACATCATTTTAGTGTGTGTTCGTGTCCTGGATCCTTGAAATTGTTTTCAGGTGATAGGCATGATATTTTTTCCCCCTAGACATAAAATCTGTGAATCCGGTGGCAGGTTTTTATTTAACCTTGTAAAATAAAATTATAATTTTTTCTTCCTCTATAAATTAGAGGGTTATTCAATAAGTGTGTTTGTTTGTTTGTTTGTTTGTTTTTTGCTGAAGCTGCAAACACCAGCATTTCACAAAAGGAGCTCCAAACCGTGATGTGACAAACTTCTGCAGCTTTTTGGAATATTTTTTTTCCTCTCTGTGAAATGCTGGCATTTTTCACATTACAACAAGATTGGTAAACACCACTGCCTATTGAATAACCCCTTAGCGTGTTTTAGCAACGTTGTTTCTAACGCTGTTTATCCTTCAGTTTGTCTCCTGTAAAGATTTGTTATAGTTTCCTCGGAGGTATAAATATTCTCATTTAAATTTGTAATATTCAGAAAGTGTCTGCGTTCCTGTCTGTGGGACCTTTTTGAAGAGCTTTATGATCCTTGGCACCTTTTTGATCCATAATGTATCTTTTGTTGATGCCGTGGCTGTGTCTTTGCTTTGTCAGGCGACTGGCAGCTCTGCAGAAAAGACGAGAGCTCCGAGCTGCGGGGATCGAAATACAGAAAAAGAGGAAGAAGAAACGCGGCGTGGATTACAACGCCGAGATCCCCTTCGAAAAGAAACCAGCTCCTGGATTTTACGACACGGCGGAGGAAAACTACAGCGCTTTAAACGCCGAATTCAGGAAGCTCCGTCAGCAGGACCTGGACGGGGAGCTGAGATCGTAAGTAATCTGTCAACTGCTGCTTTCTTGAAATTCATCAAAACTACGCGCACAGAAGAAAAATAACGCTACATAGCAACGCTCAATTCCGTCTGTAATCTGACCGGGCAGAGCTCTTCACTTTAGATGCACATGATCGATCAGCTGATCAATATCCCTCCACGCGATTTTAGCTAAAACTGAAAATATAATCGTTAGTTCAGCATCATTGTTCACATTATAATTGAAACGTGAACAATAGTGCTACATTAACCCCTTCACTGCAGAAGACGTGTTGGAAACGTCATGGGAATCCCCCCGCTATATGTCGAGGACGTTCCTCACATGTCATCCGCTTAGAGGGGTATTCCAGTGGAACACTCGACTCTCCCAGGGTCCCACAGTGATCTGTTTTCCTTGAAGTCAGGCCCCGCTTTATACCCCCCTCCCTTCTGGCCCACTGACTTCATTGCGACAGGTGTGATTTCAGTTTCAGCCGCCTTCCTCGGGTAAAGCCAGAAGAGCGCCTGAAAGGAGGAGGGTCCTTCTGAAAACCTCTTCCGACCGGGAGGAGATATTGGTAAAAGAGAGGCAGTGCTGGAAAGGTCACAATGTGCCCTTTCCAGCGCTGCCTTTCTTTAACCCCTGAGGTGATGATCCACAAATCAGTGCCAGATCGCAAACCTCTCCCGGAGGTGGCGGACATCTTGGATGTCAGCCAAGCCTCCGGGTCCTATCCCGCCCACTGTCGTCATGGCACGATGGCATCAGTTGGAGAATTAACCCCTAGCTGCCTAGGGGTTCCTTTTGAAATGAGCACACACGATCTCCCGATCGATGGCAGCCAGAGGGTCATGTTTTGTGTCATTGGAAAGGCCAATTTCCAAGATGTCAGCCACCTTTGGGAGCAGTCCCTGCGAAGACCCATGACTTGTGGGGGATGTCCTCCACAAGCAACGTGCAGAGCCGCAGACTTCCCCCATATTTCATTTGCAGGGAAGGGGTTAAATAACTGGACAGAGGTCTGAAAATACCGCTCAGGACATCCCTAATCCTTTCCAGTGATTTTAAAAGTTTTTTTTTTTTTTGCATTTCAGTGAGAATGCTCGGGTACCATAGTTTTGGTGTTTTAGTGAGTGATCCGGCGAGCCTGGACTAAACCATCTAGAACTTTCTATTTTTAAAGGAGTATAATTTCCTGGTGACGGTATAAGCGGTCCCTCCGGGTGGCATTCCAGTCTGTGGATTGCCTGATGGATGGCTCTTATCTCATCCAATAAACACACTTTTTTGGGGCGTGTCGGTTTACACATTCACATAAAAATCCGGCCCGTTTATTTTTGCAGGCGAGACGTTAACAGATGAGCTGATTTTGCTGTCATGTCGGGGTGTGTTTCTTTGGAGGAGGGAGCTGTGAAAATATTTTCGCTGCTGTCAGTTCAGAAAGTATTCCCGTTGACAGCCCGGAATGCGCCTCCCTTTACAGCCGTCTCAAACCAAAACACGTTTCCCTCTTGGAGAATATTAAGAGTAAAAATGGGAAAGACGCTGCCGTCGCTGAGTGATTGTTTTATTGCTATTGACAGGGAAAAAGAAGCCCGAGACCGCAAGAAAGACAAACAGAACATCAAGAGGAAAAAGGAATCCGATCTGCCGTCCGCCCTCCTGCAGACCACAAGCGGGGTGTCTGAGCTCACCAAAAAGAGGAGCAAACTGGTTCTGCCATCACCCCAGGTTTGTATGCGAGTACAGCATCCGGTTTAGGCAGGAGGCTTCCTGGTGCAGAGCTTGAAAGTTTATATCGCACCGAATGGCTAGAGAGGACACCGCGCAACTAAACATGTGTAGAAGGGCAAATATCTCTAAATTTGTGCAGAACGAGACAAAAATGTACAGCTTTCAGAGGGAAAAATACCCAAAAACTCTTTTAAACAAGAGCGCCGAACGTGCCACAATAGGTACCGTACGGTACGGTAAAAGTAACATCAGGAAGCATTATTTTACTGAGAGGGTGGTGGATACATGGAACAGCCTTCCAGTAGAAGTGGTAGAGGCCAAAACAGTAATTGAATTTAAGCAAGCATGGGATAGGCATAAGGCTATCCTAAACAAAAGATAAATCCAGGTAAAGTATCCATGTAATTGGGCAGACTAGATGGGCCGAAAGGTTCTTATCTGCCGACATTTTTCTATGTTTCTATGTACGGATCAATTTCGGGGCAGTTCGTCTATTCACTAAACTGTCAATTTGCCAAATTCTGGCGAATTGACAGAGAAATAAAGTGCAGATCGACGCAATTCAGCATAAAGAAGTAATGGTTTGTCTATTCAGAGAACGCCGAACTGCACTGAAGTGTCTGAAATGCCCTGATTTTCGGTGATTCAGTTCGACAGGTTTAAACAGGCAAATCCCATAGGAATCAATAAAAAAATATATATATAATTTTATTTATTTTTTCAACAGCTTATTCATTTTATTTTCATGTCTTTTCATCTATCTTTTGGGATATTTTTTTTTTTCTTGGATGAAATTACATTCCTGTTTTTTTATGGTGTTTTATGGTGTAACAGACCTTTTTACAATTTTTATTTTTTGTTTTGGTTTGTTTTAAACACATTTAGCAGAGTTCTAGTTAAAAAAAATTCCCCTGCAGTTTGACGGGTTTCGGTGGCTCCACGTTCGGTGCACTTTGGAGATCCTGCGGTGAATAGTGAATTAACCACAGGGTCAGTGAAATGGAAGCGTGCCGAACAAGAAAGCACCGAAATTGTACTGAAATTTTGCTGCTTTCTGAAGAAAGCTTTTAGGAGTTTTGTCTTTCGTTACGCATATATTCTGAATACCGTCTCAACTCACTGAGGTTGGCGTTGGCTGCGTTCGATGCTTGTGTTTTACTTGCGCAAGAATAGATGAAAACTCAACACTTTTTTTATTTTTATTTTATAATTTGACATTTTAATGTGTAAATGTAAAATTCAACACAAACATGCGTAAATCTATTTAACCTCCCTGGTGGTTTTCCAGAGTGTGGCTTGGGGTTAAATTTAATTGCCGAAAGCAGTAACTCCAAGCCAAACTTGGGCTGATACATACCTTTACTTGCACTCCCTCGATGTCCTCCTGCAATCGCATTCACGTCCGTGACATCACTGCTTCCTAGTTCCTTTCTCACGAGAAGGGAACCAGGACGCCGCAATCGCATGGAGGTGACTGTGGGAGGACATCGAGGGAGCGCAGAGACAGGTATGTATCAGCCCGAGTGTGACTCGGGGTTACCGCTTTCAGCAATGAAATTTAACCCCGAGCCACACTCTGGAACATCGCAGGGGGCTGAAAAAATGCACCGATTCTGACATATAAAATATGTCAGAATCGGACCGCCAGGGAGGTTAAACGTGTATTCATGCTCAATGCTGCCTTTAGTAAAACGACATTGTTTCAGCGCGGATGGGGTTCTGGTTATTCATTGTTCACCTTCCTATAAGTGCCGGCTTTTATTCATCAATAAGGTTATATTTTAGTTCAGCACTCCTGGTGTGTCGCTAGGGAGCAGGAGCTTCTCTGATGTTGCTGCATAGGTGGTTATTGTAAACGCTGGCGTTTCACAAAAGAAGATCCAAACAGCTGCAGGAGAAACTTCACTGTGAAGCTCCTCCTGCCCTTGTTTTTGCTCTTGTGAAATGCCGGCGACAACAGCGATTTCTCACTGGTACCTGCAACTTTCAGCAAACACTGACGCGCATTGAATAGCACCCTGTAGTGTCCTCATTTCAGTCGCTCGTCGGGACGTTCATCGGGACCGGCCTGAAAAGGGCTGAAACGTTGACACTGTGCTTTTACAGGGTAATCTCTGCCTGAATAGTAAAGAGCATTTTTATAATCTGAAGCTCGGCGAGTGCCCATTCTCTGTAAGGACTCCCCATGAAAATGTAATGTTTTGGCCCTTCAATTCCAGAATAATATTGTGTGTTTTCTATAGAGGATGTTATTAAAGCGCTTCTGAATGTGATATTCATTTTTCCCCTGTCAGATTTCCGATGCCGAGCTTGAGGAAGTTGTAAAGATCGGTCAGGCCAGTGAAATCGCCCGGCAAACAGCCGAGGAGTCCGGCATCACCAATTCTGCTTCCAGCACGCTGCTGTCAGAGTATAATGTGGCTAACAGCAGCATCGCCCTGAGGACCCCTAAGACCCCTGCAGCACAGGACCGGATCCTGCAGGTAATGAGACCCTCGAGCAGAGATGCAATAATCCTTGTGGGAGGTGGCGAGTTGATGATTGCATTTTTTATGTGTATAAATATGCTTCATTTAGTGGATTTTTTTACTTTGATAAGGCTCAGAACGAGCCGAAACGTCAGATCAAATGTCATTTTATATATAGATTAAATAAAATTTTTAGTTTTTACTTAAAAGTCCGAGCGTGCATCTCTTGTTGTATAGATAGGGATGCACCGATACTGCCGTTTGCATGAGTACTTGCTACTCGTGCAAATGGCCCGATACACCCCCCCCCCCCCCAATACCGGAAGCCAGTGCTGGGCCGGCTTGCTGGTATCCGCAGGGCTGGGGAAGCTGGCCGCGTGCATGAAAAGCAGTCAGCCAGCGTTCCCCTCCGGCGGACCGCGATACTCACCCATCGGAAGGTCCGGTCGCACGGCTGTGATGCTTTCACGTGGCCATCGGGAGCCTCTGTGGCGCTGCCTCTCGGCTGGAGGCAGCGTCAGAGATGCCCAGGGGCCGTGTGATCGCCTCACCGCCGTGCGACCAGAACTTCCGATGGGTGAGTATCGCTGCCAGAGTGCTTTTCATGCACGCGGCCAGCTTCCCAAGCGTTCGGTATGTCAGAGATATAGATATATATCTAGATCTCTGATATAGGTCTGGGAGAGCTGGGGGCAATCTCCATGTGGGCTGGGGGGGGGGGGGGGCGCAGGCAGGCAATCTCCATGTGGGCTGGGGGGAAACTACATGTGAGCTGGGGGCATTCTGTATATACACTGCTCAAAACAAAGGGAACACTTAAACAACACAATGTAACTCCAAGTCAATCACACGTCTGTGAAATCAAACTGTCCACTTAGGTAGCAACACTGACAGTCAAGTCCACATGCTCAGGCTTGACAAAGACCAGTCATGGTCGAAACGTTGCCTTTTTTCCTGTTGTTGGATTAAATCCATTGAAATTTATCGTGGACTCTGGAGTTTCTTTATTCACTTTTGACTGTTGGGGCTGTGGAGCAAGAGACCCCCACTCCATTTATCCACCTTGGGTTTGCATTCAGGCACAATTTTTCAAGTCCACATGCTGTTGTGCAAATGGAATAGACAACATGTGGGACGTATAGGCAGGTAGCAAGACATCCCCAATAAAGGAGTGGTTCTGCAGGTGGTGACCACAGACCACTTCTCAGCTCCTATGCTTTCTGGCTGATGGTTTGGTCACGTTTTGAATGCTGGCGGTGCTGTCACTCTAGTGGTAGCATAAGACGGAGTCTACAACCCACACGAATGGCTCAGGTAGTGCAGCTCATCCAGAATGGCACATCAATGCGAGCTGTGGCAAGAAGGTTTGCTGTGTCTGTCAGCGTAGTGTCCAGAGCATGGAGGCGCATTAGGAGACAGGCCAGTACATCAGGAGACGTGGAGGAGGCTGTAGGAGGGCAACAACCCAGCAGCAGGACCGCTACCTCTGCCTTTGTGCAAGGAGGGACAGGAGGAGCACTGCCAGAACCCTGCAAAATGAAAAAGTGGAGAACGTTCTGCAGCCTGCAACATCCTCCAGCATGACCGGTTTGGCTGTGGGGCGGCATTTCTTTAGGGGCATTGATGCTATGGACTGGCCCGCCCGTTCCCCAGATCTGAATCCATTTGAGCACATCTGGGATATCATGTCTCTCTCCATCCACCAATGCCACGTTGCACCACAGACTGTCCAGGAGTTGGGGGCTGCTTTAGTCCAGGTGTGCCAGGAGATCCCTCAGGAGACCATCCGCCACCTCTTCAGGAGCATGCCCAGGCGTTGTAGGGAGGTCATACAGGCACGTGGAGGCCACACACACTGCTGAGCCTCATTTTGACTTGTTTGAAGGACATTACATCTAAGTTGGATCAGCCTGTAGTGTTGTTTTCAACTTTAATTTTGAGTGTAACTCCAAATCCAGACCTCCATGGGTTAATCAATTTGATTTCCATTGATAATGTTTGTGTGATTTTGTTGTCCGCACATTCAGCTATGTAATGACCACAGGATTTAATAAGAATATTTAATTCATTCAGTTCTAGCATGTCTTATGTTTGTGTTCCCTTTATTTTTTTGAGCAGTTCATATATCTCGGGGGGGGGGGGCGGGGAATATATATTTGTGAGCTGGGGGCATTCTGTATATATATCTCGGGGTGGTATATACATGTGAGCTTTGGGCATTCTGTGTGTATATATATATATATAATATATCTCGGGGGGATAAATACATGTGAGCTGGGGGAATTTTTATATGAGGTCTGTTCTTATTGAAAAGCGTCACATGACATAAGTATCGGTACTCGGTATCGGTGAGTACTTTTTAAAAAGTATTGGTACTTGTACTCTGTCTTAAAATAGTGGTATCGGTGCATCCCTAGATATAGATGTGTGTGTGTATATATATATATTCACACACACATCAAATAAGAATCATGGATGAATAGCACACTCTGGAGACTTGTTTATCAAGTATCCAGAGTGTGCTATTCATCCTCCATGATTTCTGTTTATACAATATAGCAACACCAGAGCACGTATGTTTTGCTGTAAAGGGTTGAAAACCAGGCACCCGTTGGATATATATATTATAATTTTTCAGTCTGTTATATAGAGCTAAAACACCAAATCGATAATGAAGATAGTTGAGTTATTTTCATAATCGGTTGTTCGATTTTAATGGGACAGTATACAGCACACATTGTTTAGAATCCGGCAGAGTTAAACATTTAGAACCTCAGACTCCGTTTCATCGCTGATTGGAGAAGACGTGCCACTGCTTGTATGATTTAGTTTCTAGGGTTATGTTACGTTATGTTACGTAACCAGTTTTGATTTAGTTTACAACAGTTGCAGAATGGCAGTGCAGACCGTGGGGTACTGACACTGTGCTGCCGGAGGCCTATCCTTACTTGGAGCTGGAGTCGTGTGCCACCACCCCACCCTCTGTGCATCTCCTTTTGGTCTGGTACCTTCCCCCAAACACCTTCCCACTCTCAGATCCGGTCTCTTTCCCAAACCCCCTCTCTCCTCTGGTCTCTTCCCCCCCCCCCCCCCCGTTTCTTCATAAAATTATTTTAAAAAGACACTCTACGCACCCTTACCTCTTTAGCTTATTACAGTGGTCAGGCTACGTGGAGTGCCCCCCCCCCTTCTCACCTGCTTTTCTGCTGACCTCATCTGAGTGCTCGTAGCAGCATTCGTTCAGTGAGAAAGCAGACATGGGCTTGAGCTTGTGCGCACAGCATCAATCCTACCAGGCGCTCGCTTACCGTGTGTGAAAAGTACGTTGCGCGAGAAACTCAGTTATGTACACAAGGAAAGTTGATTAAGAAAAAAAAGGAGGGAGGAGTTTTACATAATGTTCCTTTTAACAATTATATATATATTTTTTTTTATCAGACGAATCGATTTTATTAAAAAAATAATAATCTGCAAACTGATCATGAAAATAATGGTTAGTTGCAGCTCTGGTGTTATGTACAATTGTTGCACTTGTTATTGCTTTGGTAATTTGGTACAATCTAGATCAGTGTTTCTCAGCCCTGATCCTCAGGTCCCTCTAACAGGACAGGTTTTAAGGATCACCTTAGGGGAAATGCAGACTGAATCCTGCAATCACTGAGCAGAAAATCATATCACCCGTGCTGTGCTTCAGATATCCTGCAAACCCGGCCTGTTAGGGGGACCTGAGAACTGGAGTTGAACACTGATCTAGATAGCAGGAGGTGATGCCTCCTGTGTTGATGACACTGATTACTCGAATATTTTTTTTTAAGTACTGTTGTATCGGCCTGCTTTCGTCCCCTAAGCTTCCCCCAACAATTTCCACCCAGTGACACCCCCCCCCGAAAACTATTAATTTATCCCTTAGCGGTAAAATAGCCAGAATGACGCCAATTACAGGCTACAATTGCACCAACATGTTCTACAGCGTTGTACAATGGATGCATAAAATTGACAAGTTTGACACAAGGAAAGCGATCGGAAAAGAGGACTCGAGAGTCCAAGAGAAGTGCAGCGACAGAGGTGAGGGGATATAAATAGCAGACTGTGACGTAATGGGATGTGTGGGAGATCCGGCAAGATGCAATGGGGGGGGGGTTATGGAGTGAGCTGATTGCATGCTCTCTGGATTATATATGGAAGAACCCCACTTCCAAAGGCCGAAACCAGGAGGACGAGGGCAGCGGAGCAAGGCAGTAACGGTACAATGCTTATCTTGTCTGCACAGCAGCAAAGAAGAAAGAGGACTTATTTCTAGGAACTGGGGGTTTTAGGCCGGAGTCAGACGAACGCAGTGATCACGTCCGTGTTGCCGCACAGTTTAACGTCCGTCATAGCATAGAATCATGAGCAGTAGAGACCCACACACTAAGTACATTCGCACAAAACTGCGCACACAACGCACGTGGCAAATGGACGCAAGTTAGGCAAGAACGTAAAACCGCTAGACGGACACGCAGAGTAAGCCACGTCGGCATAGCGTTCTGTGTGCGTGATGAGATGTCAGACGCAGCGCATTTGCGACGTCCAGCACCTTGACGCACAAAATGGCTTTTCATATCATTTTTTGATTTGTATCATATTTCCTGTAATTCCCTTTTTTGTTCTACGTCCGTCAAGAAAACCAGACTGTGTGGTGGCTACAGTATCTTCCGTCGGTACGTCTGTTGTGCACGCAGAGTGCACTCAGACTGCGTTCGTCTGACATTAGCCTTATGCCAGTGGAAGGATGCTGGAATAAGAGGGCGGGGAGAAGGTTTTTCCCCACTTCTGTTAAAAAAAAACCCCACGTTTTTCTTTGCTGCTGTTTGCATACTGAAAGAGATGCAAATACTCGCCTCCGAACTTTCCGCCACACACTAGGAAAATTCATCAATCTACACGGACCTCACACACTGCGTGCTACATCTATACATATATTTGTGGGTGTTCTGCGTTGCACACTAAGATAGAGGATTGCTTTTTATTAAATTGTTTTCAAAATAAAATGATGTGGTGTCCTCCTGACCTGCTGCTTTACTCCTTCATGCAGGAAGCGCAGAACCTGATGGCACTTACCAACGTGGATACACCACTGAAAGGAGGGCTTAATACTCCTCTGCACGAGAGCGATTTCTCTGGAGTGACGCCACAGAGGCAGATCGTTCAGACGCCCAACACCGTGCTCTCCACACCTTTCAGGTAATTTTTGGGGACTGGAATCTGCTCCGAGACTTGCTCTCGCCCTACACAATCTGAGACGAGTGGTCTGCGGAGGGACTTTTAACTCCTTCACTACCAACCTGTTCTCCACAAAACACTGGCGGGACTAATTGGTTTTATGGAAAACCGCTTCCCGTCACCCAGACTGTAAAAATGTAGCGGCCCTGCAATACATCTTTACAGTCGTTAAGCTTATTTTACAGGCAGAGGGCTCCCCCTGCTGGCCGGGAAGACACTACTACATGTATAATGATGAGCCGGGGTGCCATGATTCTACAGACAGAAAAAGAGAACTCCTAGAAGCTCAAAATGATTTCAGCACCTTGGCTGTCATGTCTGACATGTGGAAACATTTAGGGGCGCATTCTGCAGTCTGTTTGCATTGCTCTAGAATATGACCGTATCACGTTCATCCTATATCGAGGCGCCTGCAGGTGCTCTTGAAGATTGAATGAACTCGATCATCTTAGTGAAAGGTTTAACCCAGGTGTCATCAAGCTTGGCCCTCCAGATGTTTTGGAACTACATCTCCCAGGATGCTCAGACACTTGTTAGGTTAGCTGAGCCACATGGGAGATGTAGTTCCAAAACACCTGGAGGGCCAGGTTTGAGGAGTCCTGGTTTAACCATTCTGCAGCCAATTTATTGTGGCCTGAACGTATGGCACCGCATACTCCGTATAGATGTGTGAAGAGTCGGGCTCAGTCGTCACGCTGGTGCGGTGGAGATAAATGTGATTGTATATGTAACAATCAGCGTTTGATTGATGTATAAGATTGTCTGCTCCTCACAGGCAATGTATGATGATATAACCCCTTCACTACCAAGGGTTTTTTCAGAAAATCGTTGTCGGGAACCAGTGTGTGTTTTTTTTTTTATTTTTTTATAAAAATCCCTTTTATTCTACAGTAAGAAATAATGATAGTCTGTGATACAGAAAAGTATACGGAGGGATGACAGTCTTTTCCAATCCTTTCTGTGTGTAGGACACCTTCTCAGAATTCAGAGGGATCAACTCCTCGTGGTGGTATGACTCCTAAACCTGTCATTGGAGCTACCCCGGGAAGGACGCCACTGAGGGACAAGCTAAACATCAACCCGGAGGATGGGGCTGTTGATTACAATGACCCAGCTTATGTCAAGCAGTTGGTAAGTGTGTTTAATGCATTCCCTCCTTATTCCTGCGAGAGCTAAACTGTGTATTGTACCAAGCTACATGTCTGGTAAATTTAACATTAACCCCTTCAGCTGCGATTCTTTCTGTCTGGACACAACGGGCTAGGTTACATAGGGAAAGCGAACGCTAGGATAAATGGCTTTAACGCATGCCCCCCATATTACCTTCTGAACGCTAAACCCGTTAGAAATCTGCTAACGCATCGCTGATTGCGCGAGCTTGCTGTACTTTGCGCATCCTACACTTAACAAGGGAGCGCAATCAGTAATTAGGATAAATAAGGTATTACAAAGTGCTTGTGCTAATTACTGCACCGATGGGTTAAAAATATTTTTAGCGACACCTAAAAGCTGGTGCTAACGGATTCCGCTTTTGCAGAATCATTTAGCTCCTCCTAAACCCCCAATAAATCCGATATTCACCTCTCATCCGGCGGCGAGAATGGAGTCCCCAGTCTCCCTCCGCGATCACTCTGCGGTGCTGCTCGATCTTGCGGCCCGGCTGTGCAACCCTCCATGTAGTACCATGGACTCCAGGAGGTGATACTTGCGGTGGCGTGGAAACGCTACCGCAAGTGTCACTGAGAGTATCGCCTTGTTCTGGAGCAAGGTGCCGAAGTAGCGCCTGCTCTGGAATCTAACACTAAAATGGGGATGCTACGGGGAAACCTGCAGTCGCACCTTTTCCCCGTTCGTGT
Source organism: Leptobrachium leishanense (assembly GCA_009667805.1). Classification (NCBI taxonomy): domain Eukaryota; kingdom Metazoa; phylum Chordata; class Amphibia; order Anura; family Megophryidae; genus Leptobrachium; species Leptobrachium leishanense. Next base: position 27,935,277 of record CM019066.1, read on the forward strand.
TCCCATTTCAGCGTCGGCGATGTAATGTAGCCAAACACCTGCTGCAAGGGACTTCTTATTATTTGGGTGATAATTCTGGGGATTTCCATACACAGATAATCCCTGTGCTATGTCCAGCTGTGAGGATATGAAATGCTTATTCCTTTGGTGTATAATGTGACAGACTCCAGATAAAAGGCAGCTCTGTCACTAGCGAGCGTCTCCGATAAACCAATCCCGCTGCTTCATAATAGAACTTCTTCAGATGCTCGTCCTCCGTGAGGACCGTGGGACACAGTGCGTGGTTTGCATCTATAAATTCTATGAAAATTACACCAAGCAGCCTATTTAACTTTTAATTATTTTTTTTTAAGAATAGAATCCAGCATATAGCGCGGTGCAGTACACACATGGTGTTGTAATAATCATATAAGCACAATATTCATCCTGAATACAGTAGGGGGTGATTTCTCTAGGTTTGACAAAAAAATTTCTAATGCTTCAGATTAACCCCCCCTGGCGGTGTTCCTGGGTGTGTCTCGGGGTTAAATTTCACCGCTGAGAGCGGTAACCCCGAGACACACTCGGGCTGTATACATCACCTCTCCGTGCGCTCCCTCATCTCCGCAGTCTCCTCCGGCGAAAGCAGCATTTACTTCCTGGATTCCTTCTCCTGGTGGAGGGAACCAGGAAGTATAAGGTCGCGATCGCCGGAGGAGGCAGCTGGGGACATCGAGGGAGCGCAGGGAGAGGTGACGTGTCCAGCGGCATCTCGAGTGTTGCTTGGGGTTACCGCTTCCAACATAGGAATTTAACCCTGAGCCAAACTCGGGATGCCGCTGGGGGGGGGGGGGGGATAATAATAAAGGAACGCTTTTAGACAGATTTTCAAAATAAACAGCCAGGGAGGATAATAGAAGCTATTTGTAGAGGTGGTGACGCGGTCGCTTATGCTCGAGTGAACGTCCGCTTTTGCAGCCTCTGTTATAAAGGACAAGTCCCGGGTTTCAAATTAATGCGGTGAAGGGGTTAAACAGTGTTTCAATTTCAATGTATCTTTTTAACCACTAATGGTGATTCTTCCAAGTGAATACTTTTTGGAAACGTGTATTGCAATCCCCGACTGCTTGTTTACTTCTAGTAAAGCTGGTATTTTTCTCCTTCTGTTGGTTCTTTCCAGGGCTGTTTCTTTTCAGGGCTGTTTCTCTTTTCAGGGTTGGTTTCTTTACGGGGTTGGTTTCTTTACGGGGTTGGTTTCTTTACGGGGTTGGTTTCTTTACGGGGTTGGTTTCTTTTACGGGGTTGGTTTCTTTTACGGGGTTGGTTTCTTTTACGGGGTTGGTTTCTTTTACGGGGTTGGTTTCTTTACGGGGGCGGTTTCTTTACGGGGCGGTAATCTTTACGGGAGCGGTTTCTTTACGGGGGCGGTAATCTTTACGGGGCGTAATCTTTACGGGGCGGTATCTTTACGGGGGCGGTAATCTTTACGGGGGCGGTATCTTTACGGGGGCGGTAATCTTTACGGGGCGGTTTCTTTACGGGGGCGGTTTCTTTACGGGGGCGGTTTCTTTACGGGGCGGTAATCTTTACGGGGCGGTAATCTTTACGGGGGCGGTTTCTTTACGGGGGCGGTTTCTTTACGGGGGCGGTTTCTTTACGGGGGCGGTTTCTTTACGGGGGCGGTTTCTTTACGGGGCGGTTTCTTTACGGGGGCGGTTCTTTTACGGGGGCGGTTTCTTTACGGGGGCGGTTTCTTTACGGGGGCGGTTTCTTTACGGGGGCGGTTTCTTTACGGGGGCGGTTTCTTTACGGGGGCGGTTTCTTTACGGGGGCGGTTTCTTTACGGGGGCGGTTTCTTTACGGGGGCGGTTTCTTTACGGTGTTGAGGTGCTTTGACAGGTGTGGTTTTTTTTTTTTTTTTTTTTTTTTTTTTTTACATGCTGCATATGATGCTTTTTATTTGGGCTTATAAACGGTTAATTAAAGCATGCGTTCATACATTTCTCACAGTTGGGGTGGGGGTTCTTTCTGTCGTGAGATTGTCTTTGAGTGCTGTCCTGACATACCTGCAATGAACAACCTACCACTTTTGTCTCGTACAGGAAAGAGAGTCACGGGAACACCTTCGCCTTGGACTCGTGTCTCTGCCATCTCCAAAAAACGACTTTGAGATTGTCCTGCCAGAGAACGCAGAGCGAGAGCTCGAGGAGAGGGACCAAGAAGAAACCTTCATTGAGGATGCCGCTGACGTGGAGTCTCGCAAGCAGGTGAGGAGACTTCGAAAACCATAATAAAACCACCGAATTTTAATCTTTGTGTACCTACACCGTTTGGTGTTATCAGTGTAGCCGTTGGAGCAGCAATCAAACACCCATCACCAAACAGGATTTTAATGTATGCTCATGTTGCATGTATTGTGCCTGCGGTGCTCACACGTACCTCACATACTCCGTACATGTATAGAATGCTCAGATAATCACACGGACTTACTGCATTCTGAAAGGCATCCCATCCACCCACTCATCCATATTCTAAATGCACGTATTTGCAGAATTTCAGTCTCTCTCAAGCTCTAGAGCCGGGGTCAGCAACCTTTCCCTCCAGATGTTTGGAACTATATCTCCCATGATCCTTAGCCACTCATTGCATGCCTGAGCATCATGGGAAATGTACTTCCAAAACACCTGGAGGGCCAAGGTTGTTGACCCCGGCTCTGTAGGTATGATTTGATAGGGTTTGCTATGGGTAGTCAGTGCTATTGTCTGTATTATGGCAAGTACGTGCCTAATGGTAAATAATGCCGGAATATTCACCAGGATCATTTAAACTTTGTAGGGGGTTATTCACTAACCTCCAAATTGCAGCGAGCGGTGAACTTCACCATAGGTGCTATTTCGGGTCAATTTGTGTATTCACTAAGTTCACCATATACAGGCAAATTGACAGCGAAATACGGTGCAAATTCACTGCAATATGGCAACAACGAAATTGTCCCATAGACTATTGTCTTCTATTCAGAGAGCGCCGAAATGCCCTGATTTTTGCTCTTTCAGTTTGACAGGTTTATCCCATAGGTCTCAATGTAAAGTAATAAGTTTTTTGCAAAAACCCTTTATTATTTTTTTATTTTTTTTTAAGGGGTTAAGGGACCTTTTTGTTTATTACTTAAGAGTTTTTATTTTGTAACGGACATTTTTTATTGGATACTTTTTTTATTGCTTTAAACTCTTTATTAGGAGAATAGACTTTTTAACAATTCGGTGGGATTTGCTGATGGCAATTCGGTCTTCATAATCGTCTGATAACTGCTTTGGCGACTCCAATCTCAGCAAAATACAGTGACCGTTTGCTAAATAGCGAATTCACTGTATTTTCGGCTAAATACAAAGCACCTAAATTGCTCGCAGTTTCAGCGCTGGTCTTTATAGGAGGTGCAGCGCTTCGTGGCAGTATCGGCGCTCGTCTTTATAGGAGGTGCAGCGCTTCGTGGCAGTATCGGCGCTCGTCTTTATAGGAGGTGCAGAGCTTCGTGGCAGTTTCAGCGCTCGTCTTTATAGGAGGTGCAGCGCTTCGTGGCAGTATCGGCGCTCGTCTTTATAGGAGGTGCAGCGCTTCGTGGCAGTATCGGCGCTCGTCTTTATAGGAGGTGCAGAGCTTCGTGGTAGTTTCAGCGCTCGTCTTTATAGGAGGTGCAGAACTTCGTGGCAGTTTCAGCGCTCGTCTTTATAGGAGGTGCAGAACTTCGTGGCAGTTTCAGCGCTGGTCTTTATAGGAGGTGCAGAGCTTCGTGGCAGTATCGGCGCTGGTCTTTATAGGTGGTGCAGAGCTTCGTGGCAGTATCGGCGTTCGTCTTTATAGGAGGTGCAGAGCTTCGTGGTAGTATCAGCGCTCGTCTTTATAGGAGGTGCAGGGCTTCGTGGCAGTATCGGCGCTCGTCTTTATAGGAGGTGCAGCGCTTCGTGGCAGTATCGGCGCTCGTCTTTATAGGAGGTGCAGAGCTTCGTGGTAGTTTCAGCGCTCGTCTTTATAGGAAGTGCAGAGCTTCGTGGCAGTTTCAGTGCTCGTCTTTATAGAGGTGCAGAGCTTTGTGCCACCAACAGAGATTGGTCAAGAGCTTTAAGCCACTGTGATTTAATTCATACAAGAATAAAAAAAATGACAATCTTAAATGACTTTATTTTTGTCTCTTCAGGCAGTCCGAGACGCACAACGAGCAAAGGAGATGAAGCAGAGACACAAAGCTGTTCAGAAGGACTTGCCGCGACCCTCTGAAGTAAGTCACCCCTCTTCTATGCGCTCCCCAGACCGTCATTTAAACAGCGCCAACAGTTCCTGCAGTGCTGTACAAAAAAGAATGGGGAATTGGACCCACAGAATGCCGAGCAAACTTAAGAAATAGAGGCAGAGGAGCTTACAATCTACAGGACGTTTACATCTTGTTCTGTGGGGGGGGGGGCATTGTGAAAATATTTACCACTATTAATATTAACAAACACTATATTATATATATTTTTCTTTCGATTTACATTTCTATTGGATCCCTCTCTCGCTCTTTTTCCTTATCTCTGGCAATCTTTGCGTCAAGATTAAATGTCTGCTAGGTCTTAGTGCATTAGACTGACACTGGCCTATGTGTGCCCGTACTGACATGTCTTCCGACTCCTGTCGCAGCGTTGTGACACTTCGACCGGGCCAGCCATACGAATTGCCTGCACTACAGCGGACGTGCTGAAAGCCTCCCCGCCGAAGCGCTACGACGCGCGTTCGACGGGGCTGCTAAGCGCAATCCTCCATAAAAGGATGGAGCCTTGCAGCGCTGAGCGCACTAACTGCTCAGCGAGATGGCCAGATGGGCGTCAGAGTGGAAGGAATGTCCACTCACGGACGTTCCTTCCGCTCTGAAAAACGCTCGTCCGACCCCGGCCTTAACCGGATTTGTGAAGAAATGCAAGCGAATTGCAAAAATAAAGTAAAATCTGGTTTTCTGATTCAAACGTTTTCATTAATAGTTTTGTAAATTTGCAGTTTATAACTTCTTTAAATCGCCAACATATGCCAAGGCTCTGTACAATAGGACAAAATAAACCCAAAAAGTGGCACATAGGTTTGACACTTACAGGGTTATTCAGAGAGCACCCCGAAATGTCACCGACATTCCAGTTCCCCCAAGTTCACCCTGCGTTGAATTCAGCGTTCACCATAGTGCAGCGAATCGACCCGCCAAACGAATTGATCCGAAAAAAGCCAATGACTCGCAGAACAAACCGTCGACCAGCCGCTGGAAAAAGCCGACAAGCTGTCGAACAGGGGTAAAAATAAAAAATTTAAAAACGGCAACTTTTAAAAAGCGTTTTCCAAAAAACTACTGCATGAAAATGCCTGGAAATAATATATAAGGTTCTATGAATAAAAATAAAAGGGTCTGTTACAGAAAAAAACGTGCCATTTTTGACGAAAACCATTAAAAAAAAAAACACCTTGAAAATAGACTTTTTGCTGCAACTGAAAAGAATAAACGGTTTATTAGATATTGGATTAAAACTGGAATATTTTTCACATTGAAGCCTATGGGATTCGCCTGATTTTAAACCTGTCGAATGAAACCACCGAACAGCAAGGCATTTCACTGACATTTCTCTGCTGTTCAATGTGAATGGATTAACCATTGCTTCTCTATGGGGAGTTCATGCTGCCTAAGGTCACCGTATTTTCTGGCAATTCACCAGTTTGGTGCAATTTCAGGGACAATTCTGTGCTCTTTGAATAATCCTGATGAAGAATGATGGGAAAAGAGGAGCCTGCTCACATGCGCTCCCACTATACGAGGAGAGCGGTGACGCAGAGTATGAGAAGTAATGGGGGCTCTGCGGGAGATCAGGAAAAGTGCAGGTCGGCGGATTATGGAGTAAACTGATAGACCTCTCTAAAGCAATGTGTTTTTTTAGATATCTTTAAAGACAAGAGGCATAGGGAGGGAGTCACATGGGGGGGCAGTTGGGAGAGTCGTCAGGCCATGTTTTAGGTTTTCTGTGAATATTTTGGCAGAATATGGTCACACAGATAAAATCTGTGCACGTTACAAAGTGTTGTAATCACATTTGTCTTTTTTTAGGTAAATGAAACCATCCTGAGGCCTCTAAACGTCGAGCCGCCTCTGACCGATCTGCAGAAGAGCGAAGAGATGATTAAAAAGGAGATGATCACCATGCTCCACCACGACTGTCTCAACTATCCGTTTGGAGACAATGCTGGCGTAAAGAAAGGAAAAGGTTCTGGAACTACGAACGCAGAGCATATCTTATACCTGGAACAGAGCCCATATGAGAACATTTCCCTGGAGGAAGTGAAACATGTAAGGGGGGGGGGTTAAAGGAGCTTCCTGCTAGAGACTATGGAAGGATGCAATAGGCGAGCGCACAGTAACCCTCACTATTCTCTATATATATATATATATATATATATATGTTCAGTGTGCACTTTATATTCCAATAGATCTCCCTTTAGTCAAAGTGGATGTTCGCTGGCTCTGAAACCGAGGGGTTTCCTTTTTTTAAAATTTTTATTTAAAAAATGTTTGCACGCTTGAACGCTACCTCAAACTCGATTTTAAGTGTGCAAAAAAAATTTAAATAAAAATTTTAAAAGAATTTTTTTTCTTTCTATTGATGAACCCATCAATGTGAGACGGAAGCTCCACCCACTGAAAAAAATCCAGATCTCTTGATTTTCGAGAAAGTAGGCATTGAACACTTCCTCAAACTCGATTTAATTCCTACTTTCTCGAAAATCAGATCTGGATTTTTTTCAGTGGGTGGAGCTTCCGTCTCACAACGATGGGTTCATCAATAAAAAAATCCTCTTTTTTTTCTTCTTTAAAAAAAGTAAAATCGAGGCCGACCTCAAATTGTATTTTCTATGTTCAGGATCGAAGAAGACGACGCCCAGCACGGCACTTTTTTAGTCTTTAATTTCTGAGTTTCTTAATAGCTTTCCATATCTTGCAGTCCCTCGCTTGAACGCTGCAAATAAGTTGTAGAATTTGCCTATTGTTATGATGTAAACACTTTGAATCCCTGGCACTAGTGTCGGTCACAATGCTGCCAATATGTCCCTTATTTAGACCTAAACAGGAGCAAAGCAACAATGAAGCTATTGGAGTTTCCTGAACCATCATCCCTATAAACGAGGGACTAAACCCATATACGGAAAACGGAAAACAGAAAATAATTGTAGTAAAACGATAACCGACCCTGGGAGGGTGTAAAATCGATTTATTAACCTCCCTGGCAGTACGATTTGGCTGTATTTTATAGATGTCAGAATCAGTGCATTTTTTCAGCCCCCTTGTGGTTTTCCCGCGTGTGGCTCAGGGTTAAATTTCAATGCGGAAAACGGTAACCCCGAGCCACGCTCGAGCTGATACATACCAGACCCTGCATTCCCTTGATGTCCTCCCGCATTCACCTCTGTCCAATCGCTGTGTCCTGGTTCCCTTCTCGCAAAAAAGGAAGCAGGACACCGTGATTGGACGGAGGTGAGTGCGATCGCATCAGCCCGAGTGTGGCTCGGGGTTACCGCTTTCAGCAATGCAATTTAACCCCGAGCCCCTCTCGGGGAAAACCACCAGGGGAGGTTAAAGTGGCATTAAACCCTCAGATTTTCTAACATAAAACAGTACTATAATGTGAGCCTTACTGTAATCCAATGTAGTTTTCCTTCTCTTTGCTTCGGTTTCTTTTAAATCCTCATCTCTAATCATGCTTGGCAGGACTTCCTGTTTTTAGGTGACCACAGCTTCTCTGTAATGCCTCATGGTGTCACCGTTTTCACCCAGAACTACAAGAGGACTACCTGCAGACATCCACATCCCGCCCACTTTCATTGCATTGTGAACTGTGCAATGAATAGGTTGTTTATGATAAAACATAAACAATAAAGTTTGTTTAAAAAAAAAATACCTAGCTCTGATTATGAGAATCTGTAGAACAGAAAAAAAAAACACAGCACGTTCAGACAGCAGTTGTCAATCACAAGTGGGTGGGGATGTGGATGTCTGCAGGACGTCCTCGTGTAGTTCTGGGTGAAAACGCTGACACCATGAGGCATTACAGAGAAGAAGATGTCACCTGAAAACAGGAAGTCCTGCCAAGCATGATTTAGAGATGAGGATTTAGAAGAAACAGAAGCAAAGAGAAGGAAAACTACTCTGGATTACAGTAAGGCTCACATTATAGTACTGCTTTATGTTAGAAAATCTGAGGGTTTAATGCCACTTTAATGGAGCTTAAAGAGGAGCGGAGAAACATAAGAAAAAAGCAACAAAAGCACGTAATGAGGGAAGCTCCAAAACGAAGGTTAAAATCGTAGAAATAAGAACGCCCTTTTTGTCTTAAAAAAAAAAGCTTGTTTATTCAGCATTTCTCAACATAATCGCCACCAATCTCTAGGCTTTTTATTTCTTCAAGCGGTGCACCCACTTATCATAACACCCCTGAAAATAATCCTCGTGTGTCAACGTGGTTTCATTTCCAGTGACCATAGCCTTGAAGTCGTCACACTTCCCATATTCGAACATGAGGAACCTTTTGGCAAACTCGACTCGAGCACTTTATTCTGCGTCCCAACAAACATAGAAACATAGAAAAATGTCGGCAGATAAGAACCTTTTGGCCCATCTAGTCTGCCCAATTACATGGATACTTTACCTGGATTTATCTTTTGTTTAGGATAGCCTTATGCCTATCCCATGCCTGCTTAAATTCAATTACTGTTTTGGCCTCTACCACTTCTACTGGAAGACTGTTCCATGTATCCACCACCCTCTCAGTAAAATAATGCTTTCTGATGTTACTTTTAAATCTTTGCCCCTCTAATCTAAGACTATGTCCTCTTGTTTTGCTACTTTGTTTCCTTTTAAATATGCTCCCTTCCTCTACCTTGTGGATTCCCTTTACGTATTTAAATGTTTCTATCATATCTCCTCTGTCTCGTCTTTTTTCCAAGCTGTACATGTTAAGATCATTAAGCATTTCCTGGTAACTTTTCTCCTTCAAGCCGTACACCATTTTAGTAGCCCTTCTCTGAACTCTCTGTAAGATGTCTATATCCTTCTGGAGATACGGTCTCCAGTACTGCACACAGTACTCCAAGTGAGGTCTCACCAGTGCTCTGTACAGTGGCATGAGCACTTCCCTTTTCCTACTGCTAATACCTCTCCCTACACAATCAAGCATTCTGCCAGCATTTCCTGCTGCTCTATTACATTGTCTACTTACCCTTACACAAAAGTGAAACCCGGCGCGCGTGCTTCCTGGTGAAGTCCCAACACGTCATGAAGAATCCTCATGCTTGTTTTTGGAACGTCGTAATCTTCCACGAGCTTTCGGAGAATGATTTGCAGTTCCTGATCCACAAATTCCTTCATCTTGGTCACCATGATCTCATCCGTGGACGTGCAGGGCGTCCCTTTCCTGGTTCATCAGACGTCCAAATGTCCAGACATAAGTCTGCTATACCGCTTGCGGACTTTCTGAAGACATGGGCTTCAACATCAATATGGATTTTGAGATCTTCAGAGCAATGTGTCACAGAGAAACCATGCTGAGATTGGTAGAGTAATTACACTCGCCGATGACCACCACATAACGAGTCACCTCTTGCCTCCATGATCGTCTGTGGGATATCAATGGTTTTAGAAGGATTAGGCGTTCCTCTGTAGGGTTGAAAGGGTTATGTTAAATGTTGCAGTCTGCTGTCTCTGTACCTGTATCGCCGGATACATTGACTGAACGGTAGAACCCACTTGGATTTGCTTTGCGCGCGGTAACACTCGGCCTCCTTTGGTTTTTTTCACAGGCGGAGGACCTGCTGCAGCAAGAGATGGAGATAGTGAAGCAGGGCATGGGGCACGGAGACCTCTCCCTCGACTCTTACAACCAGGTGTGGGAAGAGTGCTACAGTCAAGTGTTATACCTGCCGGGCCAGGGGCGATACACGCGGGCCAACCTGGCCAGCAAGAAGGACAGAATCGAATCTCTGGAGAAGAGACTAGACGTAGGTTCCCAATTTATGTGGAGTGTGTGGATCTGTAAATGTGTGCTTCCTGCCATTAGTTGCAATTACTTCAAAGAAAACCCCAGCAGCGTGTGTTTTATAGTGTGTTTTTATAGTGTGTTTTTATAGTGTGTTTTTATAGTGTGTTTTTATAGTGTGTTTTATAGTGTGTTTTATAGTGTTTTTTTTTTTGTAATGCACAAGTAAACTCGTTCCAGCGTATGTTCGTGGTAGTGACAGCACATAGAGAGTATTGATACACATGAGCTCTGTCCGTCCTCTCGTTTCGTGTTCCACTCATTGTATGAACATGTTTTACTTGCTTTAGGATTGTAAGTAAATGCTATAACAATACACGGCTCCCCAACGAAGTCCCATGATGCCGAGCAGCTTTAACACTAATGCCCCATGTAAAATGTATTCTTATACCCCTATCAGTCAGCATTGATCTTGGTCAGGTTAGGCACTGTCTGCATCTCCACCACTATACGGCCTCAGACCTTGCATATGCGTTCAGAGGTCCCATGATGCATCAGCTGGATATGATGCATCCCTATCGCTGAGAATGGGTATTCTTAAACCCACAGTCTTCGTGCTCGGCTTGTGAATGCAGAGGTTTTCTTCTTGAAATGTTTTGCAGCTGTGACATATGTAGCTTTTTTTTCCCCTCCTAAACGGGTTATTCACTGAACTCCAAAATGGAACAAACAGTGAGTTTCACCGTCCGGTGCTATCCCTCTATTCTCAAATCTGGGAATTCACCAAATACAGGCGAAATACGGTGCAGTTCGGCGGCAAAAAAATTGTCCCATAGAAGACTAACCTGTCTTCTATTCACAGAACGCCGAAATTGGGGTGAAATGCCTTCATTTTCAGTGTTTTTTTTAATTTGACAGGTTGAAACAGGGGAATCCTACTTGTACTGGTTTCACTGTACAATAAAAGTCCCATGGTTGGTTATTTTTATTTTTTTTAAGTTCGTTTATTTAAATTTTTAAAAGGCCTTTTTGTATTTTGCTCTGGGTGATGGCGTCTGATTTGCATTTGGAGCAGTCGCCCCTGTAATGGCACAATCGAGCTAAAGCCTTGTGAGACCTGAGCGGCCCTCACCATCGAGCAGGCCGCTAGCGCCGTTGCTCGTCCTTGGGAACCTCACAAACCTCACTTTTTTTTTTCTCGTAATTTTTTAAAAGACCGTTTTATATTTAAGACATTTTTGTGTTTGTTTTATGTTTTATTTAGTAACAGACTTTTTTTTTAAGGAGCTTTCTTACTGGACACATGTTTACTGCGTTTTTATTGATTTTGACTCCTGTTAGAATACGAGACTTTCTTTCTGTTTTCTTCAGTTTGGTGGAATTTGCCTTTGTCAATTCGGTGCTTCTCGTCACAATTCGGCCTTAGCTAGGTTACTTGTGCATTACAATAAAACACATGCTGTAATTTATTTTCTATGTTCGAAGTAATTGCATGTAAAAAGGAAAAATAAAATGTTTTTTTGTGTCTTGTTTCCATTTTGTGTATTTTTCCCATGATGAAACATCTGTCATAATCGAATGATGAGTTTTACTTTGTGGCTGTGCTTTATCCTATTCAGTATTTAACAGTTAGTGAGAGGGAATGTTTAGATAAGGCAGCAAGGGGTGTATTGTGTTCTCCAGGCTTCTGAGACAAGAGCTGGCAGCTGAATGAGAAGACAGGGAGCTTAAAAGACTTCTAATCTACCCCCTGGGGATGCCCTTTGAATACCTCCCACACATGACTCATTCACCCCATTCTATGGCCAAAGCCACAGTGAGGAGCAAGTGATGGAAAGATACTGGGGGGGGGGGGCAGTTTCCAACACACAATATCACACAATGGATGCACCCAGTGACGCATAGAGGAAAATATCACACAATGGATGCACCCAGTGACACATATAGAGAAAAATATCACACAATGGATGCACCCAGTGACACATATAGAGGAAAATATCACACAATGGATGCACCTAGTGACACATATAGAGGAAAATATCACACAATGGATGCACCCAGTGACACATATAGAGGAAAATATCACACAATGGATGCACCCAGTGACACATATAGAGGAAAATATCACACAATGGATGCACCTAGTGACACATATAGAGGAAAATATCACACAATGGATGCACCAGTGACACATATAGAGAAAAATATCACACAATGGATGCACCCAGTGACGCATATAGAGGAAAATATTTACTTAACTAAACATACAAGAGAAAAACAAAGCACATGTAAAATATCAGCAACATTGAATAAACTCAATAAGGACATTGCATTTTTCGGGGGTACTGCCCTTTAACATCAGGTTATATGAATGAAGCTGCGGAATGAGACCACGTATTCCATAGAGGCGAGCAGCCACCATGGAAAGCCAGTGCATGGTCGTCTCCCCACCCAGGTAGAGGAACTTTTTAATTTTTTTATATATTTTTACGGCCGTGTATGTCTCTCAGTCAGCCAGCAGGTGGCACTCATGCACTTCCAGTACATTAAAGTACGGAAACGACAATTCCAATATTGAGAGAATTTTGTAATTTTTGCGTTAAAATGTGTCCAGAAAATAAAGCCTGGAACCTGTATACGCTAACCGAGCTTTATACAGGTGCTTAATGAATGTGCATCTTTTATAAAGCACCCCTCAGATGGGGGACCGTGTGCTGGGTGCACATTTGTAGTCTCTGTGGTCCAGCAGCAAGACGCCCGCTGTCACTCATGTCAGGCCAGGGCAAAACTACTACTTATATGCAGATCTGCGAAGACAAAGCTACACAGTGAGGAGCAAGTGATGGAAAGATACTGTGGGGGCAGTTTACAACACAAAATATCACACAATGGATGCACCCAGTGACACATACAGAGGAAAATATCACACAATGGATGCACCCAGTGACACATATAGAGGAAAATATCACACAATGGATGCACCCAGTGACACATATAGAGGAAAATATCACACAATGGATGCACCCAGTGACACATACAAAGGAAAATATCACACAATGGATGCACCCAGTGACACATACAAAGGAAAATATCACACAATGGATGCACCCAGTGACACATATAGAGAAAAATATCACACAATGGATGCACCCAGTGACACATATAGAGGAAAATATCACACAATGGATGCACCTAGTGACACATATAGAGGAAAATATCACACAATGGATGCACCCAGTGACACATATAGAGGAAAATATCACACAATGGATGCACCCAGTGACACATATAGAGGAAAATATCACACAATGGATGCACCTAGTGACACATATAGAGGAAAATATCACACAATGGATGCACCCAGTGACACATATAGAGAAAAATATCACACAATGGATGCACCCAGTGACGCATATAGAGGAAAATATTTACTTAACTAAACATACAAGAGAAAAACAAAGCACATGTAAAATATCAGCAACATTGAATAAACTCAATAAGGACATTGCATTTTTCGGGGGTACTGGCCCTTTAACATCAGGTTATATGAATGAAGCTGCGGAATGAGACCACGTATTCCATAGAGGCGAGCAGCCACCATGGAAAGCCAGTGCATGGTCGTCTCCCCACCCAGGTAGAGGAACTTTTTAATTTTTTTATATATTTTTACGGCCGTGTATGTCTCTCAGTCAGCCAGCAGGTGGCACTCATGCACTTCCAGTACATTAAAGTACGGAAACGACAATTCCAATATTGAGAGAATTTTGTAATTTTTGCGTTAAAATGTGTCCAGAAAATAAAGCCTGGAACCTGTATACGCTAACCGAGCTTTATACAGGTGCTTAATGAATGTGCATCTTTTATAAAGCACCCCTCAGATGGGGGACCGTGTGCTGGGTGCACATTTGTAGTCTCTGTGGTCCAGCAGCAAGACGCCCGCTGTCACTCATGTCAGGCCAGGGCAAAACTACTACTTATATGCAGATCTGCGAAGACAAAGCTACACAGTGAGGAGCAAGTGATGGAAAGATACTGTGGGGGCAGTTTACAACACAAAATATCACACAATGGATGCACCCAGTGACACATACAGAGGAAAATATCACACAATGGATGCACCCAGTGACACATATAGAGGAAAATATCACACACAATGGATGCACCCAGTGACACATATAGAGGAAAATATCACACAATGGATGCACCCAGTGACACATACAAAGGAAAATATCACACAATGGATGCACCCAGTGACACATACAAAGGAAAATATCACACAATGGATGCACCCAGTGACACATATAGAGAAAAATATCACACAATGGATGCACCCAGTGACACATATAGAGGAAAATATCACACAATGGATGCACCCAGTGACGCATATAGAGGAAAATATTTTCTTAACTAAACATACAAGAGGAAAAACAAAGCACATGTAAGATATCAGCAACATCAAACACAATATGGACATTTCATTTTTGGGTGGTAGTGGCCCTTTAAAAATTTTCAGTGCCACCGGTGTGGCAGGATTGCCGATTTCCTAGCGACGTGCCATCCTAAAGGGTGGCCCTCCACGTGTCATACTTAATTAATTTTTATCTTTGATTCGTTCTACCCATTGTGCAGCACTTTGGAATATGGTGGAGCTTTATAAGTCACTGTAACGCCTTTGATTGGGTGATTTTGGTTTGGTGGTGTTTTAAGTCCCAGCCTTTCTCTGTGATTCGAGTCTTTGTCAGAGTCCGGCAGATAAAGTCAGGCGTGACAGGACGGGTTGTGCCAGCTTTGCTCCTTTCTTCTGTATCGCGGCATCTGGAAGTCGTTTGTGTCATGGCGTGATTACATTCTTTGGCAGTGGCGTTCCTAGCTCCTAATGAAGTACGACATATGATTGTGTGACCGGGCAAAGGCTGTGATCGATCGTACAGCGGAGGGTTTAGCCTGACTTCAGAGAAAATCAACTCGCATAAAAATCACGCACAGACGCGGGGGGGGGGGGGCTCGTTGTCCGTTCTCATCCAGCGGAGCCTGGACCGAGATGCTGATTAGCTTCGAGATAAGAATTTCATTTCTCGCCCTCCCTTTTCCGTGCTGGAATCGATAGTATCCCACTGCCAAGACGTGCAGACGAATGCGTGGCATCCAGCGCAAACCCTAAAGCAGGGCTCGACCATCCAGATATTTCAGAACTACATCTCCCACGATGCTCAGCCACTCGATAGGTTGAAAGGGACACGTGGGAAATGTAGTTCCGAAACAACATCAGGGTTGCTGACACCCTGCAGTAAAGTTTGTGTTGGCTGTTTGGTGGGGGAGAGTTTATTACGCATCTTCCTCCAGTCGCTGGAGGAATCAGAATGTCCGTCCCTTCACCGTGACACACAAACGTTTAAAAAGACAAGAACAAACAAACCTAATTTTGCTTTTTCTAGCATCTTTTCTTTGCCAGACTTGTTTATGCTGCTTGTACGTTTCCAATTAACCCATTAAGGACCAGGTCATGATTTTGCTGTGTACATAATGATCACATGTTATTTTCCCTCTTTCTTAATTTGGCGCACCCCCACATCTTATATATCACTCTGTAAAGGACGGGCAGCGCTTTGTGGTTTTTTTTTTTTTCCCCTCCTAGGTTAATGTATATCTACCTCTAATTTTACACGAAATAATGAACAAACCTGATAAAAAGTTCAAAAAAAGGAAATTTTAGATCGGTTTTGTTCATACATAGTGAAAAAGAAAAAGTAACTTGGGTCGGAGTCAGTGATTTTATTTTTATTGTGATTATACCTCACAACTTGAATGTGTATTTTCTTTTTCTGTTAGTCGTTTTACTGTTTTAATACTGTAATTTTGCGTATTCAATCGCCCGTCACATCGGGTCTTTTTGCGTATTCTAATCGCCCGCCCAGTTTCACCACGTTGGGTCTTTAATGATCTGTCTGTCCCAAGGTGGGAATTTCAGTGCATGATGGTCTATGCCAGGGATCTTGATCTCTGCCCCCCCCCCCATGTTGATAGCCTACAATCCCCTGAATGCAATTGTTGTCCAGAGAATCATGGGAGTTGTAGTTCAGTAATTTCTGGGGGGGTTAGTTTGACTTCTCTGTGCTGTCAGTGAGCGTTGAAGCCCTAAACCACAGGATGGCACAGACTGCAGGATTAAACCTCTGCCGAAATGTGTTTTTTTTTTTTTTTTTCTTTGGAGAAAGGATTTTACCAGGAAGGATACATTGAGATTTCTCTCGTTTTCAAGTATGTCCTGTGTGACGAGTATGTACCGTTAGGGGTCTTGCCCAAGGACACTTACAGGAGAAGTGCTCTTGCCGGGATCGAACCTCTGTCTCCACAGGCTCTCTCCACACAGAGCAGTGATGTTACCTCTACTCCACCCAGCCGGTACTCATAATCATCCCAGATCAAGGCCGTCAAACTCACAACCCCCTAGATCTCTGACTACAATTCCCAGAATTCTTTCAATGCCTCAAATGGCCATGGAATCATCATGGGAGTTGTAGTTCAGAAACCTCCAGGGGTGGCGGAGTTTGACAGCTCTGTCCTAGATCATTGATAACATGACAACATTGGGCGTAAAGGCTGGCCGTGCGTTTTTGGGTGGGCAGTCCGGGGACATCTGGTCTGCCAAGGTTGGTCAGAGCCCTCCTAGGTAAGTAGAGTCCCACGCCGAGTATGTGAAATGGACGTTAATGCGTGCAGGCCTGCCCTGTGCGTTCCTGATAAAACCTCTCTATCTGCATCGAGTGCTGCAATCCTGAACGGACTGAAGGCCTTTTTCATGAGCGGAGGAAAGCCGATCCGGCCGCGCTTTCCCTTCCAGCTGTTTCGCCGGAGGAGCCCTCACCCAGAGGGTTTCCTAAGAAAACAGTGCGTCTGTGGATTCACGCGGTCCGAGCTCCGTGCTGACGGATATCGCTTTCTCTAGCTTCATTCACAAGGCAGGTTTTGAAGCCTTGGACGTATGAACCGACGGTATTGCTGCCGTGACGGTGACGTCAATTAGAGCTGGCAGCGCTGCCTGTTGAGACGCTATAAACAAGAGGACGTGACCGCACTTAAAGGGTTAATCACTAGCCACCGCTTTGCCGTTGAAAGCTCGGCGGCTTTACTCTGACCTACGGAGGATCAAGTGCAACGTAACTACAGCGCAGTCACTGTTTAGGCGTTTTAGTTCGCCGTATTTGTCGCCGTTCTTTTGGCTTCTGCTGATTGGTCAGCGTAGTTTACCCTTGAGTTTCCACCATAGATTCTTTCCTAGTAATTGTCGCTTTTGCTGTAGTTTCCACCGGTTTTTTTTCAGTGGTATTTACGGTTGTTTTCAGTGTTGCGTCTCTTGGAGTTCAGTGAGGATCGCTCCTTTAAAAACGCTGAAGGATATTTCCTGATCTATTCATAATCTAGGGATCTGCAGCGATTAACCATTTAATTACCAGTAATCGGACTTAAATGTACTTCTATCGGTTGTCACGTCCAATTCTGCTGCAGAATTACTACCTGCAATGGTAATATCTGTACATTTAAGACCGATACCGATCATTTAGTCCATATCTGTCGATTCCCTAATATATTCCTGTTGGTTTAACGATGTCTCCGCATTGTATAATAATATTCGTACGTTCCACTGACCGTGTGGTAAATCATACGCTCATTTCTTGCAGGTAAACAGAGGCCACATGACGGCGGAGGCCAAGAGAGCCGCCAAGATGGAGAAAAAAATGAAGATCCTCCTGGGCGGGTACCAGTCGCGTGCCATGGGCCTCATTAAACAGCTGAATGAAATCTGGGACCAGTATGAACAAGCCAACCTGGAGCTGCGCACGTTCGAGGAACTGAAGAGGCACGAAGATGTGGCCATTCCCAGAAGGATAGAGGTAGATACTGAAAAATATCTGCGGGATTTTGATGAATTTCTGTTATGAGTGCCAATTATTGCTTTGTAAAGGCCAATATTTTCAAGTAAACTGTAGACCAAGTGTGACTTGATGGCATGGCCATAGGAAACCAGGAGCTTGATGGCATGACCATAGAAGCCCAGGAGCTTGATGGCATGACCATAGGAGACCAGGAGCTTGATGGCATGACCATAGGAGCCCGGGAGCATTGATGGAATGACCATAGGAGCCCGGGAGCATTGATGGCATGACCATAGGAGCCCGGGAGCATTGATGGCATGACCATAGGAGCCCGGGAGCATTGATGGCATGACCATAGGAGCCCGGGAGCATTGATGGCATGTTATTGGTTTTCGTTGGGAACCTAGGGATGGTTATATATAACACCAGAGCTTATGGTGTCAATATTGACGTTTGGGTTCCTGAATATTTTCTGTGTTCGAATGGGGAATTCATGACTATCCATTTTTTGAAAACCAAAATGAGGTGTAGCGGGGGCTGCTCATATCATCTGAGGTGCCAAGGTTCACAATTACTGATTTAGTAGAAGAGAACAAGAGGAATAACCAGTTATTTGTGGTCTGGATCGCATCCTAGTGTTTGTTTCAAAAACGATGACGGGATTGGCCGTAAAGCGTGATCTTTAATGAAGTGGTAGTGAAGGTTGGTAGAGGAATGTGACGCGCTAATCTAAAAAGGTGGGTTTTGAGGGATTTATTAAAAGATTGAAGATTATGCGATAGGATAATGTAGGGAACCAGTAGGACCACTGCAGCCCCCGAGGACTATTGTAACCATGTATTAATGGTGTTTGTGGAAATACAGGATAAGGGGGAGGTGAGAACAGAGGTAATCCCTGCAAAAAGTGAAATACTTGTGCAGGTTTTCCCATTCCCTGCTGTATAAAAAGCCGATCTTCAGCACCGTGATCCTGGAAAGCAGCCTTTGGTCTAAATAAAAAAATCTAAGTTGCTCCTGTACGGCCTGGTTTGACATTCAGGGAAATGGAAGAATCTCTGCAGTAAATGGAGTAAAGTTCTGATGAAAGCTTTAAACCCCTCAGTTTTGGTTTCTGGGTGTTATCATGTAAATTAGGGGTATATTGGATATACAATCGGGGGGGGGTCAATCAATGTTGGCCCTCCATATGCTTTGGAACTACATCTCTTATGATGCTCATCCGCTCACTGCTCCACTACCATCAGTCTGAGTGGCTGAGCATCATGGGAGATGTATAGTAGTTCCAAAACATCTGAAGGGCCTAGGTTGCCGATCCCAGATATAAATATGTCTGTTTTCCATCGCTTGAATAATCCGTGGAATGATGCCCCCACGCAGTTAAGCTGTAACGGTGCTCACTCGGCCACCTGTTTTTTTTCTCTTCCCTGTGAATCAGTTCCTGAAAGAAGACGTCCAGCGGCAAGAAGAGCGAGAGAAAGAGCTTCAGCAGAGATTCGCTGAGCTGATGCTGGAGAAAGAAAGAAGTGAACCCAAATTTTAGCCAAGAGGTTACCTGGTTTGTCGGCTTTGTCTGCATGCGCACAGCGTCCTCTCCTGAATAAGACCCACCCAGAACCGGAACTGCTGTTGGGTCTCCCTCCTGTATGCGTCCGCTCATGTTCCAAGGGTCTGCTCACTTTGGTGTGTTAAAAACGTGTTCTGCGCAACCGTAAACCGCGTAGTGTCTGTGCGATAAATTTATCAGAAACGGCCATAAAAAAAACTGTTGTTGGAATCGGTGAAAGCCGTGGATATATATATTTTTATTTTGTGATATGGAGATACTCCCGCCCTTCTTTTTGTTTTCTGTGTGGTCTTCTAAATCTGTCAGTGCGATGCAAAACGTGACCATGCCAGAGTGGGAAGTAGTCTTTTATGACGGACTGTATAATGAATTTTTTAGGCGGCTGCCGATTGGTCCATTCCTTCGCAAAGGGACATCCGATGGGTCTTTAATCTTTGTGGTTTGAATTGCCTGCCGATTATCGATGTACAATAAACATACTTGTGAACTGTGCGCGTTGTGTCTTTCAGTCCATTACAGTAACAACCAAGAGGAGGCCCACACACAAATGCAAGTTGAATGTGTTCTCTTGCTAGATGCTCAGGTTGCCCTAAACTAGACGTGTGCACTGAGCAATTTTCAGAATCCACATTTTACAGATTTTAGAAATCTCCATATTTGCTGATTCAGATCGATCTGAATTTTTTTCTATCAGGTGTGTGTTATGTTGCCCTTATATCCCGCTCTATACCTTTCTTTAATCCCCCTATTTACTGCCTCCAGCCCTCCTCCCTTAAACTATCTCCTATGCCCACCTCTACACCCCCAAAATATGTTAGGGTTAGCATTACAGTTAAGGTTACTTCTAGGATTGGGTTAAGCTTACTGCGGTTTTTGTGTGTTAGGGGTTCAGTTATTGTTTTTTGCATGTATCAGGGTTAGGATAGGGTTACTGTTAAGCCCACTTCTGTTTGTTAAAGTTACTGTTTGTATTTGGTTTAGGGTTACTTCTAGGATTGGGTTCTTGTTACAACAAGTACGCCTAATACTAAGTGACCCAACCCTAGAAGAAGCCCGAATACCAACAGTAAGCCAACCCTAGAAGAAGCCCGAATACCAACAGTAAGCCAACCCTAGAAGAAGCCCTAATACCAACAGTAAGCCAACCCTAGAAGAAGCCCTAATACCAACAGTAAGCCAACCCTAGAAGAAGCCCTAATACCAACAGTAAGCCAACCCTAGAAGAAGCCCTAATACCAACAGTAACCCCACCCTAGAAGAAGCCCCAATACTAAGCGTAATGCAACGCTAATACTAAGAGTAACAGTATTAAGGTTTCTTCTAGGGTTGGGTTACTGTTGGTATTGGGGGTAGCGTTGCTGTTAGTAACCCAACCTTAGAAGAAGCCCTAATACTGTTAGTAACCCAACCCTAATAACGGTAACCCTACCCCAATACCAACAGTAACTCAACCCTAGAAGAAACCTTAATACTGTTAGTATTGAGACTTCTTCTAGGGTTGGGTCACTGTTGGCATTGGGTTACTGTTAGTATTAGTAACCCAATCCTAGAAGAAGCCCCAATGCCAACAGTGACCCAACCCTAGAAGTAGCCCCAACGCCAACAGTGACCCAACCCTAGAAGAAGCCCCAATGCCAACAGTGACCCAACCCTAGAAGAAGCCCCAATGCCAACAGTGACCCAACCCTAGAAGAAGCCCCAATGCCAACAGTAACTCAACCCTAGAAGAAGCCCCAATGTCAACAGTGACCCAACCCTAGAAGAAGCCCCAATGCCAACAGTAACCCAACCCTAGAAGCCCCAATGTCAACAGTGACCCAACCCTAGAAGAAGCCCCAATGCCAACAGTAACCCAACCCTAGAAGAAGCCCCAATGTCAACAGTGACCCAACCCTAGAAGAAGCCCCAATGCCAACAGTGACCCAACCCTAGAAGCCCCAATGCCAACAGTGACCCAACCCTAGAAGAAGCCCCAATGCCAACAGTGACCCAACCCTAGAAGAAGCCCCAATGCCAACAGTGACCCAACCCTAGAAGAAGCCCCAATGCAACAGTGACCCAACCCTAGAAGAAGCCCCAATGCCAACAGTGACCCAACCCTAGAAGAAGCCCCAATGCCAACAGTGACCCAACCCTAGAAGAAGCCCCAATGCCAACAGCGACCCATCCCTAGAAGCCCCAATGCCAACAGCGACTCGACCCTAGAAGCCCCCCAATGCCAACAGCGACCCGACCCTAGAATAAGCCCCAATGCCAACAGCGACCCGACCCTAGAATAAGCCCCAATGCCAACAGCGACCCGACCCTAGAATAAGCCCCAATGCCAACGGCGACCCGACCCTAGAATAAGCCCCAATGCCAACAGCGACCGACCCTAGAATAAGCCCCAATGCCAACAGCGACCCGACCCTAGAATAAGCCCCAATGCCAACAGCGACCCGACCCTAGAATAAGCCCCAATGCCAACAGCGACCCGACCCTAGAATAAGCCCCAATGCCAACAGCGACCCGACCCTAGAATAAGCCCCAATGCCAACAGCGACCCGACCTAGAATAAGCCCCATGCCAACAGCGACCCGACCCCTAGAATAAGCCCCAATGCCAACAGCGACCCGACCCTAGAATAAGCCCCAATGCCAACAGCGACCCGACCCTAGAATAAGCCCCAATGCCAACAGCGACCCGACCCTAGAATAAGCCCCAATGCCAACAGCGACCCGACCCTAGAAGAAGCCCCAATGCCAACAGCGACCCGACCCTAGAAGAAGCCCCATGCCAACAGCGACCCGACCCTAGAATAGCCCCAATGCCAACAGCGACCCGACCCTAGAAGAAGCCCCAATGCCAACAGCGACCCGACCCTAGAAGAAGCCCCAATGCCAACAGCGACCCGACCCTAGAAGAAGCCCCAATGCCAACAGCGACCCGACCCTAGAAGAAGCCCCAATGCCAACAGCGACCCGACCTAGAAGAAGCCCCAATGCAACAGCGACCCGACCCTAGAAGAAGCCCCAATGCCAACAGCGACCCGACCCTAGAAGAAGCCCCAATGCCAACAGCGACCCGACCCTAGAAGAAGCCCCAATACGATCATTAACCCTAATGGTTGTAGTTCAGCAATATCTGTTGAGCCACTGCTTGCCATGGTGTGTATGTGTTGATTAGGTTCGGCTTTACACTAACGCACGTAATTGTTTGCAAAGTCACTTTCTAGTCCTTTGTTGTACTGTAGTTGATGTGTAACCTTTTAACTCTTTCACTGCTGAGGACGTGTGGGGAACGTCCTCATTGACTCCTACGGAAAGATAGGGGTGGAGATAGGGGGTTCATTTGAACCCCAATATCTCCCGACTGTTGGCAGATAGCAGGGTCATGTTTGGTATCATTAGGCCAGAGCATGGCCTTTCCAATCATAACAAACATGACCATGTTTAAAGTAAAGAAAAAAAATAAAAAAAATGTGTTTTTAAGACGTGAAATGGCTGAGCAGTGAAGGGATTAAATCCCAGCCACCCTCCTTTGTAAAAATGATGAGCGTACCGTGAGACAGAGCCGAGATGTAGAAAATTACAAATACAATGAATAGGTTTTTTCCCAAGCGTCGGCAATATTACCGTCTGAAATGTACATATTTAAAGTAAAGTGTGCAGCGTCTGGATTCTGGGAATCGACTGGATTATTAATTGAACAAATAAAGATTGCCCGGAGCCGCCCACACAACCGACTGTTAATGTTGAAAATACTTTCCCTGCAATGTGCATAATCAGGTTAAACAGACAAGGCTGAAACCCAAGACGCGCAATGATCGTCTGTATATTTTAATGTGCCAGCTGGCTTCTCCATCCCCCGCGTAGACGGCAGGAATGCTGGGAGTGGTAGTTAAAAAGTCTCTGATGAAAAGCTGTGCTTTCAACATTAACCCTTGGTTAACCGTCATAGTATTATAATATGGGTGAATCCCAAACTTGACCAAAATCCTGTCCAGGTCTCAAATATAGGGGCAAATTAAAAGCTGGTAAATCCACAGCTGTGGATCCAGGCCTTTTTGTAGGCTCAGAAAAAGGCGGTGATGGCCGGAGGCACTTGGTGCTAAAATTGACAGCTTGCCTTTTGGTGTAGAATACCACCACTACCTCATTATGGGCATAGATGGAGCAATGGCTTAAAAGAAGACAACACTGGGAGGAGATGGGGATGAGAAAGACGTGTAATGGGGGTCACAGGGACAGAATCCCATATATGTCCCACTAGCCCCCCCCCCCCCACCCCATATGCTTTGGCAATGCATTTGGTCCTGCCAATAAAGCTTATTTTGATTTGTGTCAAAGAAGCCGAAACTGTTGCCTAAAAATGAAACTGACAGATACTAACCATAAACTAAGCCTAGCACTAAAACAAGCACAGATACTAACCATAAACTAATCCTAGTACTAAAACAAGCACAGAAACTAAGCCTAATTTTATATCAAGGCAGGAGGCTTCATATTTTGCATTCTCTTTTCTTTACTAAACAGCAGCAAAGGAAAGTTTACATAGCAACAGCAGTAACCAATAAGCAACAAGTGAGTAGTACAGTCTTATATATATTCGCCCTAAACAACGGGTGAGCCCCGTGAGTACTATTCATTTGATGGACACCCCACAAATAAGTACCATCAATCAGGATGAGCTTAAGGCCTGGCTCCTTACTGCCATCTCTGAGACTCTGCCCATAGCCCTGGCAGCGCTACCTCCACTTCCCCAGCCGGAGCCTCCAGTGCTCTCTCGGGCCCAGTCCCCGACTCAATCTGACACAGCCGCTCCAGCGCGCAAAAGGCCCTGGAAGGGCCAGTCTGAATCTGCAGGCAAGGGCCCCGCCAAAAAATCTGCTCGCAGGTCCGCCCACCATGACTGGGACGATGCTTGCGACCTGGATGATTACCGGGCTGACTACCTGGAGGAGGGAGCAGAGACCGCCGGTGACCCGCCGGCTACTCCTAGCTCAACGGGTGAGCCCCGTTCTGACACCATGGCTGTCATACCCCTTTCGGCTGCGCCACCACTTCGCGCTCTAGTGCCTTCAGACACCCCGCCACCGCTCCTTGACGCTAGAGGCGTCCTGTTTTTTGACCCGCGTACCACCACCCACCCCAGGTCACCCGCCTGGATTTCACCAGACCATATTGCGGAGTTTCTGCGCTTCTGGCTCCGTTGTCCTTTAGAAAAAGCTGATAGAGCGCGCTTGCGAGCGGAATACCCTCGCCTGACACTCCCGGACAAGGTGTCCCTTACTCCGGAGTTCGAGGATTTCGTCACCTTCATGGGCAAGGCTGGAAGGGATCCTCGTCGAGGTCTGGAACAGGGTCTCCGTGGCGCCCAAGATAAGTTGCTAGACGTTTCCGGTCCTCTTTCCTTGATCTTTGTTATGGCGGACGAAGCGCTAAATAACACCCCGCTCGATCCGGCCTTAGTTCCCGAATGGGCGCAGTGCGCTCTTTGCCTATTAGGGAACGCCAATTTCGGCATCTCCGAACGCCGTAAAGCGGCACTTTTCCGTTTTGACGCAAAACTCACTTCTATGTGCACCAAGGAGTTGGGTCCTGCAGCTAAGGGGTTGCTGTTTGGGTACCTCTTTTTAAGAGAGCTGACCTGCAAGGTCATTCTAATATGAAGCGAGTCTTCCATCCCACAGCTCGTTTTTCCTCTAGGACTGGCGCACCAAGAGGCCGGGTCGCCAGCCGCTACCACACCTCATATAGGCCTCGCCTTCACACCGCGCCAGAAGGCGCGGATGTGCAATACCGACCCAGTCCGATCCTGGCACGGGGTGTCCCTGTCGGTCGTGGCTTCGGCAGACCTAGACACCGCTATTCCGTGGGTAAGTACCCCCCCGCTTCCGCACATACCGGTCACGGGTCGATTGCGTTTTTTCCTCCCCAAATGGCGCAAGCTCACGTCCGACTCGTGTATTCTGCAAACCGTGTCTGGTTTTTTGATAGACTGGATGGGGACCTGGGAGAAGTCTGTTTCCCCACCTCTGGCCCGGTACTCCTCGCTGGAGACAACATTGATAGACAGGGAACTTCGCGCCTTGCAACTGAAAGGAGCAATCCTTCCTGCGCTAGAACCCCCGCGTTTCATCAGCAACATATTCCTGGTACACAAAAAATCCGGGGACCTCCGACCGGTTATAAATCTAAAGAACCTCAATGCCTTCGTGTCCTATCGCCACTTCAAAATGGAGGGCATACACCTCAGAGACCTCCTCCAAGACGGCGACTGGTTCACAAGATTGGATCTCACGGACGCCTACCTCACAGTACCGGTCCATCCCACCCACCGACCGTATTTACAGTTCCTCTGGCACCACGAACTATGGCAATTCACCTGCCTGCCATTCGGCCTCAGTTCCGCGCCATGGTGCTTTACGAAGCTCCTCAAACCGGTTATGGCCTCCATACGGGCTCAGGGCATCAGGACGATCATTTATCTGGACGATATTCTGATACTAGCCCAAAACCCGGCCCAATCCACCCGCCACACGACTCTGGTGATGACTCTCCTGCAAGACCTGGGCTTCCTCATCTCATTAGGGTTCGACATAGACTCGACCTCCTGCCAGCTCCATCTTCCTCCACAAAAACTTCGGGCCATCAAAAAGGCCTTACGAGGTGTCCTGACGTCAGAGACCATCTGCCTTCGAGATCTGGCAAGGGTTGTAGGGCTACTCTCCTCCTCCATTCAAGCAATATTTCCTGGCCCGCTGCGTTATCGAGCGATGCAACGCCTGAAGGCTACGTACCTCCGTCTCAACCCATTCCTACGACCAACTGGTACCCATCACTCCGGAGGTCAAAGTGGAACTCCTCTGGTGGTTACGTCATATGGAGGCTTGGAATGGGCGCTCCATCTTTGGCTCCCTACCGGACTTCATACTGGAATCGGATGCCAGCCAATCGGGTTGGGGAGCGACCTGCGGTTCCGCATCCACAGGCGGTGCATGGACACCGGAGAACCAGCAGCTTCATATCAACTGCTTGGAACTCATTGCCGGATCCTTCGCCATCCGCAGCTTTACCCAGAACCTCAGGGACTGCACTCTACTTCTTCGAATGGACAACATCTCGGCGGTACAGTATGTCAACCGTCTGGGTGGCTCCCGCTCCAGGCTCCTGTCGGACCTTACGCTTTCTCTCTTCAATTACTGCCTGGAACGGAACATCTCCCTCAAGGCGGAATACCTGCCCGGCACCTCCAACTACGTAGCGGATTGGTTCTCCAGACATTGGAGAGATGCCAGTGACTGGAAGCTGGACCTTCCGACGTTCCAAAGGCTGTCGCTATGGAGGGGACCCTTCCACCTCGATCTGTTCGCTTCCCGCTTGAACCATCAGACGCCAGCCTACTTCAGTTGGCTTCCGGACCCGCAGGCGACACAGTGGACGCCTTTCTCCAGCCCTTTCTCCAGCCCAGCGTCAGGAGCCTACGCTTTCCCACCGTTTTCGATGATCACACGTACGATACAGGAAGTCCGCAGACGAGGGATTCAACTTCTCCTCATCACGCCCCTGTGGCACGCTCAGCCCTGGTTCCCTCTGGCACTGGAACTTTCTTGCCTTCATCCGCTGCTGCTTCCCTCCTCCCATTCACTTCTGACGGATCCTCAAGGCGCACCGCACCCGTTGGTCCTGGAGGGCCACCTGGTGGCATGGTCGATTTCCGAGGCCAGGCAGCATGCAGGGTCCCATCGGAAACCGCTCGCTCCCTGTTGTGGGAATCCTGGGCTCCTGGCACGCGACGGAGCTACCGGTATGCCTGGCGAACTTGGTGTAGTTGGTGTGTGCAACAAGAGACTGATCCCATTACAGCGCCTTTGACTCTGGTCCTTAATTTTTTGGCGGAGCTGTCCTCATCGGCTAAATCATATCGTACCATCAATCTATTTCGCTCTGCCATATCTGTGGCTCACGTCCCCCTGGGGGGTGTTCCTGTGGGTCGGGACCCTTCGGTGTGCCGTCTCCTCAGAGGCATTCGGCTTGCTCGCCCGCCGGCTCCTAAATACGCTATCTTTTGGGATGTTGCGCTGATGCTCGATTTCCTGCGCAGCTGGCCAGACAACGATTCGCTTTCCCTACGTCAGCTCTCAGCTAAGTTAACGGTCCTTTTGTGTTTGGTGTCCTTTCGACGCGTCTCCGTCAGAGCTTTCGATGCGCACACTGTGTCCTTCTCCCCTGAGGGTGTTGTCTTCACTCTTACCAGACGTACTAGAAACTCTATCTCCTAGGGGTCTTCTATCCTTACTTTCCTTCCGATCCCCTCTTATGTGTTGCTCATTGTGTAACTACTTACCTCTCCTGTCTGCGTCCGTTGCGCTCCTCTCCTACGGGTCAGCTATTGGTCTCCTATGTCACTCCTTACAGGCCTGTCTCTTCCCCTACCCTCTCTAGATGGGTTCGCTGGCTACTCTCCTTGCGGGCGTTGCTCCTCATTTTGGCGCGCACTCCGTGCGGGGTGCTGCGGCTTCCTCTGTTGCGGACGCTGGGGGTTCCCTGTCCGATATACTAGCAGCGGCTGATTGGTCCAGGGCGGTTACGTTTCGTACCTTCTATTTTCGCCCCCGTTCCCATACTTCTGGGGCTCTGGTACAGCTTTAAAACTGCAAAATATGAAGCCTCCTGCCTTGATATAAAATTGTGGATTATTCCAGCCTTGGTGTTAGAATAATCTTAATTTTAATAAAGACAGGAGGCGAATATTTTTCCCACCTGCCCGTACCCATGTCGCTTCACATTGTACCGGATTACTGATATGATTACATGAAAATAAAGAACGAAAAAAAAAAAAAACTTATTTTGTACATTATTTGTCTAACTTTTCCTTCCTCTTAGTAGGGTTTGCATGCTTTGTTAGCCTAGTCATGGGCTACTTGCTCGTAGTCTTACTTCACTTTTAGTAATTCTTAGTTTGGCATATCGATTAGTCAACTGTTGCTTGGCAAATCTCCATCACATGGTACTTTCACGTGTCCTCTGTTTTCTCCTAGTTTGATTCGCTTCTGCGGACCTTTTGGTCTTCCGTCTCTCAGCTGCCTGTTGTGTTCCGGTTCGGCACCTGATCATCTTCTCGACTCCGCCCTAGTTTTGGTTTCCTCTCCTTCAATTTCTGGATTCGTCCTACTTCTTGGATTTCTGCGTTTCTACGTCATGCCTCTCCTGATCGTTCCGCATACAAGAAAGGAGGGCGTGGCTAAGACTGTACTACTAACTTGTTGCTTATTGGTTACTGCTGTTGCTATGTAAACTTTCCTTTGCTGCTGTTGTTTAGTAAAGAAAAGAGAATGCAAAATAATCGCCTCCTGTCTTTATTAAAATTAAGATTATTCTAACACCAAGGCTGGAATAATCCACAATTACTGACTAACCTTAAAACAAGAGTATATACCCTGAAGCAATCACAAATCCTAACCCGTGCGACGACACGGACGTGATGACGGCGTTTGTCTAACGCCGGCCTAAACCTAAAACAAGCATAAATACTAAACCTAAAGCAAACTACTAATTCTAACACAAGCACAAATACTAAGCCTAAAAGTGAACCAATAGAAGCACAAATGCTAACCCTAAACCCAAAACTAACCCTAAAACAACAAATATCCTAAAACGAGCACAAATACTAACCGAGTCAACTACTAACCCTAAAGCAACCACAAATAAATTAAAATAACTATTAGTATTTGTGCATTGCTTTAAGATTAACTCTAAGGCTATTGTCAGACGGACAGACGTACTGACGGAAGATACTGTTGACACCACACGGTCTGTTTTTCTTGACGGACGTAGAAAAAAAAAACTGGTAAATAAAATGAAAAATGATAAAAATTGGTACATGATATGAAAAGCCATTTTGTGCGTCAAGGTGCTGGACGTCGCAAATGTGGTCCGTCTGACATCGTGTCAACACTCACACAGAACGCTATGCGGACGTGGCGCACTCTGCCTGTCCGTCTAGCGTTTTTACGTTCTCTAACTTGCGGACGTTTACCACGTGCGTTATGCGTGCGCAGTTCGGTGCACACGTACTTCGTGTGTGGGTCTCTATTGCTCATGATTCTATGCTACGACGGACATTAAACTGTGCGCCAACATGGACGTGATCACTGCGTTCGTCTGACACGGGCCTAAACCTGAAAGTAACCCTAAAGCTAACCCTGTATAAATGGGCATTCCCATCAAGCCTGCACAGTGGAGTTTTTAGATGGTGGCAGTGGGTGCAGTACTGTCCCAACCCTTTACACCTGAGATTCATCTGCCATGGCCTAGCAAGCTGTGACAGTGAGGTCCCCGGGTTGCAGGTGTTATTTTGAGGTGTCCTAGAATTATGGCTCAAAATTTCCACTCGCCCGCTCGACTAGGGAGAGTGCAAATTTAAACTGGGCTAGTGGAAATTTTGCACTTGCAAACTGTGTAGTTTGTCATTAACCTCTTTGGATCAGAGGTGGTGAGTAACTTTTCAGCCTGGCTAGTACCTTTAGGAATTAAAAATTTTAACCCTGTACTAGATGAATGGTCAAACGCAGGTAATGAGCTTCATCTGCCCGGTTTTGAACATTGGTCAGTCTGGCATCTTAGTTTAGATCTGTCTACCATGGGCAGCCCTTCTGGTAGAGATGCCATCACCAGTATAGCTCTTACCTTCACTGAATCACCTCTGCAACGACAAGGCCTGTGCTCACTAACCCAAACCCTAAAAGTATCCCTAACCATATCTTAAGTTTTTCAATAAAGTACAAAGTTTCTTTTCCTGTAGCTGTCATCTAGTCCGTGTTGGTCCATGTACTATAATGTGAACGGAGCTGAAAGGGCACAATGTACCCCGCGCGCATGGTCACCTCTCACAAGGGTCATAGCAGTTTAAAGAAAGTGATGGAGATGTTGTGTTCCACCTGTGTCATGTTGCCACACCAGTGACCTAGGTGTTGTCTTCTCTACAAGTAACCAATGACAGCAGAATTGTTTTGGGCCGCGTTTCCCGAGATTTTCTTCATCTGAACGGCTGGTAACTGAAGAGCGTGCCAGAAACATGCCAAAGCTTGCGCGCCGTTGATCCTGGAACAAACAGCACCAGGGGTTTCACGGCGCTTCGTTTCTCCAAACACCAAGTCAATTCTGTTTAAACCGTCTTCTTTTTTTTATGTCCGAAAATCAGTTTGTGCCACGGCAGCTATCCGGAGATACATCTGTGGTCGGCAAACCGGCTTCTTTCAAGTTAAAGTCAAAGGTTTTCTTTAATCCGATAAAACAGCCTTGTCGTGTAGGATTGTGAGATCATTTTTACATTTGCAGCTCGTAACGACGTTTCTCAAGCATTTAAATCGCTATTGTGTTAATATTCCCGGCGGAGATTCCAAAAGAAGAACCCCCGTCCTCCTCAGATCCTTTATGCTCCGCCATCGCATTTACGACTTGTAGTGGGAAACGGAGACTAGATTTGTCATGTATTCAGTTCATATATCAGCTCTCCTGCCAGGTCCGTGTCACAGGTAAGTGCCGTTTGGGATCCCGCTAAATCTGTTTTGTGTTTTGGAAACATGTGCAGTGAATTTCGTTTCACCGTGATCGCGGTGTTACTGACAATATGTAGGACATTAAAGGCAATATGAGTGTAATCTTACGAGAAAGTCTGAGGATATTCCAGGGTTCCTAACGTATTTCAGTGTTTTTTTTTTTTACAGGGGCAGCTCTTTGGATAAATTCCCTCTAACCAGTGGTATCCAACCTTGGCCATCCAGATGTTTTGGAACTCCAACGAGCGGCTGAGCATCATGGGAGATGGAGTTCCGAAACATCTGAAGGTCCAAGGTCGGACACCACTGCTCTAAAAAGACGACTCTCCATAAACGGGAATTATGGCAGCATATACACTGCCTGGCCAAAAAACAGAAGTCACCCACCACCATACAAGCCTGTTATGATCTAGGGTGGTTTCAGTTGGTCAGGTCTAGGTTCCGCAACATCACGTGCCCAAAATGAGGTTGCGTGACTCCTTGAATATTCTGAATGAGCAGGTTTTTGCATCAATGAGTTTTTTCTCCCCTGATGGCACAGCGGGCATATTCCAAGATGGCAATGCCAGGATTCATCGGGCTCAAATCGTGCAAGAGTGGTTCAGGGAGCATGAGACACCATTTCCACACATGGATTGGCCACCGCACAGTCCAGACCTTAACCACATTGAGAATGTTTGGGAAAATGTGCTGGAGAAGACTTTACGCAGCGCCGCAACTCTCCCATCATCAATACAAGATTTTGGTCCCAAATTAATGTGGTCGTTGCAGCTGATCTGGTGGGCATGAGCGCGACGCCGTTTTTTCTGTCTGTACAAATTAATGTGACTCTGGACGCGAATAAATGCATGAGCCTATCGAAACGATGCCATGGCGAATGTGTGCCGGAATCACAGCAAAAGGCAACACACAAAGAAAATGTGCTGGAGAAGACTTTACGCAGCGCCGCGACTCTCCCATCATCAATACAAGATTTTGGTCCCAAATTAATGTGGTCGTTGCAGCTGATCTGGTGGGCATGGGCGCAACACAGTTTTTTCTGTATGTATATTTTGTTGTAACCCCAGCCAGGTCATTTTTGCTGCTGGTCCATTCCATGTTTTTGTTTTTAACTCCAAAGTGGGAGTATTTGGTGAAGGTATAAATAAAACCCACCAATTTGTCTCTTAGCTGAGATGCAGGGTGTGTGGTCGCTCAGAGGAGCAGCTTCTGGTTTCATTAGGTAGGACTCGCCTTACTAGAGGTGCCTTGATGTGGCAGGTGAGCTTACACTTCAATGGCCATTCAAGTAAACCAAAACCTCTGATTGTGTTTTGTCTCACATGGAACTACATAGAAATGAGCGCGCATGACATTTTTTTCTTCTTATGTTTTATACATGTACTGGGCTGTTACTCCTGGTCGTTGCAGCCGCTCTGGTGGGCATGAGCGCGACGCCGTTTTTTCTGTCTGTACAAATTAATGTGACTCTGGACGCGAATAAATGCATGAGCCTATCGAAACGATGCCACGGCGAATGTGTGCCGGAATCACAGCAAAAGGCAACACAACAAAGTAGTGTGTACTTCGCACAGTACAGCATCACCACCAATAAAAATGAAAGTCCATGGAGGACTATCAACCTACCTCCTTGTGGTGCAAGTGCCACCTGACTAAAAGTAGGATGGATAGTGCCAGTTATGGTGACGGTGATTAGGGATATGCTGTTCGGGTTCGGACAGTTCGGAGTTCGACACGAACTTTGGCAGTTCGAAAACTCGCGAATTTCAAACTTTTTGGGTGTGTTTGGTTCGAGTTCGAAAAAAAAAAGAAATTTTGAAAAAAGTTAGACAATGCTTAAAAAAATACAAAAAAATCTAGAAATAAAGAGACTCTTCACTGCAGAATATTATAAGCAACGGTTTATTAGATATTGAATTAAAAACTAATGTGTTCGTGGAAAGATTATCAACTCTAAATGACCTCTGTTCACAAACGGGCATAGCACCAGGTGTTTTTAGTCTGGTAATCAATTTGATACATTGTACACCATACTGAGGGTGGGGTGGTGTCTGCTTCTGATTGAGATTTGAGAATTAATTTCCCTAAAACATCCTAATATGCTGCATTTAACCCTTTCGCTGCTGAGGCTTTTCACACCTCTGTGCTGAGGTCATTTTTACCGCTTTTGCTCATCATGTTTAACCGCGTTTTGGAGCCATATTTTGATATATGACCCAGACATATTATATATCGTTCTTTCCGGCAGACTTAGCAGATTCATAATATGTCATTATTATATGTATACGTTATGTCATGTCTGTATATTATAACAAAAATGCAATAAAATTTGAATTTTCAATAATTTATTATGTGTAAAGTGGTTTTTTTTCACATTTTAACCCTTTCGCTGCTGAGGCTTTTCCCGCCTCTGTGCTGAGGTCATTTTTACCGATTTTGCTCATCTTGTTTAAACGCGTTTTGAAGGCTTATTTTAGTATATGACCCAGACATATTATATATCGTTCTTTCCGTCAGACTCGGCAGATTCATAATATGTCATTATTATATGTATACGTCATGACCTGTCTGTATATTATAACAAAAAATGCAATAAAATATGAATTTTCAATCATTTACAACGTGTAAAGTGTTTTTTTTTTCCACATTTTAACATGCGAGCAATTGCGGTTATATTTTGTATGGGGTGCGCTTGTTAAAAAAATTAGAGATGGGGTCTCGTTACATTTTGTTTTGGGGAAAATTACGCGATTTTTAACAAACGCACCGCATACAAAAATCGTTAGTGCAGCATCATTGTTCACATTATAATTGAAATGGGAACAATATTGCTGCATTAACGAACCAAAAAAATTGTTTATTTTTTTTTATATAAATTTTTTTTAAAATATTTTTTTATTTTTAATTTTTTTTAAAAAACTTTTTTCATACTCATGTTTGGTATTGTTGGAACGGCCATGCTCTGGCCGATCCAACAATACCAAACATTAACCCCTAACTACCACGGATCGGAAGATAGGGGGTTCCAATGAACCCCCTATCTCAACCCCCTATCTCCACCATTGGTGGCAGTTAGGGGTTAACTCCAAGACTGGCATCATCGTGCTATGCACGATGACGCCAGTCCTCAGGGGGAGTTCCCGGAGGCTTGGCCGACATCCAAGATGTCGGCCAGCTCCGGGAAAGGATCACGAACCGGCGCTTTTCAGGTACCATGCCAGGTACCATTTGGAAGGGCAGGCTGTGCCCTTCCAAACGGTGCCTGGGTTAACCCCCTGCACACCGCCGATCGGGAGGGAGAGAGGTCCGAAAGACCTCCCCCACTCCCTTTCAGGCTCCTCCTCCGCACATGCGGGGGGGCGCCTGAATTAGGTGTCATCGCGCCCCCGCGATGACACCTAATTACTCCGGCGGCGGTTCCGATGTCAGCCCGCACCGGGGGGGCCAGCGATCGGCCGGAACCCGGCCGAACGCTGGCCCCAAAGGGAGGACACGCTCAGCGCGTCCACCGCAAGGAACGTTACCTGCGGGTGGACGCGCTGAGCGCGTCCTTAGCAGCGCTTGTTAAAAAAATTAGAAATGGGGTCTCGTTACATTTTTTTGGGGAAAATTTCGCTTTTTTTAACAAACGCACCACATACAAAAATCGTTAGTGCAGCATTATTGTTCACATTATAATTGAAATGGGAACAATATTGCTGCATTAACAAAACAAAAACAAAAAAAATACTTGTTTATTTATTTTAAAAAAAAAATATTTTTCATGCTCATGTTTGGTATCCTTGGAAAAGCCATGCTCTGGCCGATCCAACGATATCAAACATTAACCCCTAGCTGCCACGGATCGGGAGATAGGGGGTTCCAATGAACCCCCTATCTCCACCATTGGTGGCAGCTAGGGGTTAACTCCAGGACTGGCGTCATCGAGCTATGCACGATGATGCCAGTCCTCAGGGAGAGTTCCTGGAGGCTTGGCCGACATCCAAGATGTCGGCCAGCTCCAGGAGAGGATCACGATCCGGTGCTTTTCAGCGCCGATTCGTGATCCGGCTCCCCAGGGGTTAATCACAGCCACCGTTTGGAAGGGCAGGCTGTGCCCTTCCAAATGGTGCCTGGATTAACCCTCTGCCCCCCGGCGATCGGGAGGGAGAGAGATCTGAAGGACCTCCCCCCTCCCTTTCAGGCGCTTCCTCCGCACATGCGGGGGTGCCTGAATTAGATGTCATCGCGCCGCCGCGATGACATCTAATTGCTCCACCGGGGTCCCGGAGTGCTGGGCTGACATCCAAGATGTAAGCCCGCACCGGGGGGCGCAGCAATCCACCGGAATCCGGCGGATTGCTGCCTCCTGTGCATGGACGCGCTCAGCGCGTCCATAGGACAGGAGAACCACTTGGCTGGACGCGCTGAGCGCGTCCATAGCAGCCAAGTGGTTAACTGGTGTTTGAAAAAAATTCAAAATAACATCTAAGGCTAGGGTCAGATGAGCGCATTTTGTACGGACTGTGCGTCCGTGCAGTACGGACGGACGGACGGACGGACGTACTTACTGACTGACAACAAGGTAGTGGCCACACAGTCAGTGAAAAAAACGGACGTATTTTTTGACTGATGTAGCAGGGAAAATAAATTAAAATGAAAAAACATTCTGTCCATCAAAAATGCTGGACGTATAAATGCAGTCCATCTGACCTCGTTTCATCACTCACACACAAAGCTACACGGACGTGGCGCACTCCGCACGTCCGTTCTAGCAGTATTACGTTCTTGCCTAGAAAAAAAGCACAACGAAAGGGGCACCAGGTACTCAACAAAAGGGCATAACCCAAACAACATGAAAAATGAATCAATTTGCACAATTTGCACAACCGCCGAGGTATAGACCCCTTTACCCTTTCATTGTGCAATTTTGCTTATTGATTGGTGGTCCTTGTCCCACCCTCCACACCCTCTACCACCAACCTTGCAATTTTTCATTCATTGTCTGTTTATGTGTATTATTAAAATTAACCTACTCCTGGTACTCTAGTTGCACTTTGTGCAAATTGATTTGTTTTTTACGTTCTTGCCTAACCTGCGTCCGTTTGCTGCGTCCGCCATGCATCCGCACTTCCGTGCGGACGTGCTTCGTGTGTGGGGCTCCATTGGTCAGAATGCTATGCTGCCACGGACGTACAAATGTGCGGCAACACGGACGTGATAACTGCGCTCGTCTGACCCCAGCCTTAAGCAATGTTATTTTTCACCTCGGGATTAAACATTCACAGGGTTATTCAGAGAGCGGTGAAAAGCAGGAGAATAACTGGAGAAGTGAAAATTCTAGGTCAAAATAGCCAAACCAGAAAAATTCTCCCATTTATCTCACTTTCCAAATTGGCTATTTGGTCTAGATTGTTCTCTTCTCCTGCCAGTTCTCCTGGCTTTCACCTCTCTCTCAGGGTTGTTCAGAGAAAGGTGAAAACCAGGAGAATGGCAGGAAAAGAGAACAGAGACCAAATAGCCGATTTGGAAAGTGAGATAAGGCTAGGGTCAGACTAATGCATTTTTCACAGCGACCGAAAGTGCGTCCGAACGCATTGCCGTATTTTTTCACGGAATGCGCGAAAACGGTCATACGATGCGCATTTTTGTGCGTGATTTTTTACGGATCCAAACCAGGAAACTTTGGGTGTCTGGACGTTATGTTGGCCGGACATGAGCAGGGTCTGACGTCTCCAAATCACGCACACACGCCGCTAGTGTACGTCCGTACTAGCAGTTCTGCGTTCTCGGAAAAATGCGTTCATTTTCCACTTGCGTTGCGCAGCCGGACTTTCGTGCGACCGTACTTCGTATATTGGCTGTCATTGCCCGTCATTTGCTGCTAGTGCGGCCATGATTAAGTGCGCCTAAACGCATGTTAAAAATTCGCTAGTCTGACCCTAGCCTAAATGGGAGAATTTTTCTGGTTTGGCTATTTTGACCTAGAATTTTCATTCTCCAGTCATTCTCCTGCTCTACACCACTCTCTGAATAACCCTGACAGGGTTATTCAGAGAAAGGTGAAACTCAGGAGAATGACTGAAGAGAAAATTCTAGTTCAAAATAGCCAAACCAGAAAAATTCTCCCATTTTTCTCACTTTCCAAATCGGCTATTTGGTCTAGAATTTTCCATTCTCCAGTCATTCTCCTGCTTTTCACCGCCAAAAAATCAGTAAACTTTTTCTGCGTGTCCGAAAATGTCTCCTCTTTTCATACAGACTGCCGCCTCAAGCAGTTGTTTATGGATAGATTAAAGGAAAAGCATTTACCGTCATTTGAAATGTCATTTTTTGGTTTTTACATATTTCTATACATCCTAGAAATCCGCCACTTCACGGGCAGGTTATGGGGACCTCCTAGGCACGATATTTGAAGGAATTTTTCGTTTTTATTTTTAACCCTTATTTCATGGAAAACTCACTGTCCCTTTAAAAACGTTTTTTTTTTACTTTTTGTCCTTGTTTCCTGTCCCCCAGGGCACTACCCAGACCCCCATACACCTTTTATGGCAAATATCTAGCAAATATGCCCTCTTGGAGGGCACTCTAAAAACCGAATTTTCAGCCCCATTGACCTGCATGGGGTTCGGGTTCGGATCCGAACATTTGGAAAGTTCGGGTTCGGCTTCAAACCGAACTCGGGGAGTGTTCGGCTCATCCCTAACGGTGATGACCTAAAACAAAAATCCATTTAATTCAGAGACAGTCTGATACGGGCTCACATTATTCGGGCTCACAGATACTCCGGATCATCGCAGAGTGCTTAGAAAACATGTTATAAATGTTTTATTACACCAAGTCCTGTTGTGGATCCAGTTGTTCCTGCCTCCATTACTGCTGCTGCCGCCCGGTTTGTCAGTGCCGCTGGTTATGCATATTGGCGTTTGCCGATGCTGTGTACGGAGTCTGGCGCTGCATATACCGAGGGAGGGTAACATCATTTTATGACAGGCGTTGATATTTTGCTATCATGTGAGTGCATTTCTGCAGGGTTTCAATTAGGGCTGCAACTAACGATTCTCATAATCGATTAATCAAAATAATAATCGGCCAACTAATCGATTCATCGGATAGAAAAAAAATCAGAAAAAAATGTGTTTAATTAAAAGGAATTTTATGTAAAAAAAAAACAAATAACCACATCCTCTCCCCCTTTTTTCATAAGCAATTTGCGTAGTGTACGTAACTTTCTTAAGTACATACGCAAATTGTGTATCTTGCGTACTTTTCACACAAGGTATGCGAGTGCTTGGTCAGAGGGATGGGTTGATGCTGCGAGTGCTTGGTCAGAGGGATGGGTTGATGGTGCGAGCGCTTGGTCAGAGGGATGGGTTGATGCTGCGAGCGCTTGGTCAGAGGGATGGGTTGATGCTGCGAGCGCTTGGTCAGAGGATGGGTTGATGCTGCGAGTGCTTGGTCAGAGGGATGGGTTGATGCTGCGAGTGCTTGGTCAGAGGGATGGGTTGATGCTGCGAGTGCTTGGTCAGAGGGATGGGTTGATGCTGCGAGTGCTTGGTCAGAGGGATGGGTTGATGCTGCTAGTGCTTGGTCAGAGGGATGGGTTGATGCTGCTAGTGCTTGGTCAGAGGGATGGGTTGATGCTGCGAGTGCTTGGTCGGGGATGGGTTGATGCTGCGAGTGCTTGGTCAGAGGGATAGGTTGACGCTGCAAGTGCTTGGTCAGAGGGATGGGTTGATGCTGCATGCACAGCTTAAGCCCATGTTTGCTTTCTCAAATGAACGCGGCTACAAGCACTTGGTCATAGAGGAGGATGTCAGCATGAAATCGGGGTTAATAAGCTAAAGTGGTCAGGGTGCGGAGAGTGTCCTTTTTAAATAATTTTGTGAACATTCTGAGTGGGAGGAGGGACTGGAGGGGGAAGGGAGTGACTTGACCTGAGTGTGAGAGGGATTGGGTATGGACAAAAGACCGGATCTGAGTGTGGGAGTGAGTTTGGGGAAAGGGACCAGACCAAAGGGAGGGATTGGCAGTTTCCAACCAAAGAGGGTGTGGCAGGGAGGGTGGGGTGGTGGCACAGGACTCCAGCTTTAAGTAAGGATTACACACAGGTATACAGCTCCTTCACCCAGTGGCAGTATCCTATTGTTGGTGTTATAGTTCTACTACTGTTGTAAACTGAATCAAAACAAACTGGTTGTGTCTGACATAACCCTAGAACTAAATCATAGCTAGTAAAGCAGCGGCGCGTCTTCTCCAATCAACTCCGAAGCTGAGGTTATTTACGTTTAACTCAGTCTGACTCTAAACAGTGTGTGCTGTACACAGGGCGATTAATCGACACCGATTAATCGATAATGGAAATAGTTGACAACTATTTTAATCATTGATTAGTTGTTTCGGCCCTAGTTTCAATATATTAACCAGTGCTATACTGTATCATGTTATGGTCCATTTAAGTGTTGTTTTATATTTTATAAAGATATCCTCTTGTTTCTGTTTTTTGTACAGCAGCAAAAGTGAACTGTGGTGTCACCGGGCAGGCATTCGTTGTTGCAACCTAAGTCAATAATACTCGTCTAGCGATATGTGAAGAATAAAATTAAAAATACAGACGATTCAAGATATGTCAGGTATTGCCAAATGATTAAATATATAATAAATAGTTGCACAAGCTGAAAACAGACGTGCGTCCATCGAGTTCAGCCTTTCACACGTCACCTACTGCTGTTGATCCTAAGGATAGCAAAAAAATCCAATCTGAAGCGCTCGCCAATATGCAGCATACTGGGAAAAAAATCCCTTCACTGCTGCGAGGAGAGTCAGGGTACTTTGGACCCATGTATTTCCATTATTTACACCCCACAAAGTCATGTTAGCTGTCATTGGACAGGTCAGAGTCTGGCCTTTCTAATGATACCAAACATGACTGTGGAAAATGTCATGTAAAGAAAAGAAAAAACAAACCTAAAATAATTTTATTTTAATAATTTTTTGTTGCAAAACAATGACATTGTCCATTTGTTGTGTATAAAACTAGCAATACCATTGCCGTTACTCACCTCATTTCCCGCGCCGCGAGCAAGGTCAGTGTTTTATACATAAGTCATATTATTCAGAAAACAATAGAAAAATTACGTTGGTTTTTATTTTTCATCTTTAGTTAATATTGCGTAATTTTCTCGGAAAAATGCAGTAACAGGTTCCCATTTCTAAATTTTTTAACAAGAGTTACCCATAGGATATACTGTATAACCACAAAGGTTTGGATGATAAAATGTGAAAAAAAAATATTTTACAAGCTGTAAATGATTGAAATCTGAATGGAAATTCGATTTTCTTTTTCTACATTTTTTGTTACAGCATTCTGACGCATCATGACGTATACATATAATAATGATATATTATGAATCTGCCAAGTCTGCTGAAAATTAGGATATATAATTTGTCTGGGTCCTACAATAAAACATGACTTCAAATCGCGTTTAAACATCATGAGCACAAAATGAGGTGAAATGGCTCAGCTGCGAGAGCGTTAAAATTCTGTACAGTCTCTGACCCAACCACCTCAACAGGCAGAGAATTCCACAACTTTATTGTGCTTACTGTAAAAAAAAAAATCCTTGTCTATGCTTTGGACGAAAGGAATTTCAGCCTAATCGAAATGGATGACCTCGTGTCCTGCGTATATTCTTATTAATGAATAATAGTGAGCTTTATAAAAAAATGTATCTGTCCTATACGGAACGGTATATAATATGTGGAGGTGCGCTACATAAGAAAGCAAGGTTAAAAAGCCTTGGTCCTCTAAGGGTTAAGCATGTAATAAGATAGAATAACATTAGCATGTTCAAACATTCAGATACCCCGTATGCCCTATTTTCCCGGAGAATATGGACACCAAGGTAGGAGTCGAAGGTTTATGGTCTGCAATAGAAGAAGTAAACAATTTTGGTATGAAACTATACACATAATGTATACAAGCAAGACGAAAAAAAGTGACCACAGAACACTGCGACCTCTGCCAACCTACCTTGAAAAATCAGAAAACAGCAGGAGAATGTATTACGATGCCCGACGGGATGCCGCAAAATAGACATGGGAATTATTTATCATCTGGAATTGTTGCAAGTCATCCAAGCGATTATCGCGCAGCGATACGGCTGCCAAGCCCTTCTACTCCTTAATAATCAGTCTCTCAAGACAATGATTAAAGGATTCCAGTAACCTTGAGGCATGTTGATATGAGTTAATAGCTGGCTCTCGTACGGTTTAGACTTAATCAGATTCTCCCCTTTGATTGTGTTTGGACTTTTTCCCAATCTAGTATTATTTTGTTGGTTTAAAAGAAAAGAAGAAGAAGACGACGAGCGTCCCCCTTTTGAAGGAACAATAAATATAGACCAAATTAACACAGGCTTTTATATTCTCGATGGGTGATTTTGGATTTTTGTGTCTCCGGCATTTAGGGTTACCTTGATCCGAGAGCGTCTGCACAAATTCTACTCAAGTGACGTATGTTGAAATACAAATGTAACAATTCAATGTTCTTGAACCCAGGACATACTTGAAAATGTGAGAAATCTCGATGTATCCTTCCTGGTAAAATCCTTTATATTTAAATAAATATAATGTGGAAATGATTATATATGTTACGGTTAAAGCCCGAAGTGCGATTAATTTTAGGATTACCCGGGTAATCCTGACATTACCCAGGCGTCATTAGCAAATGTCCGAAGTGAAATTAAATTTCAGACTTTACCCGGGTAATCTGTAAAGTATCCAGAGGCCTCTGGGTAATCCGGTTTTCTGCTCTATTTTAACCGGGTAATTCGCACATTACCCTAGTGTTGCTGGATAAAGTGTGATGTGCAATGAAACATCCGACTTTATCCGGGTAATCTGCAAAGTATCCAAACGCCTCTGGGTTCTTTGCTTTTCTTGGGTTTTCAGCAGGTTACAATTGACTGAATTCCGAGGATTACCCGGGTAAAGCTGCAAACTGTTATCTGACTGATAAGAAAATTGTGTTTTTGGTTATTTTTAACCAAATTTTATCCGCAGTCACAAACTACATAAATAACCGTCATGTCCGTGCATTAATTGTCTGAAAATTAATTTATGAAGATAAAGATATTATATAAAGAGTAACCTGATGGTTATTATGTTTTATAAATGATATATAAGCACATATGACACATAATAAAGATCATGTAACTCTTTCACATTCATATAAGAAACATATCCTGTTACTCTGTATATTCATTATATCCGCAATACATTTTAATGTTTGTCTTTTGTCATTTTCATTTATAATATCCATAGATAATAGCAAAATTCACTGTTACCCAAGCGGGGTTGGATGCTCTGCAGATTACCCAGGTGAAGCTGTAGATAGTCCTCAGATTACCCAGGTGAAGATGTGGATAGTCCTCACATTACCCAGGTGAAGCTGTGGATAGTCCTCACATTACCCAGGTGAAGCTGTGGATAGTCCTCACATTACCCAGGTGAAGCTGTGGATAGTCCTCAGATTACCCGGGTGAAGCTTCAGACTTGCACATTATCTGGGTAAAGTGTGAATTTTTCAGCTCTTCCAGACTGTTACCCAAGGGCAGTTGGTTAGTCCTAAGATTACCCGGGTAAAGTCTGAAATTTTCATTTTTTGCAGCTTTACCCAGCGGTTTTGGGTAATGTCAGGATTACCCGGGTAATGTCAGGATTACTCGGGTAATCCTAGAATTAACCGCACTTCGGGCTTTACCCGTAACATATACGTATATGGTTTGAGTGTTTTTTTTTCCAAATTCCAAAAGTTCTCTGAAATCCAAAAGCTTTTTGAGCATCGACATGACACCAGAACGGTAAACTCCACCCCTGACGTCATGTGACGTGGGACAAAATGATTAAAAATAGTGTATTTATTTTTTATATACAGTTGTGTTCAAAATTATTCAACCCCCACTGAAATTGAGTGTTTTGGCCAGTTTGACATTGATTTTGATCATTCAGTCATCTTGCTTACAATTAAATCAAAGAGGCACGTGTAGGTCAGACAAATATAACATAACATTTATAATGAAATAACCACAAATGTCTTTTCTGTGCTCACATCATTATCAGTTTTATTCAACCCCCAAGTGACATTCAATCTTAGTACCTAGTACAACATCCTTTTACAGTTATAACAGCTTTTAAACGTGAAGCATAGCTTGACACAAGTGTTTTGCAGCGATCTACGGGTATCTTCG
Organism: Leptobrachium leishanense; assembly: GCA_009667805.1. Taxonomy (NCBI): domain Eukaryota; kingdom Metazoa; phylum Chordata; class Amphibia; order Anura; family Megophryidae; genus Leptobrachium; species Leptobrachium leishanense. The sequence goes on from CM019066.1 coordinate 27,978,497, forward strand.
CCCATTCGTCATGGGCAAAAGCCTCCAGTTCAGTCACATTCTTAGGCTTGCGCACTGCAACTGCTTTCTTTAAGTCCCACCAGAGGTTCTCAATCGGATTTAAGTCTGGTGACTGCGATGGCCACTCCAAAATGTTCCAGCCTTTAATCTGCAACCATGCTCTAGTGGACTTGGAGGTATGCTTGGGATCATTGTCCTGTTGAAAGGTCCAACGTCTCCTAAGCCTCAGGTTTGTGACGTACTGCATCACATTGTCATCCAATATCTCCTGGTACTGAAGAGAATTCATGGTACCTTGCACACGCTGAAGCTTCCCTGTACCTGCAGAAGCAAAACAGCCCCAAAGCATGATTGACCCACCGCCATGCTTCACAGAAGGCAAGGTGTTCTTTTCTTCATAGGCCTTGTTCTTCCTCCTCCAAACATAGCATTGATCCATGGGCCCAAACAGTTCTAAATTTGTTTCATCAGTCCACAGAACACTATCCCAAAACTTCTGTGGTTTGTCCACATGACTTTTGGCATACTGCAGTCGACTCTTCTTATTCTTTGGAGACAGCAAGGGGGTGCGCCTGGGAGTTCTGGCATGGAGGCCTTCATTACGCAGTGTGCGCTGTATTGTCTGAGCTGAAACTTCAGTACCCACATCTGACAAATCTTTTCTCAGTTCCTCAGCAGTCACACGGGGACTTTTCTCCACTCTACGCTTCAGGTAGCGCACAGCAGTCAAGTCAGCATCTTCTTTCTGCCACGACCAGGTAGCGTTTCAACAGTGCCCTTTGCCTTGAATTTGCGAATGATGCTTCCTATGGTCTCTCTTGGTATGTTTAACATCTTTGCAATCTTCTTATAGCCATTGCCCTTCCTGTGAAGAGTAATCACCTCTTCTCTTGTCTTCCTGGACCATTCTCTTGACTTCACCATGTTTGTAACCACACCAGTAAATGTCTAGAAGGAGCTGAGTATCACAGTCATTTTAAAGCTGCCTAATTGGTGCTTATTATGCTTTATTGCTGCTCCGTGACATCCACAGGTGTTTTCAATACCTGATTGAAAACACTTGAATGAACCTCTGTTCTTCAGAGTGGTAGTCTTTAAGGGGTTGAATAATTGTGTCAATGAAGAATTCACAAAAGAAACATTTACTACTGTATTACAAAACCAATTTATGTCATTTTAGTTGCATAAGGTTCTTTAAAAAGTCCTTGTAGGATTTCATTCTGAAAACAATTACAAATGTACACTAAATTCCCTAAAACCCTTTACAGCATTGGGGGTTGAATAATTTTGAACACAACTGTACTCAGACTGTGTGTATAAGGTGTATATAAAACACAATTGCTCCCAAAGACACCCCATTATTATACACAAATAATCCGAAATCCCCCAAAAATCCCAAATCCAAAACAATACCGAGCATTTTATATAATGGAGACTCGAGCTTTAATATATAGGTTCTACAGATAATCAATGGTCTAAACAGGGGCTTCAAGCATCGGCCCACCAGATGGTGATGCCTACAATTCCCAGAATTCTTTGAATGCAATAGATGGCCAGAGAATCATGGGAGTTTTAGCTCAGAAACATGGGAGGGGGAGGTGGAGGGGGAGGGGGGGGTTGACAGCCATGGTCTTAAAATAATGTTACAAATTACAACACCTGGAAATTTATCCCAGTAAAAACATACGTTAAAAATATCAACAAGTGACCAGTACACTACTAGAATCCAACAATGTTGGCTTGCCGGTCCTGCTCCGGCTGAGTAAGTCGTCCACAATGATGAAGAAGACCTCTCAATGTGACATGCGCTATATGGACAAAAGTTTCAGAACTTCTGACCTGAGATAAATGGGAGAATTTTTCTGGTTTGGCTATTTCGACCTACAGGGTTATTCAAAGAGAATCAAAAAGTCACAGTACATTCGGTGACTTTTCGTTCCCCGAACTTTGGCGCGATTCGGCAATCCTATTTCGCCAACCCTGCGGTGTATTCAGCAAGCACCGCAGGGCCGCCGTAGTGCCGGGAAAACCCACCACAAACCCGCCGAACACTCACCGAAACGCATAGAAACAGCTGGATTAACCACGCCGAACACACTGGAGAAACCTGACTAGCCGCCGATCACAGCGCAGAGCAGCCACCGGTAAAAGCCGACACGCAGACGAATGAGGAGGGGAAAAAAAACCGTACGCTTGAAAGATTGAAAAGTGAAACGCTGTTTGCAAAAAAACTACTGAACGAAAATGTCTGAAATTCACATATGATCCAATGAATGATAATAAAAAGGGCTGTTACAGAAAAAACGATTAAAAAAAAAAACGGAGAAAAAAGTTTGCCAAAAAAAATCCCCAAAAATGCCTAAAAGATCCTAAAAAATCTATAAATAAAGAGACTTTTTACTGCAGATTAAAATAATAAACGGTTTATTAAATATTGAATTAAAACGGGAATATTTTTAACATTGAAGCCTATGGGATTCGCCTGAATAAACCTGCCAAATTAAACCACCGAATGGCAGGACATTTCGGCAACTCTTCCCTGCTGTTTGGTGTTCTCTGAATAGACGAAGCATTGCTTCTCTATGGGGATTCACTGCCGTCGAACAGGCACCAAACAGGCACCGTATGAACAGGCAATTCGCCAGGATTTGACGAATTGCCAGCTCTGTGAATAGCCGAATGGCCAGGAAATGTAGCCGTACACTGAAATTCAGTATCCAGTTACATTTCGGGGCCAGATTGTCTCTCTTTGAATAACCCTGATAGAATTTTCATTTCTCCAATCATTATCCTGACTTCACCCTTTAGTGACTAGACCTGTGAGACAAAGGTCAGCATCCTTGCCATGTTTTGGAACTTCGTCTCCCATGATGTTCAGCTACTCATCGGCTTGGCTGAGCATCATGGGAGATGTAGTTCAAAAACATCTGGAGGGCCAAGGCTGCCGACCCCTGCACTAAGAAAAGAGATTTAGGGCTCTATTAAATTCTTCGTGCAAAAAACCTCGTGCAGCACTACTTTTTTTTGCGCGCAGTGTTAAACGGTAACGCGCGTAAATTAACGCTGGTATTACAATCCGAGCGCATTTTTTCATCCGTCAAAAAATGACGTGCGTAAAAAAGACGCGAAAACCGCGCGCGCATTAACGTTGCGTGCAGAAATCAGTGTGCGGACTATTTTTTTTCACGCGATTCAGCCAATCAGAATTAAGAACCACAATTGTCTCTCGTTCAGTTTTTGCGCCCGCCAAAATCAATCTGCGTATATATGATGCAGCAATAATAAAAACACGCACAACTTCTCAATTTTATTGTTTGGGTATGTGTAGAATGTGTAACTATACTGTGCTGCGTATATTTTTTCGTGCTGGTGTATTTGGTTTCGGCCAGAACGTTCAGATTTGCCGTTAACACCAGCTTTTCAAAGACGTTAAAATTATGCGTGCAAACGCTGTGTGTTAAAATTTGCGCATAGATTGTAATACCATCCGCGTACCAGCGCACAAACGCATTTGCGTTCACAATGTTAAGTATAGGACGCGCGCAGTACAGTACGCTCGCAAAGGGTTCGCGCAGGTTCACCCGCGTTCGACGTTAACGCACATTTTTTGCGCGGACATTGTAATACGACGTTCTGCGCAGAGGGTTTTGCCCCTCGCGTTAATGCGTTTTTGCGCGCGCGTTAACGTTTGCGCGAAGAATGTAATAGAGCCCTTAATTTTTGAAACGGAGCTCCGTCTCCGCATCAAGGATCTCGCTCCTCGATGAGTTAAAGAACGCACATCGGGGAGCTTTACGAGTTATTATACACGGGTCACCGTGAACCAGTTAGCATAATATTTATTTGACATTTTCGCACCGTGACATTGTTATTAGGGTCTTAGAGCCAAAGTAACATGTTGGAATGGAAGCGAAATCTGCGGGCCCCGCTTACTTAATTAATACAGAGACTGCCGTTCTTAAGGCATTTTAAAGCTCGAGAAACGGCTAACCTTAAAGAGAAAAAAATATATATATATATATTTTTTTTTTTTTTTAAGAGCGTTAGAACAGCCTGGACACACACACGATGTTGTTTTTTCCATACAGAAAGAATTTTCAGGAAACACATTAAATGTGCTAGGATTTTATCACAGGGTCTTTTTTTTTTGGCTGTAACTCGTGGTGGTGGGGGGGGGGGATAATGCCGTAATTATCCGCCGTTACAAGGACGGTAACACGATACGGCAATAGACCCAGACCGAGGTGTTTAATATGCCTGTCTTATTACTACCGAACGGTCTAATATAACAAAAATGTCGCCCTGTGCCAACTCGCCAATTTCTTTTATCGCTGCCGCGCTGTGAAATACGAGCGAAGGGGACCCCTTTTTTACCCTATTAACCTGTTTCCAGAGACCGTTTGCTAAAGCAGCGCGCGTTAAAGGGTTTAAGGTGAAACGCGTGAGAGGTTTGCAGGGATTCGCAAACTATAAACGCGTGCAGAATCTCGCTAAAAGACCATAAATATAGTCCGAGCGCTCGTGCCTACGCTCTAAAAAAAAAAGTACTTTCCATCACCTCTGGAATGTGTTGAGGGAAACCTGCGTCCTCCAACCGATATAACTTCACACCGAACACCCCCACAACCTTAACCGTTTCAACTTTTGGTTGGAAAATATACCTCCGTAATGTTTTTTTGAAACATGGCATGCAGGGGTTAACAATTTAAGGGGTTAGGCAAAGAGAGCCGAATTTGCCACCGAGCGGTGAATTTCCCCATACGGTGCAATTTGGTGGCAATTCCACTTTTCAGAAAGTGTCAATTCGCCAAATATTGGCAAATTGCCAGCGAAATACGGAGCCTGTTCGGCGGCAGTGAAATCCCCATAGAGAAGTAATGGTTAACCTATTCAGAGAACGCCGAACAGCAGTGAAAAGTTTACGAAATGCCCTGATTGTCGGTGCTTTTGTTTGATCAGGCGAATCCCGAATCAATGCAAAAAAAATAAAATCCCCGTTTTTATAAAATTTTTATTCAACCGTTTATTCTTTTCATTTACAACAAAAAGTCTTTTTATTAACCACTTGGCTGCTAAGGACGCGCTCAGCGTGTCCAGCCAAGTGGTTCTCCTGTGCTATGGACGAAATAATCGGCCGATCGCTGCGCCCCCCCCTCCCCCGGTGTGGGCTGACATCTTGGATGTCAGCCCAGAATCCGGGACCCCGGCGGGCACAATAGACGTCATCGTGCCAGCGCGATGACATCTATTACAGGCATCCCCCCCTCGAGTGCGGGGAAGGTCCCTACCCATCCGTGCGGGGCAGCCGAAAAAGGCAGGAACCGCTTGGAACGGCATGGCCTGCCCTTCCAAGCGGCAGCTGTTTTTAACCCCTAGGGGGCTGGATTGTGATTCGGCACCAACAGGCGCCATATCACGGTCCCCTCCTGGAGCTGGCCGACATCTTGGATGTCAGCCAAGCTTCTGGGATCTCCCCCTGATGACTGGCGTCATCGTGCATAGCGAGATGTCGTCAGTTCTGGAGTTAACCCCTAGCTGCCACCTATGGTGGAGATAGGGGGTTCCAATTAAGCCCCTATCTCCTGGTCCGTGACAGCTAGGGGTTAATGTTTAAAAGGCATGGCCTTTCCAACGATACCAAAACATGACCATGTCACCAGTAAGGCTAGGGTCAAACGAGCGCAGTATTAAAGTGCGTTTAGCTGCACTTAATCACGGCCGTGCTAGCAGCAAATGACGTCCAATGCCGGGCAGCATACGAAGAACGGCCGCACGAAAGTGCGGCCGCACAACGCAAGTGGCAAACGAATGGATTTTTTTCGAGAACGTGATACCGCTAGTACGGACGTACAGATTGCGCTGCGTCCGCTAGCGGCGTGTGTGCGTGATTAGGAGACGTCAGACGCTGCTAATGTCCGGCCAACATAACGTCCAGACGCAAAAAGTGTTTTATAGATGATCCGTACAAAATCACGAACGAAAATGTGCATCGTATGACCGCTATCGCGTATTCCGTGAAAAAATACGTCCATTCGTTCGAACGCACTTTTTCACGGGCGACGTGAAAAATGCGTTAGTCTGACCCTAGCCTAAAAGAAAAATAATAATAATACTAAAAATAAAAAAAAATAAACAGTTGTTTTTTTTTTAGTTTTGTTAATGCAGCAATATTGTTCCCATTTCAATTATAATGTGAACAATGATGCTGCACTAACGATTTTTTCTATGGGGGCGTTTGCTAAAAAGCAAGTAATTTCCCCCCCCAAAAAATATAACGAGTCCCCATTTCTAATTTTTTTAACAAGCGCACCCCATAGAAAATATAATCGCAAACGCTCGCATGTTAAAATGTGAAAAAAAACACTTTACACGCTGTAAATTATTGAAAATTTTAATTTTATTGCATTTTTTGTTATAATATACAGACAGGACATGACGTATACATATAATAATGATATATTATGAATCTGCCGAGTCTGCCGGAAAGAACGATATATAATTTGTTTGGGTGGTATAATAAAGATGTTCTTGCCTAAATTGCAGACAGGTTATTGTTTAATCTTGGAGTGTTCCCACACATATTTTTTTTTTTAGGACTAGACCCTGAGGTTATTACTTTTTAATAGTTCCATAATTTTTTTTACAGTATAATTAATTACAAATTATTATTATTATTATAATATTATTACAGTTACAAGCAGGGGTCAAGTCCTGCAGGAACGCATGAGGAACGCAAAACAAGAGGACATAGTCTTAGATTAGAGGGGCAAAGGTTTAAAAGTAACATCAGGAAGCATTATTTTACTGAGCGGGTTGTGGATACATGGAACAGTCTTCCAGTAGAAGTGGTAGAGGCCAAAACAGTAATTGAATTTAAGCAAGCATGGGATAGGCATAAGGCTATCCTAAACAAAAGATAAATCCAGGTAAAGTATCCATGTAATTGGGCAGACTAGATGGGCCGAAAGGTTCTTATCTGCCGAAATTTTTTCTATGTTTCTATGTTTCTGTAACGAACTGTATAGCGCTCGCACTGAAGTAGCGTTGTTTGTCAGAAAAATCTGCTCTCTATAATCCAATCAGAGACAGTGAAAACAAAGATAATCTCCCAAACCAAGGGAGTAAACACACAGTCTTGAATCACACTTAAGCTCGGTTGGTTTCGTGACCAAAGGACAACTTAGTGTTGCGACATAATCATAATCGATCTGGGACTTAAACACGGTATATGAAGTCGTAACTGTAGTATTCTTATGTTCGTTCGTATGTAAAGGTTATAACGGCATATGAGTTGTGCAGACTGCAGGGCAGTAACCTCAGAGAAGAACCTTATTTTCGTAAGTCTTTCCGATCGTACAGATTTCGGATCGTACGTAATATATGCAGAGCTCACAGCATGATCGTCAAACCCACAGGAAGGTGCCTTGTGATTAGGTCTTAGGTCAGTACGGGCAGCTATCAGAGACCAGAAGCGTGAGTAAGATTGTTCAAGGAAACGGGCAGGTCTCATACATGCATATGCAAATCGTAACATCGAATCGAACGAACAAACACAAAGGGGATAAACCAGAGAATTGTCAGAGTATCAAGCCGGGTCGAAATACGTAATCAAGGTCCTCAGACAGAAATGGGTCGGTAACAAATCAGATAATTCTCAAATAGCAAACAGGCGATGCGGGAAGTAAACTCCACGTCAGGGTGACGAGGCAACTCCTCGCGCCCTGCTTTAAACCCGGCGTCTCCACGTGACCACACCAGACCCCGCCCCCTCAGACGCCGCTCGACCATCATGGAATGCTGGCACCTGACCCACAAGTGCCACAGGACCATGTCTAGAACCCGCAGGGAGGGCAGCAGGGGTCGAGGATGTAACAGGTTCCCTCACTATTTTAGCAGGAGGAACTTAGTTCCCTTTTGGCAGATATACAGGGAAGCTGAAATACCTTCCTATAAAGACACAATTTTATAAAACCGTCTATTTTTAAGAGTTTTTCCTAGATTTACAGGAAGTACATTGGGTAAGCATGAGTGACCATTTCTCAGTGTTTGCCAGAGGAATGACAGTCTCATGCATAAAGAAGCGCTGCAGCTTGTCAGAACAGCACCGTAGGGTGTCAGGATAACACTGCATAGGGTGGAGACAGGGGAGTTAGGTAGACAGTACCTTTCAGTAAGAAGCGTGGTGCCAAAGGGAGAGGCAATAATCGTAGTCAAGGGGCGATCCGTGCTGGCAGAGAGGAGGCAGAGTCAGTGGGCAAAGCAGGAGGTCTGGTAGACAGTAGGAGCGATCTTTGCAGGGAAAGGAACTAGGTGACAATGCTGAAGCATTGATGGAAGGAGTGGACCTTTATTCAGCACAGGGGTGTGCTGTGTGTGTGTGTGTGTGTGTTCTGTGTTTAACTGTTTCCGGTCTGGGTGCTAGTGCTGAGCCTGAGGGCAGCACCTTTCAGGAAGTTGCTGCAGGCAGGGATCATGACACAGCTGCTGCGGCTCCCAGTAATCTTTGAGACCAGAATGGAGAGAAATGTTGGCAAGTTCGCACGCTAAATTGTTTTAGGACTTAACCACTGGTTACAAGTATTTATAAAGCGCTAACAAGTTCCGTAGCGCTACAAAAAACACTGGTTCCTGATAGTGGGTTCATGGAAAACCCCTGGCAGTGAAGGGGTTAATGACAGTAGGGTAGCTACTAGCTTTGTATGTTCTTATTACTTTCCAAGCGGCTCTCCTGAAGGTGATGTCCTGAAAAACGCACGTAAATGGGATAATGTAAAGTGAGTACTTTGCGATCTCTGGGGATTCCCGAGTGCGAGTCTGCTGGAATTCAGAGCGGAGATTAGAAGGAATATTTTCCCTCGGAAAAAAATCTCTTAGAGCGAGCTCTCATGTCTAACGTTACTGTTCCACGCTGGAGATCAAGGAAAGGCTGTTTTTCACTCGGCGTTTCAGCAAAAAGGGAAACATGTCGCTAACTGCCAGGTAGAACGTTGGGTTTGCTGTCAAGTAAAACACAGCTGCAGAGCTGCCCTCTGTGTCCCTCTCTGTCCTGCACGCATGTAATGTACGATAACCAACGTTATGGGTTTTTCCCCAACTCAGATCACACATATATTAAAAAAAAGCAAGTTTAACCATTTCCTACTTCGCACTTGGCTTCCCTCGGGCTTCCATTAATGCCTATGCGGCCCTTCCTGGGGTGACGAGGAGATATTGGCATCTGGCGGGGTAGCAGAAGAAATACCAAAATGAGCTCCGTTCACCATATCTGTGGGTTGTAAAAACAAGTTGGCGACAGTCGAAAAATGATAACTCTCAAGCCCAGCCAATGCTCCATAGTCAGGGTTGGGTGTCTCCGGAGCCAGGTCTAACCATCAGAAATCTTGGGGCCCCCTTACTGACCCACAGGACGGGGCTCCCTTTCCCTCAGCTGCCCATACCAGAAAACTAATTAAAAATGAAACCACATGGTGGTCCAACAAGGAAGAGGAAAAATAGTGTTCCCTGGTGGGACAGTGTATGTTCTGGTCCTCTACTTGGTGCAGACCGTACTAATCGCTCCCTCAGTGAAGAGTCAGAGTGCTCTTACCGCCCCCAGATGCAAAATTTGTTGGTATCTTGGTGGGCCAGGGCCCCCTGGAGACAATTCCGATAAATTCAAATTGAATCGTTAAAGCCGATATTTCAATTGCAAAGTATAGCCGCGAGAGATGATATTTGTGCCGGAATATTACCAGGAATCCAAATGCCGGTAAAGCCTGACTTTAAATCTCCCGAACCTAAAAAATGGCTGAATTGCATCCCTATAAAAAGGTTACCAATATCAGCTCACAGGCCGAATTGAACAGAGCCCTATATCAGGGACAGAGTGTATTCACCATAAATGAACTTTCCAGTTGGCAACCTGCAAGAACTTTTCCACATATGTGGGAATACAATGATTTTATACCATTTGCCCTTTTTTTCCTCCCTTTTTTTAGGTTTTTTTGGACGTCACTGGACCATACTTTGGAATTCTGTCACATTTCCAGCCATGCTCCCTGGTGGTGAGAGCGATCCAGCCCAGCTCGTGCTTTGTGAAGCCTTGTCATTCCATCCTGTGCCGCTTCTGGATTCCCCTGCTGCTGTTTCGGCCTTGGGCCACATGGTCCACCTTGTCCCTATAAATATGCAAGCAGCACAGAGGCTCCTTGCTCTTGCATGGGTCTAGTTCCTGAGGGTCCAGTTCCTGAGAGTTCCTGTTCCTGTGTCATTTCTTCCTGTAATCGTGTCTTGGTATTTCTGTGTATGACCCATGCTATTCCTGACTACACGCTCTGTGTACGATCTTGGCCTGGTAATGACATTTCTTCTTGTATTCTCCCTGTGTTCTGTATAGTGATATTCTGGTTCCTGATTCCTGGCTGTTCTGACAATTCTATTGTATGTTCCTTTTGTCCTGTGTTCCTGTTCTGTGTATTACTCAGCAGCATTATTTATCCATAGTATAGAGGCCATTGCAAGGACCTCATCTCAGTTCAGGGTTCCCTGTGTTGCTCCTGGGTTTGTGAATTGTCTTGTTGTCCTGTTTAACCCTCACCCTTCCTGTTCTCCTGTCTCTGTGTATTTCTTGTGAGGTTCCCTTCCCTAGTATAGGGGCCATTGCAAGGACCTTTATCCCATAGTTAGGGTTCCCTTTATTTCTGTTCTCCTGCCATTTCCTTTTGTTCCAGTGCTGTAATTTCTCTTGTCTTGTATCTGTGTTCTGTGGTCTGTGTCTATGCAGCCAACAGCTAACCTGCCTCAAGGGCTACACATCCAGTATAAAGGGCCCACCTTGACTCATGCCGGATACCCCCGTGACAAATTCCACCATGTGGAACTGTATGACCAAAAAGTTGATTGTTCTCTTTCGGAGATGTACTGTGTGTGGTCTACATTGAAAGCTTGCGACTCGCCGTATTTAGCGCTCACCAGTCACACTCACCACACATTCCGCTCTTTTCCTTTTATTACTACTTTATTTTATGTGTGATAGAGGCATGTACTAGTTGTTTGTAGCTGCTACTTTATGCTGTTTTACCTTCAATGGTCCATTATTTATGAGTTTTAAAAAAAGTGGCGTCTATTTGGATGCTAAAATACGTTTTAAAGTGAAATAAAGGGCAGGTTTTGTAATTATAGGGTTAAGATTAGGGTTAGTAATTGAGTTAGAGTTAGTATTAGGGTCATGGTTAGTATTTGTACTTACTATAGGGTTAGGGTATTTTAGAGTTAGTGTTAATCCTAACCCTTACCTAAACCCTGAAAGTTAAAAGTAACCCTAAAACTAAAACGATCACAGTATTGCATCGCACCCAGTGTGGCGCTAAATCACACCAAAAAAGCTGACACAAGTTTTGCCATCAAAGAACTATTTTCCCAGTGGCTAAATTTAGGCACCGTGTTGAAAGGAGATGAGGAGCAGGTGATAATGGGCTTCAGATGGCTGTTGAAGAAAATGTGGTTAACGTTGTGAAGGCAGAAATAACTAAATTCTTTCAATTTGCTTTTATGCTTTGTATCAGCAACTGGAGTTTACTGGTTTCCGGTTTAAGGACCAGACCTGAACCTGTTACAGCGTCCGTCCCTGCTCTCCAGTCAAGCATATCCGCAGTAGCTTTCCTTCCCTCACAACCCTCAGCCTGAACTTGACGGATTCTTCTATAATTCTAAGTATCTCTCCCCAAACACCAGACACAGCTTAATGCAGGGAAGAAGAATGATCTTTAATCTGAAATTGGGACCAGTTATATGGGAAACAGGGGGTGGTGGTAAAATGACAAAATCAACAGAATATATTGTCTACATGGAGGGGGATGTGAATTCCTTCAGGAGATACAGAAACGTGATCAGTTACACTAGACAAGATTAGCAAATAAACAACATCAAATCAATGTAGAGTCAAACAGTTATACAGACAGCAAGAACAATAAGTCCATATTATATCACTAACATAAACCAACTCCTAAAATACAGTTTTAAGATAGCAATACTTTTTTATTTATTTATTTGCAATTAAAATTTTTATTATGGGAGTAAAGGTCACAAATCGACCAGCAGAGATGGCCTCGCAGGGCCAAAAAAGAATATTCCCAGAAAATAAATAAGTGCTTATGGGGGGGGGGTCTCAAAATAAAACCGCGCTGTACGTAAAAATGGGGGCAGGGGCAAAAGGGAGTCTCACCGAGAATCAAAGTCCTCAAAAAAAGCTTGCAAAAGAAGTCAACAGTATCTGCCGAAAAAAGGCAAAAAGTCCTCAGATAAAGACAAAAGGGTGGGATGGCATCAGAATGAAAAGGTGTCTAAAATTAAGGGGAGGAAAAATAAGGGGAAGGGGGGGAAACACATCTTGGTGGGGGCCGCCTCAGCTCGAGGCAGACCGGGGAGAAAAGCTCGTTTTGACAGTTCACCTCCGCCCGTATCGAGCCAGAAAACAGTGTGGCATACATCCGCAGTCCCGTCTCCTTGGCGACCTGGCCGCTCTCATGTAACTCCGACGCTCACCTCAGTAGATGTCGGGCCAGGACCCACCACCACCAAGACAAGCCTGCCGGAGATGACACTGCCAGGCTGGCTATTACCGCAGCCTCACAGACTCTGCAGGTGGCCAGAATGGCACCGCCGCATGGAACCCAAAGCTCCCCCTCAAGCAAGGGAACCAAGTGGCTCCCCGTCCGGGCCACCCGTGTCAATCTCACTGTCCACATCATCCTTGGGGAGCAGCCCGCCATCCTCCCCCGAGCGCTCTTGGGGGCCAGCAGCAGTTAACTCTGAGGTCTCCACCGCATCCTCCAGAGCAGCAGACACCGGTCGTCTCCAACACGCCGCGGGCCTCCAGCTCCCTCCCTGTGGTCAGCAGGGAAAACAGCCTCCGCAACCTCCACCTTTAAAGTCTGCGGTCGCCCAGCTAGTCCTCCATGCGGCCATCAGTCGTCTCCATGAGCCTTGGGAAAGCAGGCTCTCATCCTCCCCCGACAGCTGTGCCAAGCAGGCATTGAGGGCCGCGAACGAAGCCTCTATGCCACTAACTGGAGGGTCCACTCCAGACTGCACCACTCCTCCCTCTCCCTTGACTTCATCTCCAGGGGTACCGCAGATGCAGCCGGAAGATGGGGGCCCTCCATCTCCTCAGTCCGCAACCACCAAACACCTGGGTTGGGCTCTCCACAAGGGAAGCAGGAGGAGGAATGAGTGTCCAGGAGCAGATAGATAGGCCGCAGGATGGCCGACAGTTGTTCAGACCCGCCGGGCTAAAACTCAGCTGTGCTCCGGAGGGGGGGGGGACAAGAACGGGCCCCGGAGCAATCCCCATTATGGCCAGCTGTGCAGGGACCCCAATAGTGGGTAACTTGAGGAGAGGCTCCAGCTAAAAAACCCCGATGTCAGGCAAATCAGACAGTGCTCCCTCTAGACACGTCCGCTCTCTTGGAGAGCCAGCCACGCCCCCCGATAGCAAAACATTTAACCCGTTAACACTTATGCCCATTGTCCTTGATAGCTGGTTATGCCACATTGGTCCATGGTCCCTTGGCAGGAGGACAGTATTCTCCACACTTCTCCATCAGGCACCCAGGTCATGTATAGTGTGGACAAGGGTGCCAAGGAGGGTGAGGGCACAAAGATAGAAGGAGCTTTGGTTACATGCTTCTTTTACCAAACTGGATCTATTAAGGTTCACTTTAAAAAACAATACTAGTACTTTTTGTTTATTTTTAAAACCAAGACATTTCTGATGCAGCATTACTATGGGCAGCCATGAGGTGGCGATGATACTAAACCTTGCATAATGTTTCTCATTATAAGAGCCTCTCGACTGGGATTAATTGAGTTACCCACGCTACGGAAATGATGTCCCAAGCCTAATAGTATCCGAATGTAGTTTTGGAACCGTACTCGAGGAAACCGTCAAAAGGAACGATCTCTGACACAAGGAATGCTCCTCTCCGAGGACGGGAACGGAGAGAGGACAAAGGTGAAAAAGTTGGACGGGCTTTATACCCGTGGCATGGTCTGGATTATTCCAGTCCCGCAGCTAAAGCTCCGAGCTTCACGTGAACTCCCTTAATATCCTTCATGAAGGCTCCCAGATTATTCAGCCCTAATTAAAATAAAAGCACTCGCAAATGACCTCAAAATGTAAAATTTGATGTCTGATGCCTCCTTTTTTTCGCTACGCTGGAAGTAGATGTGTTTCTTAGCTACTGGGTAGACTTATACAGGCTGCCAAAAAGCTTTCAGGGAATTTCCTCACCATGTAACTAGTTTATGAGTCATACGAGAAACTGGGAAAGCGTTCAAACAGCTGCCTTTACTTGACTTGTAGATTTTACAACACCTCTGTGCAGCATCTTTATTGGAAGCCAACAGAACGCTTTATTGGAACATCAAATGGCCTTAAGTTCCATTAAGAGAAGCTCTTCCCCGAGAAAAGAGGGGAAGGCAAAGGAGCCGGCAGATTGCTCAGTCGAGATAAGGCAGGCACAGCGAATGCGTTCCGCGTGCTACTCAATGACCGTCGCCAAGACTGCACTGCCATTCTCATCTGTCTCATAGGAGGACAGTTGGTGGGACTCTTGAAGAAATAAAATGAACCTCAACAATCTCCGAATTTCCCTTTTCTGTGCCTCTAAAACATGGGTCAGCGATTTTGGCCATCACGGATCTCTATTCAATAGTTGGCGCTAATGTAGCATCTCGATAGGTAAGCGTTAGCGCCAGGATAAGTGTGTTTGACGCATGCCTCGCCCCCATAATCACATTTCTGATGCTACACCCTTTAGTAATCCGTTAACGTTAGCTGCAAATACAAAATCATTTAACACCCCCTCAAAATCCCCTCATTAAATCCCATACTCACCTCTCTCATCCCGCGACGAGAAGAGTGACCCGATCCACCGCTTATTCTGGCCGCGAGCAGAGTGAGAATGGGAACAAATACTTCAGTCTCCCTCCGCAATCACTCCACGGCACTGAAGTGCAACAACGGCGCTGAAGCAAGGCCCGTAAGTGCAGCCCTCCATGGAGTCCTATGGACTCCAGGAGGTGATACTCACAGCGCTGCGAAAGCGCTACCACGAGTAGCGTAGCATTCATTCCGGGGCAGGGTGCACCTGCCCAGGAAAACCTTGTTAACCTGGGGACGCTACGGGAAAAACTGCAGTCGCACATTTTCTCCAGTAGTGTCCCCATGTTAGCGTTAACTATGGAATAGGGCCTAAGATGTTTGGAACTACGCTTTCCATGATGCTCAGCCAATCTAATGAGTGGAGTGGAGATGCAGTTCCAACACATCTGGTGGGCCAAGGTCTTCGACCTCTGGTCTACAAGGTTTAGAAAAGCCAAGTAACGTCGTGCCCCTTAATGTCCAAAGCAAGTTTGTCAATGAAATATAATGAAATAAAAATGAAGACATTAAAAATACACTTAATTGTTACTTTATCACAAATTGAATGGTTTTCTGAAATTTATTTGTAATAATATCTGAAACGGCCACTCTAGCAGCTGCCAAATTATTTTTAAAAAATTCCTCTTTTTTTTACAATAGGACTTAATTAAGGGAAACTCTGTTAAAAAAAAAATACTCCCTCACTTTTTCTGCCCCTTCAACAATTGGGCAGGTGCTGCTGACAGCATTTTTCCAATATTTTTTGTATATAGATATATATATATATATATATATACACTGTATATAAACAATTCAAATGGATGCACTCCAGAGCTTAGTTAAAAGTGTCTTTTATTCAAAGATGCATTAAAAAAATGACCGACGTTTCGACCCTGCGCCGGGTCTTTTTCAAAGTAACTGACAAAGCAACTATACAACATATAAATAGATAAAATGTGCTGTACACTTACCAATATATATATATATATATTTTATTACGTGTAAATACTCCCCCTTTCTCCCTCGGCACGCAATGCTCAGGGCTTCCAAGCTGTGGAATCTTGCAACGCAATTTGAGTAGCGTACGTAACATTTGAGCTACTGCAAGCGTTCGGAGACAGGATGATGCAGAACGTGCTGACATCATCAGTCCCCGATTTGGTCCTCAACAGACAGGGTCTTCAAAATCCCGTTCACTGACTGACAGCTGTTTGAAGGCAGTAGACTACTCCACGTCACACTATCAGCCAAACGGGGCTGGAAGGGGCGGCACCTCTCGCAGCCTGACCGCTAAGCTAAAGTGATCATGGTGCGTATAGCATCCCTTTAACCTATCAGCAGCATTGCAAAACGCGCCATTCATTCTCATTACGTTACCGACAGATATGAACCCAACAACACTGCACCGCTGCACGTCTGCCGGTCAGACCACCGTCACTTTCCTAGGACTTAGATCACTCGCAAAGATACCCCATCATGCTATAGAGCAGGTGACGGCAACCTTGGCCTTCCAAGGTCTACAAGAACTCCTTCCAAGAACTACGCTTCCCAAGAGGCTGAGCCAGCCCACTGTGAGCGCTGGCATTATGGGAGATGTAGTTCCGAAACATCTGGATGGCCATGGCTTGCCGACCCCTTTCTTACAGAGTCCGCAATTCGCCAGTAGGTGGCAGCAGGCGACTGCCGACACGGCAACAGAGGACAAGCGAGATGAATGAATAAATTATGCGATGGACATCTGGATACTGCATTGCCCTGCGTACTGACATAGTTAGCAACTAATTCTAAGTTATGATGTTATTTACATGATTCTTACCCTCTGAGGAGCTATTATTGGTGCAAACACTGTTACAATTATTGCGCTTGGCATACTCATTGAGTAACTCTCGCCACCGACTAGAAAGGAAAACAGATTCGTTCTGGCATGATATTAAACTCTAATATTTAATTATGGGGTATCTCGCATGTATAAATAGCCTGTTAGTGGTCCCAGTATAATAATAAAAAAATCAGGTTCTATTTGCACGAGGAGGATAATAACCGTCAGTGTACTGTTTAAATACATTACAAGGTGACATACGTAAAACTTGATCCATGAGTTGCGAACCTTCCAATTCATGATGTTCCCGGAGATCGAGGTAACGGCCGGACCAGCGGAGCATTCTGTTTAAGAATCAACAGTCAATACATTGTATGCGTAGACTGAGTTAATCAGAGCGAGCGCCAAGGTTTGCAAGTTTTCTACAATGTTCTGAAATGACCCGCATAGAATCCGAGCCGCGAAGCCAGAGAAGCGCTGGCTGTAGTTTTAGATTTTTACAGCACTTTTATCATCCTACCGTTGGGGTCATCAGGGGTAAATCTGCTATTGTCGTCCCGAGCAGATAAACCAAACCGCAAACCTTTTTTTATCAACCCCCAATAATATAAAGACCTCCCGAATTTACATCCCAAATAAAACACACACACAAAAAGCTGGGAGCAAAACCATCACTGGCCTATTATCAAAAATTAAAGGGTTATTCAAAGAGCACCAAACTTGCCACCGACCTGTATGCCGTTAGCCGTATGGTGCAATTTCGTGGCAATTCGTCTATTCAGAAAGCTGTCGATTCCCCAAATATTGGCGAATTGGCAGCGAAATGCGGTGCAGATTTTCTTGTACTGCACCGAAATGCCCTGATTTTCAGTGATTCAGTTCGACAGGTTTAAACAGACGAATCCCATGGGATTCGATGTAAAAAAATAGTAGAATTTTTTGAGTATTTTTTGGAATATTTTTTATGTGGCCTTTTGATTACCAGTCTTTTTTTTTTAAAGGCGTTTTTATTTATTCAGCAGCGGAACGTTCCATCATTTTTTTTCTAGGAGCTTTTTTTATTTAACTTTTTCATGCATTTTTATTGCTTTTAGCAGAGTTCTGGTTCTGGGGGGGTTCTGCAGTTCGGTGGTCAGTTCGGCGATCGGTGGTTCCACGTGAATAGTGATTTCACCGCAGGGTCGGCGAACTGGAATTGCACCGAAGTGCACCAAAGTGCACCGAATGAGAAAGCGCCGAAAATTCACTGTAATTTCGGTGATTTCTAAATAACCCTCAAAATAATTAGTAATAATAATTAATTGCTAGCCTACAAATTACTTTATAAATATATAGCGTGGCGGCACTAAAGTCCTAACTACCTCAGACCACAAGAGGATCCGGCTCCAACCTGATCCTGCAGAGGAGCACCATCAGACAAGCGCCCGTTGGGGAGAAACAGCCCATCCTCCTACTGCCAGCACTCCCATCCTCCACCTCTGGAACCACTAAACACCTAGGAGTCGCACCTTTTAACGAGAGAGGGAAAACGAATGATCCAGTTGAGAAGATGCAAGGCGTTGTCAGGTCGTAGGTACAGTTTCATGTGGAAGCCATGTTCTTAGAGGAGAGAAGCAGAACAGGAACAGGAAATGCAACACAGGAAACAAGTGCAATAGAGATGAATCATAGAGTTGTATGTAAACTAAACATAACACTCATGACAGATACCAGCAGGGCACCGAGAGAGCAGCTAAATTAAATCCAGGATTTACGAGCTGGTTCGATTAAACCTGTTCTTCTTGGATTTATTAATCCCTGCCATGTCCACCACGCAAGACAGCTGGGGTCTGGGAGGGAGAAACTAACCACTAATCACACTGTGAAAAACTATAAGTGAATAAAAAAATTATGGTGAAACGAATATGTGTTTAAAAACACAAAGTGCTATGCTAAGGAGACCCCTCTTAAATAAATGCATGATGAAGTGCCAAACGCTTTTGAAAAAAATTTGTCACTGTGCAATTTAATAGCGCTACGTAGTAATCTTTAAAATAAGGTGTAACAGATCTCTGTGCCCAGACAGGGTCACATCTGTCAAATGTCACTTCCTCGCTGGACACCCGGGTTCTCCTCGTGACTTTCACGCCTTTCTCCAGTTCCTTAGCCGCAGCTTAAAGACAGGTGCATATAGAGAGCCTGGCTAGCATCCCCCAGAAATAAGCCAAAGCTGTAGACCTGGAGCTTTTCGTTGGCACACTGAGCAGAAGGTAGCTGCTACCCCAAAACATGAGCCATGACTTCAAGTTTGGTCAGAATAGAACTGGTTTAATCAGATGACAAGCACAGATTTTTATGGGGACAGACAGGGGTCATTTACATATAAAAATATCACAACCTCTTCTAGGAGGACCTAATCACACTGATATAGATAAATTGCACAAACATTGACTTCTTGGAATGAGAAACCTAATTACATTAGGTAGACAATTACAGTAAACATTACTTAACATTTCTTAACAAAGTAAGACAATGGGTGATCGTGATAGTGAGGCAGTATTCTTGCACAATCCAGTTTACACAAATCTAGTTACATTATACTGGTTCAACACAGAAATAAACTTTAAACCAAATTACAAACAGTATGGAATGCCCAATGCCCTATGAACATTTTCTGCCATAATTACCCATAGTCTGTGGGCACGAGGCTGGCATCTTCTCCAAGGGGCATACAGTCTATGTGTAGTGCGGGCATTGCTGTGAGTGCCTGCGCCAGCCAATCCCAGACCTCTGGAATACAAGTCACTGAAAAGGTGGCAGAGGTTTCTGTCACATGAGGCATATACAGAGTTATAAGCTCTTTCGTTCCCACTGAACATCAGGGCATTTCACTGACATTTCTCTGCTGTTCAGTGTCTCTGGATAGATTAACCAATGCTTCTCTATGGGGCTTTCACTGCCGTCGAAGATCACTCGTATTTTGCTGGCAATTCGCCATAATTTGCTGAATTGTCAGGTATTGAATAGCCGAATGGCCCCGAAATTGCACCGTACATTCGCCGGAAATTTACCGTTCGCTGAAATTTCGGGGCCAGTTCTGCTCTCTTTGAATAACCCCTATAGTGTTAACATGAGGCCAATGAGCCACATCCCAGTGACCACTAACAGATCTCTGGTCTTCTCAACCAACAGATAAACTACAGGGATATACAGTTGCAAGAAAAAGTATGTGAACCCTTTGGGATTACGTGGAGCTTTGCATGAATTGGTCATAAAATGTGCTCTGATCTTCATCTAAGTCACAACAATTTGAAAAACACAGTCTGCTTAAAATAATACAACACAAACATTATATGTTTTCATGTGTTTATTGAACAGAACATGTAAACATTCACAGTGCAGGGTAGAAAAAGTATGTGAACCTTTGGACTTAATAACTGGTTAGCAATAACCTCAACCAAACGTTTCCTGTAGTTGCAGATAAGACCTGCACAATGATCTGGAGTAATTTTGGACCACTCCTCTTCACAAAACTGTGTCAGTGTAGCAATATTCTTGGGATGTCTGGTGTGAATCGCTCTCTTAAGGTCATGCCACAGCATTTCAAACGGGTTGAGGTCAGGACTCTGACTGGGCCACTCCAGAAGGCATATTTTGTTTTGTTGAAGCCATTCTTTTGTTGAATTACTTGTATGCTTTGGGACATTGTCCTGTTGCATCACCCATCCTCTGCGGAGCTTCAGTTGGCGGACAGATGGTCTTACGTTTTCCTGCAAAATGTCTTGATAAATGACAAAGACAACAATCCATCCAGGCCCTGAGGCAGCAAAGCAGCCCCAAACCATGATGCTCCCTCCGCCATGTTTTACAGTGGGGATGAGGTTTTGATGTTAGTGTGCTGTGCCTTTTTTTCTCCACACATAGTGTGTGTTTTTTCCAAACAACTCAATTTTGGTTTCATCTGTCCACAGAATATTTTGCCAGTAGTGTTGTGGAACATCCAAGTGCTCTTTTGCAAACTTCAAACGTGGTGCAATATTCTTTTTGGACAGCAATGGCTTCTTCCGTGGTGTCCTCCATTCTTGTTTAATGTTTTCCTTATTGTAGATGTGTCAACAAAAATGTTAGTATGTGCCTGAGATTTCTGTAAGTCTTTAGCTGACACTCTAGGATTCTTCTTTACCTCATTAAGCATTCTGCGCTGTGCTCTTGCAGTCATCTTTCCAGGATGACCACGCCTAGGGAGAGTAGCAACAGTGCTGAACTTTCTCCATTTGTAGACAGTCTGTCTTACCGTGGACACATGAACATCAAGGCTTTTGGAGATACTTTTGTAACCCTTTCCAGCTTCATGAAAGTCAACAATTCTTGATCGTAGGTCTTCTGAGAGCTCTTTTCTGCAAGGCATGGTTCACATCAGGCAGTGCTTCTTGAAACTAGTAAACACAAAACTGATGTGTGTTTTTAAAGGGCAGGACAGCTTTCAGCAACACATCCAAAAATATCACACTGATTGGACTCAAGGTTGGCTCACTCCTGGCTCCAATTAGCTCTTGGAGAAGTCATTAGGCTAGGGGTTCACATACTTTTTCCACCCTGCACTGTGAATGTTCACATGTTATGTTCAATAAACACAAGAAAACATATGATGTTTGTGTCGTATTACTTTAAGCAGACTGTGTTTTTCAAATTGTTGTGACTTAGATGAAGATCAGAGCACATTTTATGACCAATTCATGCAAAACTCCACGTAATCCAAAAGGGTTCACATACTTTTTCTTGCCACTGTACATAAGATATATATTATAGAAATCATTTTGTGAACATCAGATTTTTCTAATAGTCTTGCTTAACCCTTTTGCTGCTGAGCCATTTCACCTCCATGTGCTGAACTCATTTTTACTGTCTTGTGCCCATCATGTTTAAACGTGTTTTTGAAGTCGTGTTTTATTATACGACCCAGACAAATTATATATCCTTATTTTCAGCAGACTCAGCAGATTCAAAATACTGTATATCATTATTATTATGTGTATACGTCATGACCCGTCCAAATTAGCAAAAAAATGTAAAATAAATGTAAAGGGGTTTTTCACAGAGGTCTGAAATGTCGCCAAAAGGTAACCGGACACTGAAATTCAGCAGACGGGGACATTTCGGGGCCATTCGGCTATTCAGAGAGCAGGCAGTTCGCCAGATTTTGGCAAAATGCCAGCACGTACGGTGCTGTTTGACGGCAGTGAAATCCCCCATAGAGAAGAAATGGTTAATCTATTCAAAGACACCGAACAGCGTTGAAAAGTTGCCGAAATGCCCTGCTATTTGGTGGTTTCATTTGTCAGGTTTATTCAGACATATCCCATAGGCTTCAATGTTAAAAATATTGCAGTTTTAATTAAATACCTAATAAACCGTTTATCATTTTATTCTGCTGCAAAAAGTCTCTTTATTTATAGATTTTTTTAGGATCTTTTAGGCATTTTTTGGGATTTCTTCGGCCAGATTTTTTTCCTGCTTTTTTTTAACCCTTTCGCTGCTGAGGCTTTTCCCGCCTCTGTGCTGAGGTCATTTTTACCGGTTTTGCTCATCATGTTTAAACGTGTTTTGATGGCTTATTTTAGTATATGACCCAGACATATTATATATCGTTCTTTCCGTCAGACTCGGCAGATTCATAATATGTCATTATTATATGTATACGTATGACCTGTCTGTATATTATAACAAATGCAAATAAAATATGAATTTTCAATAATTTACAACGTGTAAAGTTTTTTTTTTTTCACATTTTAACATGCGAGCAATTGCGGTTCTATTTTGTATGGGGTGCGCTTGTTAAAAAAATTAGAGATGGGGTCTCGTTACATTTTTTTTGGGGGAAAATTACACGATTTTTAACAAACGCACCGCATACAAAAATCGTTAGTGCAGCATCATTGTTCACATTATAATTGAAATGGGAACAATATTGCTGCATTAACAAACCAAAAAAAAGAAAAAAAAATTGTTTATTTTTTTTTATAATTTTGTTTTTTATTTATTTTTTATTTATTTTTTTCATTTTTTTTTATTTTTACAAACTATTTTCACAGTCGTGTTTGGTATCGTTGGAATGGCCATGCTCTGGCCAATCCAACAGTACCAAACTTTAACCCCTAGCTGCCACGGATCAAGAGATAGGGGGTTCATTGGAACCTCCTATCTCCACCATTGGTGGCAGCTAGGGGTTAACTCCAGGACTGGCGTCATCATGCTATGCACGATGACGCCAGTCCTCAGGGGGAGTTCCCGGAGGCTTGGCCGACATCCAAGATGTCGGCCAGCTCCGGAAAAGGATCACGAACCGGCGCTTTTCAGCGTCGACTCGTGATCCGGCTCCCCAGGGGTTAATGCCAGGTACCATTTGGAAGGGCAGGCTGTGCCCTTCCAAATGGTTCCTGGGTTAACCCCCTGCACGCCGCCGATCGGGAGGGAGAGAGGTCCGAAGGACCTCCCCCCTCCCTTTCAGGCGCCTCCTCCGCACATGCGGGGGGGCGCCTGAATTAAGTGTCATCGCGCCCCCGCATGACACTAATTACTCCGGCGGCGGTTCCGGATGCTGGGCTGACATCGAGGATGTCAGCCCGCACCGGGGGGGCCAGCGATCGGCCGGAACCCGGCCGAACGCTGACCCCAAAGAGAGGACGCGCTCAGCGCGTCCACCGCATGGAACGTGACATGCGGTTGGACGCGCTGAGCGCGTCCTTAGCATGGAAGTGGTTAATAGCGTTTTTTCTTTTTTCTGTAACAGACCTTTTTATTATCATTCATTGGATCTTATATGTTAATTCCAGCCATCTTTGTTCAGTAGTTTTTTTGCAAACAGCGTTTCAATTTTCAAACTTTCAAGCGTACTGGTTTTTGTTTTTTTACCCCGTTCGTCTGCTTGTCGGCTTTTTCCGGCAGCTGCTCTGTGCTGTGATCGGTGGTTCATTGTTTTTTTCCCGGCGTGTTCAGCGTGGTTTTTGCGGGTTTTCAGTGTGTGTTCGGCGAGTGTTGGCGGCGGGTTTTCAGTGTGTC
Organism: Leptobrachium leishanense; assembly: GCA_009667805.1. Taxonomy (NCBI): domain Eukaryota; kingdom Metazoa; phylum Chordata; class Amphibia; order Anura; family Megophryidae; genus Leptobrachium; species Leptobrachium leishanense. Next base: position 28,002,256 of record CM019066.1, read on the forward strand.
TGCGATATTTCAGTGCTCTCTGAATAACACCTTAAAGGAACACTCTACTCAAAAATCAACCCCCCCGTTTTTTTATCCTAACCTATCCCTATTCCCTTAATAAATCTTTAGTTTTTTTTTTTTTTTTTTAACTGTAATACTTTTTTTTTTTCATACTCACCTCCCTCCTCTTCCGCTCTCGTCCTTCTTGCTTTGGAATTGCCTTCTGGTTTACGTGAGAAGCGCGCATGCGCGCCTCTCACGCAAGCCAGCCAATCGGCAGGCTTCCTCCCGGCTCCCTCTGAGGATTAGTGTTACGCGCAAGAGGATGCGCGCAATACTAACCCTCAGCCGCTGCCGCCAGCTACTGCGGCGAGTTGGAGACGTCATCGCGCTGAAAGCGCGATGACGTCTCCTACTCGGCAAAAGTCGCAGAAGCGGGAAATATGATTCCCGCTCTGCTGACTGACAGCTGGGAGGGCGGAGTAAACTCCTCCGCCTCTCTCAGCTGTTTTCAGCCTTTTCTGCCGATCGGCTGAGCGGAGGGAGGGGAGACAGAGGGCGTCATACTCCGGGCATCATGACCACCTAAAATAGCTTAGGTGGTCATGTTGCTTTGAGTGTCCCTTTCACTCTCCATTCAGATTTCAATTATTTACAGTGTAAAATAATTTTTTCACATTTTATCACCCAAACCTTTGTGGTTATATATTCTATGGGGCACTCTTGATAAAAAAAAGAAAGAAATGGAAACCTGTTACTGGATATTTCTGCGAAAATATGCGATTTTAACTAAAACTGAAAAAAACACGAAATGTTTTGCATGTATTTTGCTGCATTTTGTTTTATGAATAAAATGACTGTGGGAAATGAGAAAGTGAGTAACGGCAGTGGTATTGCTCATTATATACGTGACAATGCAATTGCTTTGGAACAATAAATAAATAACTAAATAATGCAAAGAGAACAGTAGTGCTGCATTAGAAAAATAAATATATATATTTTATTTTTACAAATAACTTGGTCATGCTTAGTTTCATTGGAAAGGCCATGCTCTTTTAACCCTTAAGGCTAGGGTCAGACGAACGCATTTTTATGTTGTCTGTGAAAAAGTGCGTTCGAACGAATGGACGTATTTTTTCACAGAATACGTGATAGTGGTCATACTATGCGCATTTTCGTCCGTGATTTTGTACGGATCATCAATAAAACTCTTTTTGTGTCTGGACGTTATGTTGGCTGGACATTAGCAGCGTCTGACATCTCCTAATCACACACACACGCCGCTAGCGGACGCAGCGCATTCTGTACGTCAGTACCTGCGGTTTCACGTTCTCGAAAAAATGCGTTCGTTTTCCACTTGCGTTGCGCAGCCGGACTTTTGTGCGACCGTACTTCGTATATTGGCCGTCATTGCCCGGCATCTGCTGCTAGTGCGGCCGTGATTAAGTGCGGCTGCACGCGCGTTCGCACTGCCTCAGTCTGACCCTAGCCTTAGATGCCGCGGATCAGGAGATACGGGGGTCTAGAAGAACCCTGTATTTCCACCATAGGGATTTCCCAGCCTGTCGGGGGGGGGGGAGTCACTTTGTGATGTCATCCTGCCCATGCAAGATGACGTCAGTGGACGGGGGGGTTGCAGAGGCAAAGCTGACATCTAAGATGAAATATCTGTTTCATGTGTAGGAATGAAGACCCTGCAAGCTGCTTGTGTGAGGAATCATGTTGGATCATAGAACTGCTTCCAGGTCAGAGGTCAGAACAGGAAACAGGAAGTATAAGCATAGTCATTACATAACAATATCCTCTGATCGTGGTGCAAAGACAGTCGTCCTCATGCTGGGAGTGATCGCGACGACGTGCTGGGCGTGTCCTCTGCAGCCAAGCGGTTAAAGCAGTGTTTCCCAAACCTGTCCTCTGGACCCTCAACCAGGTCAGATTTTAAGGATCACCTTGGGGAAACGCAGACTGAATCCTGCAATCATTGAGCAGCAAATCATATCACCTGTGCTGTGCTTCAGATATCTGGAAAAAGTGCCGTGTCAGCATGTCCTGAGGACAGGTTTGGGAAACACTGGGTTAAAGGAACACCTGTACGATTCTGGCTGAAAATAAGCTGTTTCGGGTGTTTTACCGGCCCATTTTTTTTTTCAAACCAGCGGCATTTTTCAAATAGCGATTCTGACCGAATCGGCCGATATTTTCAAAAAATAATGATTATCCGCAAGCGGCCCATATTTGTTCAAATTTTTTTTTTTTTTAAAAAAAAAGGACAAATAAATAAAAAGTAAAAAAAAAAAAAATAAAAAAAAAAAAAAATAGACCAATAATATAATTAAATCGAGCACAGAGTTCGTTAAGAGAGAAAAAAACATTGTATCAGGTACGGTCATTTACGTTGGTCATTTAATTAATATTACATTATATATATATATATTATATTAACTATTAATATGCTGTACATGATATCTTATTAATATATATATATTATGTATTATTCAATTGTTGTCAGAGAACATAACACACACAGCACCGCAAATCACCGCTCCAAAATGTGTTTTTTATCCGTGCTGCTTAAAAAAAATCATACTTTTAGGGCAAATTAAACAGATTCAGGTTTTATAAACCACCACAAAACGCAATTTATAGTAGGGTCTTTGCAGAACATGGTGGGTGGTGGATTCATCTGGAATTTGGTAGCCGACTTCCTAAATCAATAAGTCTAAACAGCCGTGTAAATCGATAGGCTCCCCGTGCTTTGTTTACCCGTTGCTTATAAAGAGGGGGGGGGGCTTCTCCCGATAGACTGCAAACGGATACTCTCAGTTTTGCGATCTCCGAGTGAATTATATCATTATCCGTCGCTGCATCAGAACGGAAAAAAATTATTTAAAAATGAGAGAAAAAAATCCTTAAATTAAATAGTTTAGTCTGGAATACGTAGACCGTGATTATCGACCAGAAGTCTACAACAAAAAATACAAAAAAAAAAACAACCTTGGACTCTTTTAGCTCGGGCGAACGTTCATTTCTTTATGAGCCAACATTAAATTAAAAAATAATAATATTAAGCCGGTGAACTATTAACACTTCAGGAAGGAAGAAGGCTGCGCGATTTCCTCGCTTAAACATTGCACATATTGTTTCTGTTTAAAAAAAAAGAAGGGAGAAAAAATATATATATATATATATAATATGGAACATTCGTACGGTTAATAATTTAAAGAACATATGAAATAAACCAGGTTTAAGTCATCATGGTTGTATCTGCTTCTGACAGACGAACTATGATAGAAAGCAAATGGGATACGCAGGCCTCAGACCGCGCACAGTGCGCCGAAACATTATCCGCTTCCTTACAACAATTATATTCAAATTACGCTAAACTAGAAAATATTAAAAAATAAATAAAGAGTTGACTGTGTTTCAGCGCATTCATTATATCTGGTTGACCTTCGATGCTGGAATTAGGTCGTAGAAGGGAGGAATATTAAAAATACCTACACATTGAGAGTCCCTCAGCCGTAATTCGGAAAAACGAAAGACTCCAAAAAGAATTAAGTTTTTGACATCTTCCAGACATAATTAAAAGTTTCCTTCCTGCTGCTCTTGATAGACCGAGACCCTCATTCGCTCTGGTGTTCCTCCCGGCGCTGCAGGGGGTTCCTGGGTGCTACCGATGTCCGGCGTAGGACATGCCCAGAGTGCCAGTGGGAAACAGGGGGGAGCTGCTCCGTTTGTCCCTGTGTGTCTCGAGTGTGTTTCTCACTCAGGCCAGCCCTTTGGGTGGGGCGAGCAGGGTGCACGCCCTGGGCACTGCACTTTGGGAGGGCCCTAGCACCACTGCTCACACCCTCCATGTGATAAAAAGTGTCAACGACCGCCACCTCTGTATCTGGGGGAGAGTGGACGTCGATCTATGGAAAGGTGTTGAGGGGGTGTCTATCTGGAGGAAAGTGGGAAGATCTGGGGTCATTATATTTATCTGTGTGTGTGAAAAAGGTGGAGTATAAGAAGGTGTGGCATTGAAAGTGTGGCGAAGGACCCAAAAAAATTTCTCACCCAGAAGAACCCCTCAAAAGTTAGAGGAAGCCCCAGCTGTCTCTGTTGCTGCTGCTGCATCTACCTTGTGGCTCCCATGCAGCATCCCCTTCCTTCCAGCTGTGGGATGGAGAAATATGGATAACCTGGAGATCTTGCCCCAGAGGTCAAGTCGAGCAGGAACTTGTGGGACCACAGTTCCTCCACTATTTTTTCAGGAGGAACAGAGTTCCCTTTTGGCCCACACTCTGAGAAGTTTTCACTGGGTTTCAGTCACATGTTTCTTTATTATATATGATATGTATTACAGTTATCATAGGGATTCCATAAAAACAGCTTATTATTATCTTTAAACATTGATATCAAGTTTGAGTGTCGATTGGTGGGTTAAGTGCAACATGTCACTGGTTAATTGTGGGGTAGAAACCTTGGAGAGTTCCCACAATTGTTCCCGCCTTACGTTATACCTATCCCCCAATGACAGGTGAGTAATGGTTAAAAATCAGTTGGGCTGCTTAAGTTGATGGTGGTGGAGAAAGTTTAAAAATAGAAGAAGAGTGGGGTAGCTACCAACTTTTTATTTTAACTCTCCATCGTGTAGCACGGGGTCCTTGTAGCCCACCCACTCTTCAAATTTAAAATGTTTCTTTTCGTAATTTTTTTAAATAAATTCAGCCAGTCCCATCAACAGTGCCGTTTTTTTAATGTGTTTCTGTGCATTTTTTTTTTTAAATACCATCATCCAACTGCTCAGACGATGGCGACTGGGATTGTTATTATTATTATTATTATTCTTTATTTATAAAGCGCCAGCATATTCCGCAGCGCTGTACAATAAGCACAGTATAGACAGGGTTACAATACATTGAACAACATTTGACAAACATTACAGGAGGAGATGAGGCCCTATTCCCGTAGGAACTCACAATCTGGGAGGGTTGGGGTTGGAACCAGGAGGAGAGGACTGTAAGGTGAGAGTGATTGATGGTTGCGTCAGTGAGTTGGGTGGTAGGCTTCCCTAAATAGGAACGTTTTAAGGGAGCGTTTGAAGGAAGAGAAGTTAGGGGAAAGTCTGACAGTACGAGGGAGAGGGTTCCAGAGAGTGGGGGCTGCGCGTGAGAAATCCTGCAGTCTATCATGGGAAGAGGTGATGCGGGGAGAAGCTAGGCGCAGGTCACTGTTTGACCTTAGGGAGCGGGCTGGGGTGTATTTGGTGATTAGTGAGGACAGGTAGTGGGGAGCTGAGTTAGTGAGGGTTTTGTAGGTAAGGATAAGGATTTTGAACTTAATTCTGCAGTGGATGGGGAGCCAGTGAAGGGACTCGCAGAGGGGAGTGGCAGAGACAGAGCGGCGGGTGAGGTGAATTAGCCTGGCGGAGGCGTTCAGGATGGATTGTAGGGGGGAGAGGTGGGACAGAGGGAGGCCAGATAAGAGATTATTGCAATAGTCGAGTCGGGAGATTACCAGGGCGTGTATGAGTTGTTTTGTGGTGACAGCGGTAAGAAATGGCCGAATTCTGGAAATATTACGCAATTGGTAGCGGCAGGAGGAGGAAAGAGACTGGATGTGGGGAATGAAGGAAAGAGCAGAGTCAAGTGTAACTCCAAGACAGCGAACTTGGTTTGATGGGGAGATGGTGATACCCTCCACCGTGATAGAGAAGTCAGGAGGTGGGGAGGCATTGGAGGGAGGAATAAGTAGGAGTTCAGTCTTTGACATGTTGATCTTTAGGTGGTGGGAGGCCATCCAGAAGGAGATGCCAGATAAACAGTCACTGACTTTTGAAAGGACAGGGGGAGAGAGATCAGGGGTAGAGAGGTAGATCTGAGCGTCATCAGCGTAGAGGTGGTAATTAAAGCCAAAGCTGTTGATGATTTTGCCCAGGGAGGAGGTGTAGATGGAAAAGAGCAGAGGACCAAGGACAGAGCCTTGAGATACACCAACAGATAGAGGCAATGAGGAGGAGGAGTTACCAGCAAAGGACACACAGAAGGACCTGTTGGATAAATAGTAGTCAACCCAAGCAAGTGCGGTGTCACCGAGACCCAGAGAGTTGAGGGTCTGTAGAAGGAGGGGGTGGTCAACAGTGTCAAAAGCAGCCGAGAGGTCAAGCAGGATGAGAATAGAATAGTGGCCGTGTTTTTTAGCAGTTAGGAGGTCGTTGGTGACTTTGGTGAGGGCAGTTTCAGTTGAGTGTAGGGGACGGAAGCCAGATTGCAGGGGATCAAGTAGGGAATTGGAGGACAGGAAGAGGGAGAGGCGGTTGAAGACTAGTTTTTCTAAGAGCTTTGATGTGAAGGGAAGCAGGGATACAGGGCGGTAGTTGGATGGAGAGTTGGGATCTAGGGATGGTTTCTTTAGTAAAGGGGTAACTAGCGCGTGTTTGAAGGCGGATGGAAAGGAGCCAGTGGAGAGAGATAGGTTGAAGATGTGTGAGGGAGGAGGAGAGGGGAGGAATTAGATGTGAGGGAATGGGGTCGAGCGCGCACGTGGTGAGATGTGAGGAGGACAATAAGGAATTGACTTCCTCCTCAGTGGCTGGGAGGAAGCGGCAGAGGGTGACAGAGGGGACCTGTGGGAGTGGAGGTGGCAAATAACTATCTTGTGTTGGGATGTTGCTTCTGATAGTTAAAGTTTTACTGATTAGGGCAAAGGCTGTATTTATAATTAGGCAAAGGAGGCATGTGCCTACAGGTGCCTACCACATGAGGGCGCTTTGCTCTCAAATGTTTTTACAATCATTTAGACCCCTGTATCTCTGCATGCTAGAGCGACATATAAGGTATCATTGGAAAGGGCAGAATGTGGCCTTTCCAAGGATTCCAAACACGACCAGGTTTATCTAAAAATAATAAATAAAACAAAAATATTTTTTGCTTTTTTTCTCTCTAACGCAGCACTGTTGTTCACTTTTTAATCACAAAGCGTTGCATTAACTCACCTTCTCATTTCCCACACTGACAGCAATTTATTTTTTAAAGTTTTGATATCCTATTGAAACATTGCCGAATATAAAGCAGCATCAAAAAATGAAGTGGTAAAAGTGTCACGTTTTGGAAAAGACCCTCGTCCGCGGACATATTTTGATGCCCTGCATATTGGATGCTCCGAGCCAAAATGGAGCATCATTTTACATAGCCAGGGTTAGAAATTAGGGTTAGGTTACTATTTGTGCTTGTTTTCGGGTTAGGGTTAGGGTTAACCTGAGCCCTAACATTCTGCTCCATTTTTGCTTCATTTTAAGGTAACAGATTCTTATGATGTGAGCGCGGCGAGAAACCGTTTTTCAGTTTTTCAAAATGCTAGTAATTTTTTTGTTTCTTCTCGAAACAAAGGTTAAAAAAAACTATTTTCCCCAGTTTTGCCACGTTTTGGGGGGGGGGGGATTTCTTTGCCTACAGGCTCCCTAGATGTAAATACAGCTTTGAACAGGGGGCATATAGCGGCTGTCCATCTGTCTATCCAGATCGCAGGTAGATCAGGCATCGGAGTTAAGAATCTGATGATTTTTATTATCAAGTTGGATATTTTGATCCAGAATCTCCGACTCTCTGGTCATACGCTCATGCAGCAAACACAGTAAGTCCAACGCATTTTAATCTCCCATGTCTTTATTATAAATACATTCTTCTGATGGTCCCCGGTCTGAGCATACACGCGTACGTTTCATTTTCCAGCTCCTCTCCCTGGCACCCGTCTCTCGATTCATTATCTCCGCTCGCTCGTCTGAGATGTTTCCTTGTTGGCCTGCGCGTCCGCCGTCACAGCTTTCTTTCGCATTATCGGGGAACGTAACGAGTACATCCTCCATTCTCTGGGATTCCTCGTCTTAAATGTTATTCCAAATGTCTTGCACTCGAACATCTGCCCCGTTCTCCATCCCCTGGAAAACGAAGGGACTAATCACTAAATGCGCGTCCACTGGGATCGATATTTAGGTAACGTCTGAAGTCGGCTGACACTCCTGCTGTGCTTATGGCTGTTTATCCCTCTCTGGTTTATATTTTAGTCTTTTTTTTTAAAAAGAAAACTTGGCTAGACCTTCATTTGTTTTGTCTTTATGAGACTAGAGCATACGTTATTGCTTTTATTACACTTGCTGTTTGCCAGATACATTAACACAAAGCTCCTCATCCTTGTATCCAATGCGCGGCACGTTATAAAACGCTCTTGTGAGGGTTGGTTGTCCAAACGGCCGTCTGTATGCATCAAAATATGCTACGCATCACTCACATCTGTCTGATCGGAGCAGCGAGGATGACGTTACGTTACTTAAGGCAGAATGGATATGAAACAGACAAATGTAGCCGTTATGGAAAAGCTATGGACCTGCTGCCATGTTTTAAAGGACGCTCTACTCATCCTGACCATTTTATACTTATAAAGAGGTCAGGATACGAGAAGTATCCAGCAGCACCCCCCAATCTGGCAAAAAAGTTTGGTAAAGTGGAGGTGTTTCCTCCACCCCACTCAGCGTCACAAACAGCCGGGATTTTAGAATTTCCTGGCTGCCAGTCACCGGATCGGTGATTAGTGACATCAGCGCGCAGAGAGTAGCCAGCGTTCTCAGAGAGGAAGCCGATGGATCGGTTCTCCACATGTGCGCATAGCTCTGATCCATCGTTCTGCGCAGGCGCTGCCGAACTTGCCTACATAAAGGGCCCTATTACAATCTTCACGCAAACGTTTGCGCTTGCGCAAAAACACATTAACGCGAGGGGTAAAACCCTTTGCGCAGAACGTCGTATTACAAAGTCAGCGCAACAAACGTACGCACTCGTCTAACGCGGAAGAACCTGACCAAACCCTGCGCGAGCGTACTGTGCTGCGCGAGTCCTATACTTAACATTGTGAGCGCAAATGCGTATGTGCGCTTGTACGCGGATGGTATTACAATCTATGTGCAGTTTGTAACGCACAGCCTTTGCGCGCAGAATTTTAGCAACTCCTAAAAGCTGGTGTTAATGGCAAATTCTATCAACCTGCCGAACCCAAATACACCAGCCCAAAAAAAAAAACACGCAGCAAAGTATAGTTACACATTCTACTCATACCAAATCAATAAAATGGAGAATTTGTGTGTGCTTTTTTTATTGATGCAGCATATATGCGCAGATTGACTTTGACAGGCGCAAAAACTTAACGTGAGACAATTGTGGTCCTTAATTCTGATTGGCTGAATCACGTGAAAAAAACAGTCAGCACACTGATTTCTGCGCGCGCGTTTGTGCGTGTCCGTTTTAAGTGCGTTATTGCTCAACGGATGAAAAAATGCGCGAGGATTGTAATTCCAGCGTTGATTTACGTGCGTTAACGTTCAACGCTTGGCGCAAAATTCACGCGTTGTGTGAGCGTTTTAACGCGAAGATTGTAATAGGGCCTAAAGTGCGCAGGTCCCATAGTGGTGCACATTTTGCAGCTCCTACACTACGGTTCGCATAAACGACTTTGCAACATCTACGCACAGCAGAAATGGCGGAGGGACTTAAAGTGACACTCTACTCATCCTGACCACTTTATTGTTTCAAAGTGGTCAGGATATGTAGAGTCTTCCCCCTTCTCCCCCAGCTCCCCCGATCTGGAGATATCTTGGAGTGAAGAGAAGGCGTTCCTCCACCCCACCAAGTGACACCAGCAACCGGGATTTCGAATTTGCCTAGCTGCCAGTCACAAGCTCGGTCACCCTCTCTGAGACCACCTGTACCAGGGAGGCAGCTGATGGATCAGAATCAGATCTGGGTATGCGCACACAGCTCCGATCCAGCGTTCTGCACAGGTACTATGGAACTTGCGTATGCACAGTGTGCAAGTCCCATAGCGCGGTGTAAAAAACTACGCAAGTTGGGTAGGAACACAAATTGCGCAGAAAAGCTTCAGGGACTTCCAGATTCGGGACACTCTAAGCTAAAAAGGAAGAGCTGTACGTGACCAGGATAAAAATTTTGAGTAAAATACCCTAAAAAAAGAAGAAGAATGTAAAAAATAATTGGGCAGAGACTGTCAGTTGGTGATGAGGCTGTCAGTTGGTGATGAAGCTGTCAGTTGGTGATGAGGCTGTCAGTTGGTGATGAAGCTGTCAGTTGATGAGGAGGCTGTCAGTTGGTGATGATGCTGTCAGTTGATGATGAGGCTGTCAGTTGATGATGAGGCTCTCAGTTGGCAATGAGGCTCTCAGTTGGCGATGAGGCTCTCAGTTGGTGATGAAGCTGTCAGTTGATGAGGCTGTCAGTTGGTGATGAGGCTGTCAGTTGGTGATGAGGCTGTCTGTTGGTGATGAGGCTGTCAGTTGATGATGAGGCGGTCAGTTGATGATGAGGCTGTCAGTTGGTGATGAAGCTGTCAGTTGGTGATGAGGCTGTCAGTTGGTGATGAAGCTGTCAGTTGATGATGAAGCTGTCAATTGATGATGAGGCTGTCAGTTGGTGATGAGGCTGTCAGTTGGTGATGAGGCTGTCAGTTGGTGATGAAGCTGTCAGTTGGTGATGAGGCTGTCAGTTGGTGATGAGGCTGTCAGTTGGTGATGAGGCTGTCAGTTGGTGATGAAGCTGTCAGTTGATGAGGAGGCTGTCAGTTGGTGATGATGCTGTCAGTTGATGATGAGGCTGTCAGTTGATGATGAGGCTCTCAGTTGGCGATGAGGCTCTCAGTTGGCGATGAGGCTCTCAGTTGGAGATGAAGCTCTCAAAGCTGTCAGTTGGTGATGAGGCTGTCAGTTGGTGATGAGGCGGTCTGTTGGTGATGAGGCTGTCAGTTGATGAGGCTGTCAGTTGATGATGAGGCTGTCAGTTGGTGATGAAGCTGTCAGTTGGTGATGAGGCTGTCAGTTGGTGATGAAGCTGTCAGTTGATGATGAAGCTGTCAATTGATGATGAGGCTGTCAGTTGATGATGAGGCTGTCAGTTGGTGATGAGGCTGTCAGTTGGTGAGGAGGCTGTCAGTTGATGATGAAGCTGTCAGTTGGTGATGAGGCTGTCAATTGATGAGGCTGTCAGTTGGTGATGAGGCTGTCAGTTGGTGATGAGGCTGTCAGCAGCCTCTCTCCAATTATTTTAGGGCAAAAAAAAGGGAACTCTGTTTTTCAGCAGAGTGTTCCTTTAAATGCCCGTCGTCTGGAATGGAATCCCTTTCTCCGTTTAACGAGCGAATTACGGGTTAATGGTGCACGTCGTAAAAGTCACATAAAAGAAATGCTTGTATCTAATGTAAGAACAGTGAGTAGTAAGACTCCGGGGCTCTTGGCAGAAGAAGAAAAGAAGTCTCTCTCTAAATCGTGAGTCTGCTGAAAATAAAAAGGAATTGGCCTTAGGGATAAGACATCTAACATTACCATCTGTGATACCTGCGCGTTCGGAAGAGATCCTGAGTCCCGGCAAACCATGTTTTGTTGTAACTTTTACCAATTGCGCTCAAAGCAGAAATTACTTTTGGTTTAAAAAAATAAAAACATGGGGGGGCGTGGCCAGCTCTGCTAGGGAGAAGACGTGTCTCGAGGGAGCTCCGCCAGAGGCCGCTGATAACGGGATTTTTTGGCTGGAGCCTCTCATTGTAACACCCTTTAGTGGGATCCCTGGGGGACTGGCCATAACGGGGATTGCTCCGGGGCCCGTTTTTGTCCCCCCATCCGGAGCACAGCTGAGTTTTTGACCGACGGGCCTGTTGCTTGTCGGCCATCTTGCGGCCTACTCCTCTGTCTCTGGACGGTAGTTGTTCCCCCCTGCTTCCTTAGTGGACCAGGGGAGCAGGCGGAGTGACGTGCTATGGAGGCTGCGTTTGCGGCCCTTGAGGCCTGCTTGACGCAGCTACGGGAGGAAGATGGATGCCCGTTATCTCGGGGCTCGTGGAGGCGCCTGATGGTCGCAGTAAGGACTGGCCGGGTACCCGCTGACTTACCGGAGGAGGAGGAGATTATTGTTCATGCTGTTTGCAGAGAAGATGGGTCTGAAGCGGTTATGTGTTTGGAGGAGGAGGCTGCAACTTTCTGGAGTGTGACTGCTGCGGCGGAGGTTGCGGTGGTTGAGGATTCCTTTTTTGCCGGACGAGGTGAGAGCTCTCCCGGCGAGGCGGAAGATCGATGAGATGGAGACGGGATGGAGGCTACCGTGATTGGAGATGCGGTGGAGACGACCGGGCTGGTAGCTGCTGGCCCCCGGGTGCGGTGGACAGAGGTGGAGTGGCTGGGCGCTACACTTTGCTCAGCCATTGTGTGGAGGAGAGTGCCTCGTCCTCATGATGTGGCCCCAGCCGGCGCTGGATTGTTTCGAGACTTGCTGATCTTCCGGGGCTTTCACGAGGGGCTGGTGTGTGATTATGTGACCCCCAACGTTCGCCATTTATACTTACCTGATGTGGCGGAGGTGCCTGGGAGAATCCGCGCGGCCCTGTCTGTGGCGGCCCGGCCACCCTTGTGGGATACGGGATGACTGACATTTTACCGGCCCTGCTCCCTCTATTGTTGCCGATACGAGTTTTTTGACATGACCTCCCCCCCCTCCGTGCGGGGTATCTTCTTAAGAGGATTCTTTTTCCCTAACTGTCGATCTATGAGGATTACTATTTTCCTATTTTCTTTTGACGCTGTCCTGGAGCCTGATTGTTCACCGGGCTTATCGAGAGAGGTCAACGCCGAACGATGTCACCCGCCACACCATGTGGATGGACACTGGCTGAGTAACCCATTCCTGCTGCGGTAGCGGCTCTGGACCTGTTCCCTTTCTACCCCTGCATAACTACGCTGTTCGACTCCCCTCAAGTCCCCCCCAAGCTGTTGGATATTTTCTTTCTTTTTCTCTCCCTTAGGACTTATTTCGAGGACACTTGCTTGTTTTAAGAGGACTTATGCCTTTTGGAGTTTTCTGTGGACTACTGCTGATACTATCAGAAATGTTATTGTTTTCTACACATTCCCAGGCCTGCTGAGTAATATTCCCATATATATTTTTTATTATTTCCACCATTTCCCCCTCCCTTCGCTGAGTTGCCATGGTTGATATTCCCATCGTTTTTCTTTGGTCCCCTCCCTCCTTCGTTTTTTTTAAATAATTTTTTTTATTTATTCTTTTGGGCATATTCAGGATGTCTCGGGAGGTGCTACAGTGGCCTGGTGCCCAGTTTGCCCCCCCCCCCGAGTGCCTGGGCCTGGTGCTGCTACTCCCCCTGGCCCCCTCCCAAGGCTGTAGAGTTGTGGGGGAACCCGCCTGGGCAGGCACAACTCTGGCCTTTGCCAATTTTTCCCCTCCAACCCCCCTTTAATTGTTTTGTTTTGTTCCCCGACCACAGCTGTACTTGCAAGCAGTCGTTTCTCTGTTATGTTGTTTCTCTGTAGACGAGACCCCCCCCACTAGGGGATGTTTTATTTTGCTTATTTAAATCTTAGTGTCATGAAAAGAGTAGACTCCGTGGGTTGGTTTATAGTTGTTGATTTATTCAGCATAACATCGGATAGAGGAGACACATACAGTACGTCCCGCTAGCATGGCATCCCAGCAGACACTGCCTGGTACCGCCCCCACCCTTCCTGTCATGTGACTCCGCTCTCACCACATCTCCCCCTTTTAACGGTAAAACATACAAAATAAACAATGTAAAGATACAAGTAGATAAACAATGCTAACTTTGACATCGGGGTAGACTACCCTAGTCCGCAGTGACTTTGGGATTATTCTGCCCATTCTTCAAGTCGCTGCTCTAGCTAAACATTAATCCCGGTAACGTTCCGGAGGCCTCACAACTCTACCACTCGAAGTCATCTTGCAAGAAACATCACCAAGTCCTTGAGAGGGTGGCTGTGGCTCCGCTGGAAGCAGCGGTACATCATGCCCAGAAACCACCTGCAGGGTAGACCCATTCCGTAAAACCGGAGAGTCTGGCTGTTGCGGTGTCAAGGTCTCAGCACTCAACTCCTCGGGTACCGGCTGAAGATGCCTTCTGTTGTGGCGAGCGACAGTTCCTCCTTCCATGCGGATCACATAGGACCTGGGCTCCGGAGAACGCTCCACAACTGTAGCCGGGGTTCTCCACCTCGTCTCATCATCTAGCTTAACCCGGACACTCTGCCCCGGGTATAGCACCGATAGTGGGCGAGTAGAGTGTCGTCTATCGTAAAAGAACCTGTAGTTCCGCTTCGCCACCTCGTCCCTCCTCCGAATATCCTCCGGAAGGACCGGGGAAGCCGGCAGGGAAGCATCCACAGAAGGCAAAGTAGTACGAATCTGCCGTCCCAACATCAGCTGAGCAGGGCTACACCCTGTAGCCTGAACAGGAGCCGCTCTGTACGCCATCAGGGCCAAATAAGGCTCCGCCTGCCCCAAAATAAACTTAGCGGTCTGAACCGCTCGCTCCGCCATCCCATTAGCCTGCGGGTAATGCGGACTGGAAGTCGTGTGACGGAAATCGTAATCCTTCCCAAAAGAAGCGAACTCTTTAGAGGCAAACTGCATACCATTGTCACTCACCAACTCCGACGGGATACCCCACCTGGCAAACATGCTTTTCAGACGGACGATCACAGTAGCACTGGTCGCCTCACCCAGTGGCGCGAGCTCAAGGTATCTGGAGTAGTAGTCCACAACAACTAAGTATTTCCTCCCTTTTAGTTCGCACAGATCCGCAGCTATCTTCTGCCATGGACCCGCAGGTAGGGGGTGGAAAGTAAAGGCTCACGTCTCTGTGTAGGTCGACGTTCTCTGCAGAAGGCACATCTCGAGATGAAATCAGCAATGTCAGCGCTAATCCCAGGCCACCACACAGCAGACGACGCCCTCTCCCTACACTTGGAAACCCCCAAATGACCTTCATGAATCCACCGTAGCATGTCTTGACGCAGACTTTTCGGAATAACAATGCGGTCTTGAAAAAACACTAAGCCGTCCATTTCAGTAAGGTACGCTCTCTCGGACTGGAACGCACTCAGAGACCACCACGCAGCATGACTCTCCGGCCAGCCATCTCTTACATAGCTGATAACTTCTTGAAGGACAACATCCAGGTGCGTCTCTCTCTTAATCTGTTCCAATCTCCCCGAAGAGATGGACTTGGAGGCCAAGATCAAATCCACATACACCTTCACGTCCGACTCTGTCAACGGATCGCCCTCAGCAGCCAGCGGGAGTCTGGAGAGGGTATCTGCCACCACCAGCTGTTTTCCCGGGACATGCACAGCTCTAACATTAAACCTAAGTAGTCTCATTAAGAGTCTCTGGCATCTCAGAGGCGCCTTGTCGATATCATAAGAATTAATAAGAGGAACTAGTGGCTTGTGGTCAGTCTCCAGACTGAACTCCTCCAAACCCACCAGATAATGGTGGAAGCGTTCGCAGGCCCAGACTCCGGCCAAACACTCCTTTTCAATTTGTGCATAACGTCTCTCTGCTGCTGTTAAGGTGCGAGATCAATAGGCAATAGGCTGTAGTTTACCCTCATTCAGCTGCAGAAGGGCCGCTCCCAACCCGTAGCTACTAGCATCTGCGCTAACCACAGTCTTCTTGCAGGGGTCATAGTACCCCAACACCGGAGCGGATCCCAGCATGGACTTGACTCGTGCTAAGGCCTCCTCCTGTGGAGGTCCCCATATCCAGGCGACATCTTTCTTTAACAATTCTGTGACAGGATGTAACATCGAGGACAACTCCGGTAGAAACTTCCCCACATAATTCACAAGGCCCAGTACTTGTCTCAGTTCATTCACATCGGAAGGGCTTTTCATTTTCTCAATAGCGAGAACCTTGCTGGCGTCTGGCTTAACCCCCTCCCACTAATAATATGGCCAAAATAACACAGTTCTGGTTTCCCAAAGTGGCACTTCTCCTTATTTAGCCTCAGGCCAGATTCCTTGACGGTTTGCAGCACACAAAGCAGTCGCCGGTCGTGCTCCTCCTTAGTGGACCCATACACAAGGATATCGTCCATAACTACCACAGTACCCTCATGGTCTCTCAACAGGGAACTCATCTCTCTCTGGAAGATCTCCGGGGCCGAAGATATCCCGAAGTGGAGTCTGCGGAAGCAAAACCGACCTACCGGAGTAATGAAGGTCATCAGTTTCTGGCTCTCTGGGTCAAGGGGTATCTGCCAGAACCCACTGGAAGCGTCGAGCGTGGAAAAGAAGGTAGCCCCCGACAACTGAGGAGCAATATCTTCCAATGTCGGCATGACATATCTCTCCCTCCTAACGGCCTCGTTCAGACGTTTCAAATCCACACAAATACGAACTTTCCCATTCTTTTTAGCGACCGGTACAATGGGCGCACACCAGTCAGTAGCTTCTGTGACCGCCTCGATAACCCCCATCTTTTCCATCCGCAGAAGCTCGCACTCCACCTTCGGCAAAAAGCGGAAATGGAATCCTACGAGGCGTAGTAAGGCTATAAGGACAGCCTCAGGTTTGAGCTTTATACGGACCGGCTCACAGTTCAGCAACCCCAGGTCTCCAAACACGTCCTCAGTGACTTCGTACACTCTAGCAACAAGGCCCAGACTGCAAGCTGCTTTCCGACTCAGAAGGTTATTCACACACGATCCTCTGATCACGTACACCCACATCGATATTTTCCGCTCCCGGTACTCACAGTCAGCAAGGAACCTGCCGATGCAATCAATGCGACCTCCCGGACTATGAACTTGAATCGTAACTTTTTCAGCTCCGGACGTCGAGGTAGCTTTGAGAATGTCACAAAGGAAATAACTGTAATGTCTGCTCCGGTATCAATCTTAAAGGCAACTCTTTCACCCAACATCGCGAGTGTAACACGCCAATCCTCGACAGAGCTGGACTGTTCAGTCACCGATCCTATAAAGGACAGTTCTGGCGTCTCCTGATCACTGTCCAGACACATCTCTCTCACAGACTCTGATTTACAAACCACCTCAAAATGGCCGGCGCGGTTGCACTTCCTGCACCTCTTGTCTATAGCAGGGCACCGCGTCTTCAACTCGTGAGGGCGGTTACAGCGTGTGCAACGGGAACACGGTGTCCAACCACTCCTGGGTCTGTCCGCTGCCTGCTGTCTGCCGCTTTTAACCCTTTGTGACTGGTGTATTTCTTCCACCCTGTTTTCTGACCTTAAGTCTGCACTTTGTTTCTTCACCAATTCACTCTGACGTGCAATCCGTATCGCCTCATCCAGTGTCAGCTTAGACTCCAGCTGCAACTTAAGTGAAACTTCCGAGTCTGCAATTCCGATAACCAGTCTGTCTCTGATCTGCTCCTCCTTAGCAGCGCCGAACTCACAGAACTCTGCCAACTGATAAAGGCTGCGCACAAAGGATTCCACAGATTCTCCCTCACACTGGGCGCGCTTGTGAAAGCAGGCTCTCTCATGAATCACATTTCTTCTGGGCACAAAATGGGCGCTGAGCTTATCCATGACTTTATCAAAGTCCATCTCTTCCCCAGCGCTGAACTGAAAAGTACCGTAAATCGTCTCCACGTCTCTCCCCATAGCGTATAAAAGGGAATTAACCTGCACCTCGCCAGGCTCCTTATCCAGCTTCGAAGCGATCCTGAAGCGTGCAAACCTTTGGCGCCAAACAGGCCATGCAGCAGGCTGAGAGAAATCGAAGGGTTCCGGAGGAGAGAACTTAGACATCTTCACAGATCAAAATGGATACGCAGGGAAACACTTCTGACACCTGTAGCGCTGTGCTAAAAATCTTGCTGTGGCAGTACCTATTTTTGGCCACAAGATGGAGACTATCGCAATCAGAGATACTGGACATTGGGACTACAATAACTGGCATGCTTTGCAAGAAGCCAGGAAGTGGGTGGAGACTGGATACTTACATCCTCTGCCTCGTGGAGAAAGTTCCAGAGCGCGCCAGGGGATGAGAGAAAGCAGACGCACTGAGGAGACCGCTGGAGGAGCTAGGCCAAAGCCCGAGGGAGACCTGTAATTCCTATTTGGGTCACTCAACCTGAGGAGAAGGAGACTTGCCAGTACCCAGACAACAGCTGCAGACCGGCGGAATCGAACGGAGAGCAGGCGGGGAGCTGGACAAGCTGCATGAAGGTAGACAACGGATCCGGCCGTTAGTATCCCCAGTCAAAATCGGGTGGAGAGACGTCCTGGGTCAGCGGAGCCTAAAGCAGTCATCAGATGGGTGAGAGGCCTCCAAGGCTGTTTGTATGATTAAAGGACGCTCTGCTGTTTTTCTCTTTTAAGTTCACAGGGCCCCAACTGACTAGTCGAAGACTTTCCTTTAATAAATTCACTGGCCAGTTGAACAGTACCCGGGTACCACACACACACAGATACGCTTCTCACATTCTGGAACTTAACTTGTACAGGACTCCTTTCCTTTTGCGAATCGGAACGGGGGTTAAAGTCAAAGATACGTTCCGAATACATTTTTCTCTTTTTCCGCTGCGCGTTTGCCGTAATACGAAGGGATTGTATGTTTGGGGTTTCGCTACGTGTCCCTTTTTCTGAACTATCGGGAAATTGCATTCTTTTATGTTCGGTCGCGAATATTTTATTTTCCGAAATACGAAGCCTCGTGTTTCGTTTCTTTTCCGCTGCGCGTTTTACCGTAATACGAACATATTGTAATAATATTTGTGAATACCGTGTTTCAACATCTGCTCAAGATTTTAGTAAACTATTTAAATGATAAAAACTCACAACTGTGTTGGAGTATATTTATTCCCTAGTGCGGGGAGACTGACCCGTGGTTCATTTTCAGCGGCTCCTCCGGGAGTGAGCGCTACACGTGGGGGCTCGTTTCCGGGATCCAGTCTCTGGAAAAACCGCATCTAAAGGGTTAAATATGGATCCAGACACTGTTGCCGAGTGGTGTGGGGAGCACAGTAGCCAGTCGGAATGTTGTATAGTCATGGATATTCCAGCAGACACTTGGGCTGAAGATCAGATTCGCCAGGCCGTGGCCACGCTAGCACCAGATCATCGGGGGTTAATCCTGGACATTGAAAAAAACCCAGATACCTCTCACATGTATGTTCTTCTCGAATGGAGAAAGGGTGTTCCGCCATGTTTTCAGGGCACGAGCGTGAAACTGGCCGAAGAGGTGGAAGTCCAACTAATTAAGCCAAGTACGCCACGTGGTGAATCCGCAAGTGTTCCCGTGCCTAGTCCGTTGGCCATGATTGGGCCTGAATTTATCGTGGCTATTGGAGATCTACTGGCTAAATGTCAGAAAACAAGCCCTCCTCACACTAACTTCGGTTATCAACGGTTAAGAAATTTTACAGGAAACGTACCAACTCCGGCGGGAGAAGAAACCTTTGAAGAATGGGTGGAACAGGCGATGCAGGCTCTGGATGAGTGGGATGTCCCTGAGGCCCAGAAAAAGCAAAGGATTACCGAGAGCTTAAAGGGACCTGCGTCAGAGGCGGTGAGAAACCTGAAACTGAGCAGAAAAGATTGTACTGCTTTAGATTACTTGAAAGTTCTTGAAGAAGTTTTTGGACGAACCGAAAAGGCGGCCGAACTGGTATATCAGTACGAACACACCTATCAGAGAAGAGGTGAGAGAATGACCGAGTACATGAGGCGCCTGGATAAGATTCTACACCAGATACTCCTGAAGAAAGGGGCCGAACCGGCCGAAGTAGATAAGATCCGAATAAAACAGATCCTGAGGGGCTCTCAACCTCTAGATCCAGTGATGATGCAGCTGAGAAGCAGAGCAGGTAGCCAAGAGTTAAAGTACCTGGAACTGATTCGGGTTGTGCGAGAGGAAGAGGCTTTGCTAGAAGAGAAATCTTTCAGGCGGGGGGAAAGGGCGTATGCACAACCTGGAGACATAGCGGCGGCCTGCAGCCTGAAAGCGACTCTCTAGATACCTATGGGTCTGATGAGGACGAACAAGAACACCTAGTGGTTTTAAATCTACAGAGAGGGCTGCTAAAGAATCGAACCTCCCTGAACGGGGTGAATTGTCCAAAACCGTCAAGAAGTTCAGGAAGCTCAAGTTGAATTGCAACAAGCGCATGCGGAACTGTGCCAGGTATTGATGAAGGTGACGGAAATGCAGGCAGAAATGCAGAAATTCCTCACAGGTATGCAGACGACGGAAGTTGCTGTGGCGTCTGGTCCAAATCTTTTAACCAAATCTCAACAAGCAACTACGTCTCCGCTCTCTAGAAGAGAGATGTTTCGGGTGTGGAGAGATGGGCCATTTCCGCGCACAGTGCAAAGGCCAGAAGCCTGAGAAGGATAGAGTCAAGGGACTGTTGGAAGCCCTGGAAGGACTGTTATCTACCTCATCGGCGGGAAACGCCAGAGGGCACCAGTAAAGGAGCAACCTGAGTGCCCGAGGGTTGAACCCCGCTCCAGAAACCAAGCAAAGACTAAGAGGGTGAGGAGGCCTAAAGCCGAGCCAACTGTAGAGCCTGCCAGGACTGAGAGAGTCACTCCCTTAGCGTCCGGGTCTACGTCATGGGGAAGCAATGCACACCCAAAGCCTGCACGGGCCAAGAAAAAGGCCAGGGTACAGCAAACTGGGTCTAAGTGTCCGGATACCGCCACCAAATTTCCTGACCAACTGATAGGTCTTCTCCTATTGTGCCAATCCAAGTGGAAGGAGTCTACACCAAAGCCCTGTTAGATTCAGGGGCTCAAGTGACATTGATTTACAGAGACTTCTACGAGAAACACTTAAAGCATATCCCTCTGCAAGAATTGAAGGATTTGGAAATATGGGTATCGGCACTGAGAAACTCCCTTATGACGGGTATCTGCAAGTAAAGTTGGAGATTGGATCTGAAGTCATCGGGCAGTCCGGGGGTTGTGATGCACTGGCCATTGTGTGTCCTCGACCCTCGGGTGCGAACAGAAGCTCCCTGATAGTGGGGACGAATACTGACCTAGTGCGGCGTCTTCTGACGCCTATTGTGTTGGAAGAAGGTTCAACTCGAGGAGTGCACCCAATGTTACGTCCGGTCTATCAGAGGATGGTCAAAGAACGAAAGGCACCTGCCGAAGTGGGAAGACTGTGGAGACTGGGTGGAACGGAGAAGGTTCTGCAAGCAGGAGAAGTGGCGAGCTTCCAGGCTTCAGTCAAGTTGAACGGATCGCAACCCGGTCCCTATGTGGTGCTGGGAACCGATTTTGATCATGGGAGTGAAACCGGAGTCGAAGTAATTCCTGAAATAATCTCCACCAAGGCTCTGAAGAGAACACGAGGAAGAGTCTCGGTCAGTGTGTGCAATGTGACGGATTCTCCAGTGGTTCTTAAAGCACGAATGCCTATCGGGCAAGTAGAGTCTGCTACACCCCTCTCGACTGATTCAGGAGGGGGAGAAAGTAAAGAGATTCCAGATGAAAGATTCTACCCCAAGGACGCTCCCATTTCACCTGAGTGGAAGAAACGTCTTCAGTCTCAAGTCTTAAAGTGGAAGGAATTGTTCTCAAAAGATGAGTTTGATGTGGGCCTGGCTAAGAGTACTGAACATCGTATTCGACTACAAGAAGACAAGCCGTTTCGTGAAAGATCAAGGCGAGTTCCGCTAGGAGACTTAGATGATCTGCGAGAGCAGCTGAACGAATTACAAAGAACCAAGGTGATTCAAGAGTCCAGGAGTCCATATGCATCTCCAATAGTGTTGGTCCGGAAGAAAAATGGTTCTGTCCGCTTATGCATAGACTATCGCACATTGAACCGGAGAACCATCCCCGATCAATATGCCACTCCTCAGATTGAAGATGCCCTACAGTGCTTGTCTGGAGCAAAGTGGTTTAGTGTACTAGACCTGCGAAGTGGGTATCACCAGATACCAATGCATCCCGAAGACAAGGAGAAAACTGCGTTCATCTGCCCACTGGGGTTCTTTGAATTTAACAGAATGCCTCAAGGCCTTACGGGGGCTCCAGCCACGTTCCAACGGTTGATGGAGAAGACAGTCGGGATATGAATCTAATCGAAGTATTAGTGTACCTGGATGACATAATTGTGTTTGGGAAGACTCTGGAAGAACATGAGCAACGTCTGGAGAAGGTCTTGAAGAGGCTCCATGAAGAGGGGCTGAAACTGTCTCTGGAGAAATGCCAATTCTGTCTGCCGTCTGTTACGTATCTAGGACATGTGGTCTCAGCAGAAGGTGTTTCGACAGACCCTCGGAAGTTGGAGGCCGTAGCTTCTTGGCCTAGACCCCGAAACGTCACTGAACTTAGATCTTTCTTGGGATTCTGTTCATACTATCGAAGATTTGTGCCAGGATTTGCGAAAATAGCTCAACCACTGAACAAACTCCTGCAGAAGGAAACCACAGAAGAAGGCTGCAAGGTCTCTGACAAAAACCCGTCAGCTCCGGGGCCAAGGAAAGCTCGAGAGTCTATACAAGGTGAATGGACCAGTCAATGTGAAGGAGCTTTTTTAAAATTGAAAGAGAGTCTAACCCGAGCTCCTGTTTTGGCCTATGCGGACCCTCATAAGCCGTATGAACTACATGTGGATGCCAGCCGAGAAGGTCTGGGAGGAGTCCTATATCAGGAGTATGATGGATTGCTGAGTCCTGTGGCGTACGTGAGCCGGAGCCTTGCGCCTTCAGAGAAGAACTATCCTACTCACAAGCTGGAGTTCCTAGCCTTGAAGTGGGCAGTGGTGGACAAGTTGAAAGACTATCTGTATGGAGCTGAGTTCGTGATTAAGACGGATAATAATCCTCTCACCTATACATCCTTACTACTGCAAAACTGGACGCAACGGGACATCGGTGGTTGGCCGCTCTGTCAGGGTTTCGGTTCAGCCTGAAGTATCGCCCTGGGGTGAATAATCGAGATGCTGATGGCGATTATCGAGAAGACCCTATACTACAGAATGGACTCAGTTGACTCCAGATGGGGTGCAAGCTTTGTGTCAAGGAACAGAGCGCCGGGTCAAAGGAGGGATTGAAGCAGAGGCCATAGGAGTTATGGCTGCGGCTGTTCCTGAGTTCTACTGTAACCCTACGCAGTTAAGGGATGAAAGTTTACCTACCTTTTCAGACAGGACCTGAAAGCGGATCAGGCCAGAGATCCTTTAATTGCCTTGACCCTAAAGGCCCTGACTGCAAACCAGCGAGAGATTTTGTTAACCAACTCCCCGAGTGGAGCCAGGTTGGTCTACAAAGAATGGGAGCGGTTAAAGATGCTGGATGGGGTGGTCTACCGAAGGGGCCCCTCCAACAACGCGGAAGAGATTCAACAGTTATTCCTCCCCACTAAACATAGGAGAGTGTGCTGCGATCGCTACATGATGAGCATGGACATTTGGGTGCAGAGAGAACTTTTAAGCTGGTGCGAGATAGGTTTTATTGGCCTTGTATGAGGGCTGAAGTGGAAAGTTATTGTCATTCCTGTCTGAGGTGTATTCAGAGAAAGACTCTACCGACCCGAACTGCTCCAATGAGCCATCTGCAGAGTCAGGGACCCATGGATTTGGTGTGCATTGACTTCTTGTGCTTAGAGCCGGATGCTAGTGGGCAAGGGAACATTCTAATAGTGACTGATCATTTCACTCGTTACGCCCAAGCATTTTCCACGAAAGATCAACGCGCTCCAACAGTAGCCAAAGTGTTGATGGAAAAATTCTTTGTTCATTACGGACTGCCAAGAAGGATACACTCTGATCAGGGTAGAGACTTTGAAAGCAGACTGGTGGGGCAATTGTTGGAGTCGTTGGGAATCCAGAAGACCCGAACTACACCATATCACCCTCAAGGTGATGCTCAGCCTGAAAGGTTTAATCGCACACTGCTAAAACATGTTGGGGACCTTGTCGAATGTGGAGAAGCAGAGTTGGAGTCGGCACATAGCTACTCTGGTGCACGCATATAACAGTACGGAGAGTGATGCAACTGGATACTCACCGTACCGTCTTATGTTCGGAAGAGAGGCTCGACTGCCGGTTGATTTGGCATTTGGGTTTCTCTAGACCAGACGTCAGTAGCTTCCCATAGAAACTACGTGGATAGACTTCGAAAGAATTTGGCTTCTGCATTTGAACAGGCCCGGTTGACCTCGGGAAACAGAGAGCAAAGAAACAAAAGGAACTATGACCTGAAAGTTCGAATACAAGATCTACAGCCCGGTGATAGGGTTCTATCGAAGAACTTGGGTGCTGCTGCGAGACACAAGTTGGCGGATAGGTGGAGTTCCCAGGTTTACATTGTCTGCAAACAGTTACCAGGTCTACCAGTGTATCAGATTCGCCCGGATGGAAAGGCTGGGCCTCTCAAGAACTGGCACCGGAATCATTTGTTACCTTTGAGAGAGGCTGTGAGAATGCCAGTTGGGGACGAACCGCCTCTGCCAAATCCGCCTGTTCCATGTTTGCCTCCTGTTACTCGGTCTCAACAGACCCGGGTTGTCGAAGAGAGCGAAAGGGACAGTGAAGAAGAAAGTTTCTGTCTGGACTGGATACGCTCGCCGGAGCCTGAAGAGGTTGTCGTTGTCCCTGAGCGGTGGGAGAGTAACTTGAGGCCTGAAGCTCCTGAATTCTTGTTGGGAAGTCCCCGAGATTGTTGATATCCCTGAGCCTTTTGAATTTCAGTTGGAAGTCCCTGAGGCTGTGGGGATCCCGGTAGCTCCGGAAGTTTATATCAGGTGATTACAGTTCTATGCCTTCACTGGAGGGATCATACTCTGAAGAAACGTCTGCTCCAGTGATAGAGAGAAGAATTGAGCCGACGCCTATAGTACTTCCACCTGAAGAGGAACTGATTGAGCCAGAACCCAAACGCTCTGTTCGACCGCCCCAACGACTCACCTACGACTCACCAGGACATAGCACTGAAGAGGCCATCACCACGGTGCGGAGGTTGCCCGAAGTGTCTGCTATGCTAGCTGAGGTAGCCCAAATATGAGTCAACTTGAGGAAGTGTTCCTAACTCACTGTATGTATGCTGCTGAACCTGTACATGTTACGTAAATTGTATTCAAATATTGTGGAACGTAATGTAACTGTTGTACCTCCTTGGAGAGACCCAAGAGTTCTAGGAGGGGGAGAGTGTAGCGCTGTGCTAAAAATCTTGCTGTGGCAGTACCTATTTTTGGCCACAAGATGGAGACTATGCAATCAGAGATACTGGACATTGGGACTACAATAACTGGCATGCTTTGCAAGAGCCAGGAAGTGGGTGGAGACTGGAATACTTACAGTTGGTGTTCAAAATTATTCAACCCCAATGCTGTAAAGGTTTTTAGGGAATTTAGTGTTCATTTGTAATTGTATTCAGAATGAAATCCTACAAGGACTTTTTAAAGAACCATATGCAACTAAAATGAAATCAATTGGTTTTGTAATACAGTAGTAAATGTTTCTTTTGTGAATTCTTCATTGACACAATTATTCAACCCCTTAAAGACTACCACTCTGAAGAACAGAGGTTCATTCAAGTGTTTTCAATCAGGTATTGAAAACACCTGTGGATGTCACGGAGCAGCAATAAAGCATAATAAGCACCAATTAGGCAGCTTTAAAATGACTGTGATACTCAGCTCCTTCTAGACATTTACTGGTGTGGTTACAAACATGATGAAGTCAAGAGAATGGTCCAGGAAGACAAGAGAAGAGGTGATTACTCTTCACAGGAAGGGCAATGGCTATAAGAAGATTGCAAAGATGTTAAACATACCAAGAGAGACCATAGGAAGCATCATTTGCAAATTCAAGGCAAAGGGCACTGTTGAAACGCTACCTGGTCGTGGCAGAAAGAAGATGCTGACTTCCTGCTGTGCGCTACCTGAAGCGTAGAGTGGAAAAAGTCCTCGTGTGACTGCTGAGGAACTGAGAAAAGATTTGTCAGATGTGGGTACTGAAGTTTCAGCTCAGACAATACGGCGCACACTGCGTAATGAAGGCCTCCATGCCAGAACTCCCAGGCGCACCCCCTTGCTGTCTCCAAAGAATAAGAAGAGTCGGCTGCAGTATGCAAAAGTCATGTGGACAAACCACATAAGTTTTGGGATAGTGTTCTGTGGACTGATGAAACAAAATTAGAACTGTTTGGGCCCATGGATCAACGCTATGTTTGGAGGAGGAAGAACAAGGCCTATGAAGAAAAGAACACCTTGCCTACTGTGAAGCATGGCGGGGGGTCAATCATGCTTTGGGGCTGTTTTGCTTCTGCAGGTACAGGGAAGCTTCAGCGTGTGCAAGGTACCATGAATTCTCTTCAGTACCAGGAGATATTGAATGACAATGTGATGCAGTCCGTCACAAACCTGAGGCTTGGGAGACCTTGGACCTTTCAACAGGACAATGATCCCAAGCATACCTCCAAGTCCACTAGAGCATGGTTGCAGATTAAAGGCTGGAACATTTTGGAGTGGCCATCGCAGTCACCTGATTTAAATCCGATTGAGAACCTCTGGTGGGACTTAAAGAAAGCAGTTGCAGTGCGCAAGCCTAAGAATGTGACTGAACTGGAGGCTTTTGCCCATGACGAATGGGAGAAGATACCCGTAGATCGCTGCAAGACACTTGTGTCAAGCTATGCTTCACGTTTAAAAGCTGTTATAACTGTAAAAGGATGTTGTACTAAGTACTAAGATTGAATGTCACTTGGGGGTTGAATAAAACTGATAATGATGTGAGCACAGAAAAGACATTTGTGGTTATTTCATTATAAATGTTATGTTATATTTGTCTGACCTACACGTGCCTCTTTGATTTAATTGTAAGCAAGATGACTGAATGATCAAAATCAATGTCAAACTAGCCAAAACACTCAATTTCAGTGGGGGTTGAATAATTTTGAACACAACTGTACATCCTCTGCCTCGTGGAGAAAGTTCCAGAGCGCGCCGGGGATGAGAGAAAGCAGAGACGCACTGAGGAGACCGCTGGAGGAGCTAGGCCAAAGCCCGGGGAGACCTGTAATTCCTATTTGGGTCACTCAACCTGAGGAGAAGGAGACTTGCCAGTACCCAGACAACAGCTGCAGACCGGCGGAATCGAACGGAGAGGCAGGCGGGGAGCTGGACAAGCTGCATGAGGTAGACAACGGATCCGGCCGTTAGTATCCCAGTCAAAATCGGGTGGAGAGACGTCCTGGGTCAGCGGAGCCTAAAGCAGTCATCAGATGGGTGAGAGGCCTCCAAGGCTGTTTGTATGATTAAAGGACTCTCTGCTGTTTTTCTCTTTTAAGTTCACAGGGCCCCAACTGACTAGTCGAAGACTTTCCTTTAATAAATTCACTGGCCAGTTGAACAGTACCCGGGTACCACACACACACAGATACGCTTCTCACATTCTGGAACTTAACTTGTACAGGACTCCTTTCCTTTTGCGAATCGGAACGGGGGTTAAAGTCAAAGATACGTTCCGAATACATTTTTCTCTTTTTCCGCTGCGCGTTTGCCGTAATACGAAGGGATTGTATGTTTGGGGTTTCGCTACGTGTCCCTTTTTCTGAACTATCGGGAAATTGCATTCTTTTATGTTCAGTCGCGAATATTTTATTTTCCGAAATACGAAGCCTCGTGTTTCGTTTCTTTTCCGCTGCACGTTTTACCGTAATACGAACATATTGTAATAATATTTGTGAATACCGTGTTTCAACATCTGCTCAAGATTTTAGTAAACTATTTAAATGATAAAAACTCACAACTGTGTTGGAGTATATTTATTCCCTAGTGCGGGGAGACTGACCCGTGGTTCATTTTCAGCGGCTCCTCCGGGAGTGAGCGCTACACACCATGTCATGAAAAGAGTAGACTCCGTGGGTTGGTTTATAGTTGTTGATTTATTCAGCATAACATCGGATAGAGGAGACACATACAGTACGTCCCGCTAGCAAGGCATCCCAGCAGACACTGCCTGGTACCGCCCCCACCCTTCCTGTCATGTGACTCCTCTCTCACCACACTTAGATGACTTTATTATTTGCTTTATCTTGCGGTTTATTTACTGATGACATGCCTTGGCCCTGCACGGCCATCCTTTACTTTGCAGTATACTCTTATGCTGACTATTTTTCAAAATAAAAAACTTTGAATACAAAAAAATTAAAAAAAAATAAAAACATGTTTCGGAGCCCGTCAGGAAACTCTATCACAGATGAGAAACAGCATTTCAATAAGAACGACAGGAAGAAAATAGAAAACCCAAAAAATTCTACAGACCCAGGAAACCAAACGGAGAGCTCCAAGGTCAAATAAATGAAGTCCCTGATTTGCACATGTTAAAGTTTCATGATGACGTGCTACCCACACAGGAGCAGGGCTGCCATCAAGGGGGGTGACAGCCCATGATATGTTCAGGGGCCTAGTGGCTTCAGAAGGCCCAGGCCACTGCCAGACTCTGTGCAGCTTGTCTAAGTGCCACAGATGTAATGGACCCTCCATACCATCCAGGATTGGCCTACCAGGAAAGATCCCGGTGGGCCGATCTTGGGCCAGTCAGGGCACTCTGACTCTTCACTGAGGAAGGGGTTAGTATGGTCTACAGCAGGTCGAGGTGCAGACTGAACGACCTCCCACCAGGGAACACCTTTTATCTCCTTGCTGGACCACCAGGGATTTAACCCTACTCCCTGTAAAATCAGGTAAAGCATTTTGCCTCCTCTTCTGCTTATATACCCGTGCGTAGATACAGGGCCGCAAGATTTCCGATGGCAGTCCTGTACAGGAGCATGAAAGGCATCAACAAGAAACCTTGATGAGGTAACGTGAGGTCATTCAGTTCAGTTTGTTCTCCGCTTCATTATTAGTTGAGTAAGGCTAGGGTCAGACTAACGCATTTTTCGCGTTGTCCGTGAAAAAGTGCGTTCGAACGAATGGACGTATTTTTTCACGGAATACGCGATAGCGGTCATACGATGCGCATTTTCGTACGTGATTTTGTACGGATCATCAATAAAACCCTTTCTGCGTCTGGACGTTATGTTGGCCGGACGTGCGCAGCGTCTGACGTCTCCTAATCACGCACACACGCCGCTAGCGGACGCAGCGCACTCTTTGCCACTTCGTTTGCCACTTGCGTTGCGCAGCCGCACTTTCGTGCGGCCGTTCGTCGTATGTTCCCCGGCATTGGACGTCATTTGCTGCTAGCACGGCCGTGATTTTGTGCGGCTAAACGCACGTTAAAACTGCTTTCGTCTGACCTTAGCCTAAAATGTATGTATTAAAGCGTTCCCTCCATCTGTTGAAGGTTTTGTCATATGTGTTTTGTTGTAACTTAATTAAACCAGTAAACCTTTTTTATTGCACAACTTCCAATGGAGTTTCATGAGGTTTTTTTTAAATTCCTAAAGGGGCCACTACCGCTAACACAAGCTGTAACTAGATCACGTGTGCATTACAAATAAAAGCACCTTATAAAACACATGCTGCTGTTTTTTTCTTTGAAGTAATTGCATGTAAAAAGGAAAATAAAGTTAGTTCTTTTTATTTACGCTTTGTGCATTTATACCATGATGCAACATTTACCAAAATCTGCACAAAGGTTTTACTTTACTGCTGTGGTTTATCTTCTACAGTATTTAACAGTCAATGAGGTGGAAGAGGGAAGGTTTAGATAAAGGTGGCTACTCGAGATAAGAGCTGGCAGCTGAATGAGATATGACAGGGAGCTTAACCCTTTAACGATGCGTGGGTGTCGCCCATCGGGAAGGGGTTAACGCCGGTGAGGCATACTGGTAAGGAGTTCAGGCCATCCCTCTGCAGCCAACGGCGTGCGACAGCTGCAGAGAGGGCCGTGGCGGCCCATTGAAGTCAGCGGGGTGTACCAGTATGCCCTGCTTCTTCAAGGCCCACCCGCGTCACGGACGGCATGGTAAGTCACGCCCGGCAGGAAAGGGTTAATACACTTCTAATCTACCCCCTGGTGATGTCCTTTGAATACATCCTATACAAAACAATGATGTGAGTCGGTGACTGACCCATTCAATCCATTCTATGGTCAAAGCCACACAGTGAGGAGCAAGTGATGGAAAGATACTGTTGGGGGGGGGGCAGTTTACAACACAAAATATCACACAATGGATGCACCCAGTGACACGTATAGAGGAAAATATCACACAATGGATGCACCCAGTGACACGTATAGAGGAAAATATCACACAATGGATGCACCCAGTGACACGTATAGAGGAAAATATCACACAATGGATGCACCCAGTGACACGTATAGAGGAAAATATCACACAATGGATGCACCCGGTGACACATATAGAGGAAAATAGCACACAATGGGTGCACGCAGTGACACATCTAGAGGAAAATAGCACACAATGGATGCACCCAATGATACATATAGAGGAAAATATCACACAATGGATGCACCCAGTGACACATATAGAGGAAAATATCACACAATGGATGCACCCAGTGACACATATATAGGAAAATATCACACAATGGATGCACCCAGTGATACATATAGAGGAAAATATCACACAATGGATGCACCCAGTGACACATATAGAGGAAAATATCACACAATGGATGCACCCAGTGACACATATAGAGGAAAATATCACCCAATGGATGCACCCAGTGACACATATTGAGGAAAATATCACACAATGGATGCACCCAGTAACATCTATGGAGGAAAATGTTTTCTTAATAAAAAGATAGAGAAAAACAAAGCAGATGTAAGATATCAGCAACATCAAATAAAACATAATAAGGACATTTCATTTATTGGTGGTAGTGTCCCTTTAAACCTGACTCCTGTCACGCCCCATGCCTGCAATCATACCCTGAAATCCCTGGCAGCACATTTCAAGTACTGCACATTCCTGGAACCAGTACTATGTTTTCAGCACACGAACAGTTAAGCACAACCACGTGAGGCTCTTACCTGAATAAAGGGCTACGCCCCAGTCCAAACAACACTTCATCATGGTAGCTATATAACTGAAAGAGTAAAGACCTATGTTCTGCTGCTCCTGTCTATTACCGGATTCACTCGCCATATCTCCAGATTCCAGCGACCACCCTTCTCACCAAGCTCTCCTATTGGTCAGTCTTAGCCTGCTCACCCCCACCTCTATCCATACCTGTTTGTGCAGATCACTGTACCTTGGGTTCATCTCCCCTCACCCCGGTGCCATCCCGGTACCAACCCTGCGACACTCCTCTCCTTATGGAGGCGGCCATCTTTATCTGCTTGTAGGAGTTGCCCTTTTCTAAAGCTGTGTGATTGAAAGCTCATTTGTGAATATATATATAATATACAAAAAAAGAGCACTCCATATAAATGACCACCTTCTTCCAATTCATTACAAGTAAAAAAAAAACACACCATTTTTAAGAATATTCAGTCACCTGAGGGAATAAATGATGGGAATTTAGTTCAGTTATATGGAGTGCTCTTTTTTTGTATACTGTATTATTGTCTTAGATACACCCGTTGTTATTGCTTGTTCAGATTGAGTGCAACCTTTCCACTGTTGTGTGTATATAATTATATATAGATATATATCTCAATAAACCACTTGGCAGCTCAAAAAAGAACCGGCAAATGGCACTGGAGGAGGTATATAAAACTAACAAAACAAGAAAATCCACTAGATCAGGTATGACTTCTACGGAAAGTGAATCTACTGATACCGATATTGAGAGCAATGCTAGCTCTGAATTTAGTCCAGCATCAAGGAGGGGAATTTTGAAGAAGGGCGTGTCTTTTTTAGAGAGAGATGTTCTCCCAGAAAAACTGCGAGACCGGAAGAAATGGGGATATCGAGGATACAGAGGCAACAAAAGAGATCGAAATATGTACAATTAAGTAAAGGCAACCACTCTCTGTGTCAAGGTAACAATGTAGGATCTCGTTACCCCTCTGTCCATAATGCCTCTTTGCCAAAACAATATGTCAATGTGCGACCCCATAACTACCATCATATACCGTCTCATAATAATACTGAGATTCCCAATAAGACGGGGACTTCTAGTTCTAGCCCCGGTATTCCTATGGCGAACCAAGGTTTGACAGTGATTAACCTGTCAAATTTTCAACTTAATGAAGCCCACCTTTCCGTTCTCAATAAAGGTCTTTCATTTGTACCTGTATCCAATCTTGACAAATTCGAATGGACCAAAGATATTCATCTTTTTGTGCGTAAATTAGCTTTGCACAAAGTACATAAAACTAAGGATGAACAGAGGTTAAAAAGTATGGGTCTAGAAATATCTGATCTTCCCTGTTTAAGAATCTTGACTGATCTATTGGAAGAACAAGAAACCAATCAGGAAAGCCTCACTAATGTTCACAATAAGAGTCGTTTTACTCCTAATTTCAAAGAGTTTGGCAATCTTGAAATGTTCTGTAATCTTGTCTGTGCTGAAATTGATCAACTAAATGATTCAGACGTTTTGATGTCCATAAGTGATAATCTTACTCATGTTGAAAGGAAATCTTTAAAAGAACTTGAATCTGATAAGTCTTTGATAATTAAACAGTCAGATAAAGGTGGAAATGTAGTTCTGATGTCCATCGATTTTTATGAAAGGATGATTTATAATATTCTTGATGATACTGATACTTATGCCAGACTACCTAAAGATCCTACCATTCATTTTTCTCGTCAGCTTAAAGATCTGATTTGCCTCTCTTTTGAACAGTCCCTCATTACCAAATCTCAGTATGAATTTCTTTTACCATCTTCACCTACCATTGCTACTTTTTATGGGATTCCCAAAACCCATAAGAATATCAATGAACCTCCAGGTCGTCCGATAGTGTCTGGCAATGATTGCCTTACACAGAACGCCAATATTTTTTTAGACAAGATTTTGAGAAAATATGTAGTTAAGCTGCCCTCATATTTGAGAGATACCAAACAGGCGCTACAAATTTTGAAGGGAATAAGTATTAATAAAGATACTTTACTATGTAGTTTAGATGTTGAATCTTTATACTCAAGTATCCCGCATGATCTTGGTCTTAAGCACATTAGGTTATTTCTCGAGAGAGATGATTCATTGAATGGTCCATTTATTGAATTTTTGGTTAAATTGACCAGTTTTGTCCTTACTCATAATTATTTTCTTTTCAAAGGCCAATATTTTCACCAACTCAGAGGCACAGCAATGGGTTCCTCGATGGCACCATCATATGCCAATTTATACTTAGGTATTTGGGAAGAAAATTGTAAAATCAATGATAAGTTACTATCTTACATTGACAAAATTGAACTGTGGCTCAGATACATTGACGATGTGCTGCTACTCTGGAAGGGTTCCGAAGAAGAGTTTTTACAGTTTGTGTCTCTTCTGAATGACAATGTATATAATTTGAAGTTCACTTTTGAAATTCAGAAGGACAGTATCTCTTTTTTAGATATCAAAATCTCTAAGACCGATGGTGGAACTTTATCGACAACACTATATAAAAAGGCAACAGCTACAAACAGTTTGTTACATTGGCAGAGTTTTCATCCACTTCCTTTGAAAAGAGGAATTCCGGTGGGCCAATATTTAAGATTAAGACGAATCTGTTCCTCTGATGATGAATTTCTGATTAAGGCCAAAAAACTTAAAAAAGACTTTCGCGAAAAAGGATATCCTAATAGACACTTGAAAAGAGCATTTCAACAGGCCATGTCTAAGTCCCGCGATAATCTCCTACAAGATTCTAAACCTAAGAATAATAATATCATTAGATGTATTGGTACATTTGATAGAGGATGGAATCAGATCTACTCCATCCTAGATAGGTTTTGGCCGTTACTCACTATGGACCCTCAGCTATCGGATAAATTGGGAGCCAGACCCTCAGTTACTGCTAGACGTAGCAAGAATCTGAGAGATCGTTTGGTACACAGCCATCATAATCCCATTATAAACAAAAGACCTACTACATGGCTATCTAACAATTTACGTGGCACTTATCAATGTGGCCATTGTGTCGCATGTAAATTCATCTTAAAAAATTCAAAGAAGGTTACAGATTCAAGGAAAAAATGCGATTTTGAAATCAAAACCTTTTTTAATTGTAATTCCTGTGGCCTGGTATATTTGGCCATCTGCCAATGTGGCAAAATGTATGTTGGCAAAACACTCCGTCCCTTTAAGAGGAGAATTATGGAACATATCCATTCTGTAAAACGAATTCAAGAAACCCCTATTTCACGCCATTTAGCACAATGTCACGGTAATAACCCTAATGTCCTGAAATTTTGCGGATTAGAAATCGTATTACCATGTAAGGACAGAGGCTTGAACCCCTGTGTGGTGTTGGGTGTATGGACCCCAATAGCAAGCCGAAAGAGGAGACCAGAAGGAATATAACTAATAGAGCTTTACTGAAGGAAACAAAATATAAGTCCAGAACAAACGTAATGCAAGTTTCTTTGGTGGAAATAAAGTCCAGAATAAACGTAATGCAAGGTTTCTTTGGCAGAAATAAAAGTCCAGAATAAACGTAATGCAAGGTTTCTTTGGCAGAAATAAAAGTCCAGAACAGAAAGTCGTAGGGATTTGAGGACAGGGTCCGGTACTGATGTCGTGAAGACAAGCCTGGGAATGGAACGGGCACTGTGATGGCAGGTTTGAAATGGAAGTAAGCTGGTACCGTGGCAACCGGAACAGAAGCAGGACTTGCACTTTGGAAGCAGGAACGGAAGCAGGACTGGCACCTTGGAAGCAGGGTGAAAGCAGGACAGGCACCTTGGAAGCAGGAACGGAAGTCGGACTGGCACCTTGGAAGCAGGAACGGAAGTCGGACTGGCACCTTGGAAGCAGGAACGGAAGTCGGACTGGCACCTTGGAAGCAGGAACGGAAGTCGGACTGGCACCTTGGAAGCAGGAACGGAAGTCGGACTGGCACCTTGGAAGCAGGGCGAAAAGCAGGACAGGCACCTTGGAAGCAGGAACGCAAGCAGGACTGGCACCTTGGAAGCAGGAACGGAAGTCGGACTGGCACCTTGGAAGCAGGGCGAAAGCAGGACAGGCACCTTGGAAGCAGGAACGGAAGTCAGGATGTCCTTAGCGTAGCACGAAGGGAACCACTGGGTAACGTGGTGGAACCACAGTATAACCTGGTTAGTGAGCTGGAGAAAGCGGCAGGTTTAAATAGGGCTCAGGGAATCATACGAACACCGTTCACCTGGGACTCGCAGGTGGAATTGAGATACCTGAGTGCTTGGCAGATTAATTGGTGGTATGCGAGGATCTTCAGTGCAGGTGGAATGCAGTACCTTAACTTGACCAGCAGAGGACGCCAGAGTACCTGAGTTTTCATGTTCCAGGATGGACGATCGCGCATGCGTGCCCGACCTCCGCTCAGATGGATCGCGGAGACGGCGTGGGATGCATCTTGGATCTCCTCCCTCGAGCTGCAGGCCGGAACCAGGGAGCGACGCGCCACGAGGGACCTCAGGTGAGTCTGCCAGGCGTCCCAACATGGCGGCCGCGGTCCGACCGCGGCGCGGGGCATCACATACCATCACCAAGAAAGGGCAATTTCGATCGCAAGCTCCGACAGAAAGAATGTCGGTGGATTTATAAACTTCACACATTATCTCCATCAGGTCTTAATGAGGGTTTTTCTTATACTCCTTTCTTATAGCCCGGCATGTTTAACGGATCGTCCAAGAATTTAACAAACTCAAGGTCATTTGTACCATAATAAAATGCTCCCTTTTTCAGAACAAGTCATTCAAGAATTACATATCTGTCCAACCATATATATAAAAAACCCTCTGTTTAAGCCTTGTACTATCCAGTTGCCCTGGCAACCCAAGGAATCATTGGACATATATAACATGGTCTTTAGAATGCTGGCCGTTATGATCACATAACCTTAATGAAATGGTTAGAGGATCGGCCTCTCATTTGACCCACATACACTCCAATATTATCTGCATAATGGTTTTACTTTTTTTTTTTTTCTCCTCATTTTACTATTCTACTGGTGTACCATGTGACCTTCCCCAAGCAGATAGGATCTGGGTGTTCATGTGACCTTTCATTCATACTATAGGTCCTTTTTAGTCACATGGACCCAATTAACCAGCTTTACTGCTTGGAGATACATGTGACTTTTTTACACCATTGATTGATTGATTCCAGACCAAATAGGGAATATTCTACTGGTGTACCATGTGACCTTCCCCAGCAGATAGGATCTGGGTGTTCATGTGACCTTTCATTCATACTATAGGTCCTTTTTAGTCACATGGACCCAATTAACCAGCTTTACTACTTGGAGATACATGTGACTTTTTTACACCATTGATTGATTGATTCCAAACCAAATAGGGAATATTCTACTGGTGTACCATGTGACCTTCCCCAGCAGATAGGATCTGGGTGTTCATGTGACCTTTCATTCATACTATAGGTCCTTTTTAGTCACATGGACCTAATCAACCAGCTTTACTGCTTGGAGACACATGTGATTTTTCTTATACCACGGATTGGTTGATTCCAGACCAGATAGGGAATAAAAAGAGGGAGGTACATACAACATTACTAACTATTTTTTTTGCTCCAGATGAAGCCAATGTTCAGTTGGTGAAACATATGTTGAGCTGATGTATCAACCTTGATTTTAAGCCGTGATTTGTTGTGTGTGCAGCATTTGCAGGGTGAGGACAGAAATCTTGAGCATGAGCTCGACTAGCTAAGGGTCAGTGTTGGCGTGCTGATTGTGAAGGTGATTTATGGTTTGCTTTTTGATGCTAATCCCTTTGTGCAATTATGGAATTCTATTATGGTGCCTAACACATTGATTGCAATCCTCTTTCCACACCTCTTTTATGGACAGCCATTATACACTGGCGTCAATTCCAGTACACCCTGCTTTGTCTGCTGTCATATTTATGTTTTTTAATTGATTTTTCCTTGCATCTGAGAGTGTCTATATTCGTTCTAATAAAGATTAATTTTTCTGTAGCCACTCCTCCAGTGCCATTTGCCGGTTCTTTTTTGAGCTGCCAAGTGGTTTATTGAGATATATATCTATTTAGGTCAGGTTTAATCCTGAGTAAGAGGTTGTGCTGCTCTCACTCATTTGGATGAGAGTCAGGTGATTGTCTAAATTTGAGGGTTCCTGTTGTGGGTCCCCCATCTCTCTTTTTTCTGGTAAGATATAATTATATATATATATATATATATAGCTCCTGCTGATGAGGGTTCAACAAACCCGAAACGGCGCTGTCCTTGGAGTGGCTTTGACCAGTTGCATAAACCTGATCTCTGCTAGAAAGCCATACAGGGTTATTCAAAGAGATCCGAATGGCTGGAGAAAGTAACTGAAAATCAGGGTTCGGTTACCTTTCTTGGCCATTCGGCTATTCATAGAGCAGGCAATACGCCAAATCCTGGCGAATTGCCTGCACATTCGGTGCCTGTTCGAGGGCAGTGAAAACCCCATGAAAAAGCAATGCTTTGGCTATTCAGAGAACACAAACCAGCAGTGAAAGGTTCCCGAAATGCTCTGCCATTCGGTGGTTTAATTCGGCAGGTTTATTCAGGAGAATCCCATAGGCTTCAATGTTAAAAATATTCCTGTTTTAATTCAATATCTAATAAACCGTTTATTATAAAATTCTGCAGTAAAGAGTCTCTTTATATATAGATTTTGTAGGATAGTTTAAGCATTTTTCTTGATTTTTTTTTTTTAAGTTTACTTATTTTTTCTGTAACAGCCCTTTTTATTATCATTCATTGGATCATATGTAAATTTCAGACATTTTCGCTCAGTAGTTTCTTTGCAAACAGCGTTTCACTTTTCAATCATTCATGCAAACTGTTTTCCTAATTTATTCACTGCCTTCTTCTGCGGTGTCGGCTTTCTCGGCTTTTTCCGGCGGCTTCGCTGCGTGTGATC